>CM076576.1:739371389-739431269 GCA_034641835.2 Pinus albicaulis
GAGGAGACACTCTTCCTCGAGTGAAGTATTAATGGGTAATTCCTGACTAATTTGAGTGAAGGGATTTCACATTCAATAGGAAGAGTAGCTTCTAGACCATACCGTGAAGCAGGGGTGAATCCGGTTTTTCACTCTTCATCGGCGTTCGGTAAGCCCGCGACTGAAAAAAACATGAGATACCAATTTGATTTATGGATCCCGATTGTTTGTTGAAGCATTATATGAAACTTTGTATACAGCTTCAACAGCCCATTAACGAGGGTAATAAGGCATTGAGGGGCGTAAGTGATGCAGACTAACAGATGTAGTTCCACCATCATATAGTCTCGAAAATGTGAGCCATGATACATTAATGATGTCCAGGGACACCAAAGTGAGTAATAAAATGATTGAATATGAATTCTTGTTCTTTGTCTTATAAATCCACTTGTGACTAGTGTAAGCATTGCTTGACTCATTTGTAAAATAATCGTGATGTGATAATATAGGCATGCCCCCCGGTAGAGTGAGGGGTTACATGTCTTGAAATTGATGTCCCATTTGGCAAAAGACCAGCGGTAGCCAGGGTGTAAAGGAACGAGGTGGCGCACACTTCTTGTGTTGATAAATACGCTTTGCCTGTGTTTACGTCTGCAACAATGCGGTATTTAAAAATGGAAGGCCAAAAATAGCCGGCACGAAGGATCTTGTGTGGTGGCATAACTAGACATGTGACCATCACGGGTGCCAGCATGGCGATAATTAAAACTTTCTGACTTCCTCGGGGTCGGACATTGGCGGAGTACGGAATCGCTCCAACATGATGAGGTATCTCTGGAAGTAATGCGATAAGGTTGCGACTAGTGCCGAATGTGGCATTAGGCATCTTTGTCCAACTTAGACCTAAAAGTAGAAGTACGGGAGATACGGGATGATATCACCATACCATGGATCGAGGTGCTTATCGAGAAAAGAGTTTCGTCAGGAATATGATCCTCGGAACAAGAAGGAAAAGTCGGTGGGAGAGAAAAAATCAAATCGGTAAGCTTCGAGTGATTTCTTTGATTTGGATGTGGTAAAATCCAAATAAAACTCTTGGAGGATAACAATCCACTTCGAGTATTTTCCCCCAACATTGTCAAAGACGGGAATATAGGTCATGGGGTTACAATCGGAAATCACGGTTACGTAGTAAGGATATAATGATGAAAACGTTTGGACGACCTGAACGCGACCAACACTAACTTCTCGACATGCGCATAACGCGTTTAGGGTCAAGAAGGTTCAAGAGACAAGTAATAAATAACATGTTTGTTATCGTCATAATCATCTTGAACCAAAACCATGGTGATCATCTTGAAGGCGACAACTATGCTGGTGGAAATCACGATGATAATTAGGAGGACGTAATAGAGGACGTTGACAAGCAACGTCTTAAGTGTATCAAAATATTAGCGAGCAATCTCATCCCAATAGAAAGGACGTCTGCTTTAAAAATCGTGTGAACCCTTTGGCTACTTTGGCATGAATTCGAGATAAAACGACATAAGAAATTAGCTTTCCATGGAGACTGCGGAGGTGTAATGAGGATGGAGAGGGAGATTAACAATAGCCTCGACCTTGACGGATCAAGGCGATTCCATCTTTGGATACGATAAACCCTAAAAGTCTAGGAATAGACGTAGAGACGCATTTATGTGGATTGAGCTGAATGTTGTAGCGTCCTGACGAAGAAATATCGGGCGGAGATGGTACAGAGGCGATCTTTTCACGCGATTGAATGAGGCTGAAGGTCATCCGGTATGGTTGAGCAAGTATGACGAATATGAAGTAGAAGGCATAAGACATCACACGGCTGAGTGGCCTAGCATTCTTCAAGCCGAAAGGGAGTTTCTTATACGCGAACATTCCCCGAGGGTAGATAAAAGTGGTCTTGTGTTGATCAGATGGGAGAGTGTTGATCTAATTATAGCCAAAAAATCCATCCATGAGGGAAAAAATCTCACTCACTGCCTGATCGTCAATGATTTGATCGATGAAAGAAATTAGGATAGTTATCCTTAGAAAATGGGGCCAATTAATATCGTGATAATCGCACGGACACGAATCTCACAACTTCTTATCCACGGGGAACAATGTTGAAACTCACTCACCACATTGGAGGAATGGGATAAATGAAGCCCACTTTAGAAGTTTTTCAACTTCAGCTTTTATGGCGACGGTGACTTTCAGGGGATGCCTTTGGATGAAGAAGTTGGCGAGCAAATTGCACCGGGAGTAGATGGGAATCTCGTACCACAATGCGGGATCAATTCCGGGCATCTCTTCGTAAGACCGAAGGCGAAAACATCACCAGAATTCGCGAAGAGCTAGTATACACTTGTACTTCATCGGAAGAGCAAGTGACTCCCACATGGATGTTCTCGGCAATTCCGGTTTCACGGAAATGTCGATAGGGATCGTCTAGGTGATGTTACCAAGTTACCTTCAACAAAGACTTCTTGAGTCCAAGATAGGCGTTTGAAGTGGCGGAGAAAAAGGAACTTGAGACGCAAAATGCTCAAGATAGTTAAACATTACTCGGGAGCTAGGCATAAATGAGCAAGTGATGTCCATCGCTCCACGGTTGGTCTTCGGGGGAGCATGGTTTCCATGATAGCCTCATCGGATGGAAACACTTCTTTCAAAGGATCAGGCGAATGCATCGTAGGGCCGGGGGATTGCAAATAAACATCGAGAGACATGCTCAAAGGAGCACCTTCATAAGGAGAGAATTGGAGTACGGCTGCAAACTCGCAATAATTGATTTCAGTGGACTAATTATAAGCGAATCCCCAAATGAATCAACATTTCGGGTAAAGGGATAATCCACGGGTCATCCATTTGAGAGATCATATTACTTGAACGGTATTTGGTGGTGGAGGAAAGATACCCATGAGGGCGGGATCTTTGAAAAGAAGACCGGCCCTCTGTCGGGGGAGAAGGAATGCGATCCATGTATGGAACATTGTTGTCGAGAAGACAAGGTAAAGAACGAAAAATGGTCAACAATAATGATTTTCCCTCATGTGGGCTTTAGAAGATCGAGGGTGTAAGGAATGCACGTGACATGGTGTGAGTCCAATTTGCGACCGAGTATAAGATTGTAATTGAGTTTAGCATCAAATACTTCTACTTCAACATTGGTAGTCTTTCCTTGTGACGTGATTGGTAAGCTAGCGAGAACACCCAAGGGTTTGATTCCCTTCCATCAAATGCCTCAAGGGCATTGGGTGATGAAGTTAGGGCTGGAGAGAAAGGCGCCTTCCGGCAAGTAGATGACATGACACGGGTGGATGCGCCTTTGTCCACAACGGCTGCATGGATGTTGAGGCAGATTAATGCCAACAACATGACAAGCGCAATCTGGTGGAGTCGAGACAAAATTCTCTAAGTCGAAAGTGAGAAGGCTATAATCGAGCGGGATCAATCCACGAGTTTAGCAGAGTATTAACGCTTTCGTTGAGACGAGAAAAGCTACCGAAGCACTTCTAACACGGACATCACAAATGGCGCTTTGTGCTAAATCCTTAACATCTTAAATACCAGAAGCGACGCAGGTGTTGGATTATAAGAATATTTCCGGAGAACACCTTTTGAAGGTGGTCGTACAATGGGTTGACCAACCGGGCCTTTCAATGCGAAGAGGACCAAAGGTAGGTGGGGGGAGGAGGACCATCAACTATCTCTTTCTGGTAACTAACATGATGGCATAATCTTTCGTAGAGGTAGCGATGAGGAAACGGATGTGGGCCATTTCATCATGAACACACAGAGAGCCAAATGGTGCGAGATGAGGTGGGTTATCGACCATACGAGTTCTTACGAGATGGAAAAAGGTTCTTTGAGGACAACGGAGTTCCTTCGCCTTTGAGAAATTAACTAACTTCGGCTCATCTAGGACAATCCTTAGTGTAGTTTTCCTCATCCTGAATCGAGACGAGGATACTTCGGCTTGCGTTGTGAACATCTTTGATACGAGGTTTAAACGATTGCGGTTTTGGGGCATCGGCTTTGGCCTGCTTTTCCCTTCTTTCTCCCTTTGGATTTCTTGTCCACGAGTTGGCACGAGCAATTGACCTCGCGAGGTTTTGCGAGAATCGGGGTAGGGTGAGGGAGCGGAAATTTCGTGGAAGAATTTCATTTTGCTTCCCGGCGTTGGAAAAGGATACTTACGTGAAGTTTGAGACATAGAACCAATACTTATTTTGTCAATGGATGAGGGTGGCATTTAGAAGTCCCACGAGTACGTGGGGCATCGGTCAAGATATCATGCAATATGCCGATTGAGAGTACACTAAATCAGGTACTAGGCACAAGCAGTAGCTTGTTCCTCGGTTACACATGCCCCCATGGGATATCTTACAATCGATTGAAAAAAGAGGTAGTGAACCAATGAGTAAGAAGGCGGTAGAGAATTTCAAATTTGAACGAGGGCAACGTGTTGTCTCCATTCATGAATGTGGTTCGAGATATGGGTAGCTCGGTCCTATTTCAAGGATGTTAGGAGATGCGTCCTAGCTTCATAACGAACCGAAACTAGAAATGAGTAAGCAACGCCATGTTGAGAGTGTTGAAATCTTGAAAGATACTATGAGGAAGTTCTATGTACCACTTAGCGATAGCTCTCGGTGAGAGTGTTGGAAAGAACAAGTCGAATAGAGTCATCCACCCAAGAATTGGAAGAACACCATAAATGGTATGTCATATGTGTGCTTGGGGTCTTCTCCGAATTTTCTCTTAAACTTGGGGCAATCACCGAGACGTTTGTTGGAACTGAACCAATACGGATATGAAGGATCGGATCATTCATGAGTTTGGACACACTGGTAGCTCCAACGTGGCGAAAGGGTAATTGAGGGTTGAAAGGCATAGCGGGTCCTCGATAAGGACTCGTCTCCCATATTCCATCTGGATTGACGCCAACTCTTGCCCTCATTGGTTCTGTTCGAAGGATTTGGACCATAAGGGGTATAAGCCGGATAATTCGGTGATATGGCGGTGAGGACTAGTATATTGAGGTTAAGGACTGGAATCTTTTGATTCGAGTATATGGGGGTTAGATTGAGTAGCACTGAGATTTTTTTGCGGAATAGAAATGTGCTTTGAAGTTGAGGTAATAAGTCAAACCTTGAGGTGCATTGTATACCGGTCGATATTGACCTTGAGGTATGTTGCCTTGGGGTTGAATGGGCTGCGGTAAGTGAGGCCTCGCGAGTTGGATAAATCGGGCGCGAGAGGTTGACTTGAGCGCGGCATAGAGTAAAGTGGTGGGTGAAACGGAGGTGAAGCTGTTTGTGTAGTTGTCCCGTAAAACGGAGTTGACTTGAGCGATGAGGCCACTAGGTTGCCCCTGCGGAAGCAGAGTTGGCGATGGGTTTGTGGTGGGCCGAGTTGTGCTGATGACAGAGTTGACACAGGGCAAGACCATAAGATGATCTGGTGTTGTGCAACATTTTGGACCAATTGGAAGATATGCTGCATTTGTTGTGGCTGCAAAAGGTTATAGATGGTTGGATTTCCCCCAGAGCGTATGAAGGCCCGGGTTGATATACCGGTTGCCGAGCAAGTCCTTAAGTTGCCCGATTGGATCACCAGTGCAAAACTTGTAAAGGTTGACCTTGAGGATTTTAAGGATGCCCTTGAGGGTCATGAAATAATCCTTGCTGGACCGAATGTTGTCCTAAAAGGGTTGCCCTTGTGGGGTCATAAGCATACCCTTAACTGAGCCGAAGGTTGTCCACACAAGGGTTGTCCTTGTGGGTCATAATCACTATCCTTGTTGAACTAGAGTTGTCCCTAAAAGGAGTTGTCCTTGTTGGTTAGAAGGTTACACGGGCAAAGGTAGGTTTAAGACCAGAAAGAAAATAATTGATAAGCTTAGGGAGTAGGAAAATAGATAGGGCTATCGTACTCATCATAATCGACGAGAAATGAATGATTAGGTTACCAAACCCCGCGTCATAATGAGAAAGATGAGGATGACGGATCACGAGGGAGCGGTAAGTACGGGAGCTCTATTCTTTGAATAGCCGGTGATACTCCTTGAAAGAAAGACTATGGGGATTTCCGCGACAATCGAAGTCTCCTGCGAAAGCGAAAACTCTTGACGGTAACGCGGTGGCAGGCGATCTTGATGCGACCACAAAGATAGTGAGCCTAGTTCGGACATGTTGGAAATGCGAGAGAAGTGAATCAATATTCCTTTCAATTAGAGCATTAGTTAAATACTAATTATTATTAGTGTTTGTACAATGATAGCGATGGCTAAAAGAACAAAATACTTTAATTTTTAAGGTGGAAACCCTGCTGGAAAAAAACACTAATGCTTTTCTAATAATTCTTTAATATTCAACTCCAATTGAAAATAAAGCTCCAACTTCCCTAGAATCTAGAAAAAGCATTCTTCTCCAACTCCCCTTTGGATGGATGCTCCAACGCCCTAGATTCTTCGGTCATCAGGCGAACGGATGCCCCAACACCCAATGATCTACAACTCACCCTAGCTACCCTACCACCTACTAGAAGAAGAATAAAAGAAGAATGGACTCCAGAGCACGGGGAAAATGGTCCACTTTACAATGATATAGAATGATGCAAAGAGAAAGTATGCTAGACTATAACCCCAACTTTGACACAACCACCTAATGATGATCTTAGACCTCCCAACAACGCCTCTTCTTCCAGCGAGATAGACACTAGTACAATTTGTACAATAATGTATTTACAATGACTAAGTACAATGATACCTTTGCAATGATTGTATGCGGTGATGCCCATGAAGACTTCATATGATGAAATTCTTGCTGTTGTTATGCACCTTGGTTTACGCTTTCGTTTCATGCTACCCTCTTCTGCACCTTGCTTTGCTTTATTTGGCGTAGAAAGTACGGTCCTTTGCAACCCTTGACAACACATTGATCTAGCTTTTTCTTGCCTTCTAGTAGCTCGATATTGAATACGGTGTATCTCTAATATTTCAGATCCTCAATATTTGATTTTGGTCACTGTCGTAATCTCTGAGTTTTCTTTCCAATGCCACGAGTCGACCCAATTTGGATTCTTCAAGAGGATTATACCAGGTCTCACACAATGCCCTAATTATGAATTTCGGAAGAGCGTACTTGTATGACGTGCACGTGTCACTGTTTATTCATTTGGATGCGGTCGTGATAGAGAGAAAAAGTAAAAAGCGTACACTGTCTGTGAATTTTATGGAATTCCAATCTGATACTCAAGAAATTGCCAAACGAATTTACCAAAGTCACTTCTTTGAGATGAATTTCGAGAACCTATAAAAACACGACTTCCATAGATCACATCTCCAAAAATGTTGCGCACCTGATTTGAAATTTTTACGGTGGCTTCCTCGGGATTTTTTCTTCACCTCATAAAAATTTCCAGCTTCTGAACCTTAAATGAAAAATAAGTTAGAGCACAAATTCCATGATGACTTTACATTTCATAGCGAAATCCCTTGCATAAGGAGAAATGAGGATCACAATTTATATAAATTCTTAGGTTGAGAGGGGCTTAAACAAGTGAATGTGGGAGGGCTTTAGGAGCTTTAAAAAAGATTAATTGTGACTTTTCAATGACCCATGCCCCAACCCCATGGGGTTTTAGCCCACTAACAGGGGTACAAACTTCAAACATGAATATCTCTCAAATCGATGAATAATTACATGGCGTGCCATATATCAACGGAAACATATTGACAAGTAGAAACCATCAAAAGAATTATTGACCAAAAATATATTAATTTTGTGGGTCAAAATTCCCATGCAATATTAGGTTAGCCAGTGCGCAGGTTGACATCAATGACTTAGCCGTGCAGTCAACGATCTCCCCTTTGGCATTGATGGCAACACAGTACTCCCCCTGCCGATCATGACACCTCTTCCTACAGCATTCTCTCCCCCTTTGACATCAGTAGTGAGGTAACTCCCCTAAACACAACCATCCTGTCGGACTGTACGAGACTTCCACTCCCGGCGACACACAGCGAGTCACTGTGATTTTCCGCAATCTAATGAGAACTTGGGAAGAATCCCAAGCTTTTGGCGAAGATATTCAAATGCTTCACGAGGTAAAGGTTTATTGATATCGAAATTTGTTCTTTTGTACAAACATACTCAAGTTTGATATTCTTTTAATTTGTTCTACGACGAAATGATATTTGATCGGAATGTGTTTTGTTTTTGAATGCATGACGAGTTCTTGGAGATGCTAATGGAACTAGTGTTATTATGGAATATGGGAACAGAACATTGAAATTGTGAGGATATCTTGTGAAGTTTGTTTTCATCAAGGGACTTGAGTACAACATGATCTTTGCTGCAATGTATTCTACTTAATTTGTAGATAACAAGATTTAAGTTTTCTTTTTGCTCAACCATGATACGAGACAACCACCTAGATAGAATGTTGCTCCACTAGTACTCTTATGATCATCAATGCTTCTGCCCAATACGCATGCAGCAAAGGCTTGAATAGTAAGTTGTTACCCTTGGGATACCACAAGCCATATTCTTCTGTGCCTTTAGATATCGAAGAATTCTTTTGATGGCAATAATATGTGATTCTTTTGGTCTTTTACTTGGAATCTTGCTACTTTTCCAACTGCTTGCATAACATGCGGCGAGAGGGCATTACATATAGAAGACTACCAATCATAGAGCGTACAACCTAAGTCCACATCCTTAGATGAGTGGAAATATAACAGTTGCAACCTATTACCATCGGAGTAATGATAGGTTTGCAATCTTCCATTTGAATTTCTTGAGCATTTCCTTGATGTACTTGGCACGACATATAAATATTCCTTTCTCTTGCGAGGAGATATTTGAAGCCACAGAAGTATGTCGGCTCACCAAGTAAAGACATCTCAAGCTCACTTTGCATCTTTGTAGAAAAGTTCTTACTTATTCGATCATCATTGCTACCAAATATTATATCATCCATATATACCTCCAACGATTGTTAAATTATCTTTATCTATTTGTACATAAATATTGCTATCCACGGTACCTTTTTGAACCTTGTTGACGTATATATCCCATAAAGACGAGCATACCATGCTGCGCGGGAGCCTACTTGAGACCATATAGAGGCCTTATTTAACCTGAGACATAGTCTTCTTTTTGTGATAGTAGAAAACCTTCGGGTTGTTCGATGTAAACTTCTTCTTCTAATTCATTCGAAATGCTGACTTAACATCCATTTGGTAGACTTTGATTTTCTTGAACATGCATGAGCGAATCGTTTAGATGGCTTCCATTCTGGCAAAAGCTGGTGCACGATAACATCAAAATCAATTCCTTCCACTTGGCCATAGCCTTTGCAAACCAATCTTTGTTTAACTTGCCCATCTTCATTCAATTTGTTCACGAACACCCATTTAGTCCCAATGACATTTTTATCTTTTGGTCATTGAACTAATTCCCATGTGTGTTATTCTTCTTAATGTGCTACCTAATATTTCATTACGGCTGGCTTCCTCAAAACTATTAGGCTCAAGGTTCTTTAGAAAAGCAACGTGAGCTTTTTGTGATGAACGAAGTTGTCAACCTTCATTTATGTCACCAATGATTTGATTTTATGGATAGTTCTTTTGAATCCACTCTTTTGTTCTCCTTGGAGGGGAACTTCTTGTTGTTGTTACGGTATATATTGATGATCATTGTTTACTTCTTCCTCGTTGATAGTTACTTCTTATTCTACAATTTTATCACATTGTCTTTTCATCCTATGTCTCAAGTTTCAAACATTCTAGATCCTCATCGTGCCTAAGCTAGAACAACTGTCTTCGTCAAATTTAACATTTATGCTCTCTACTATATGTTTTCGTCTTAGATTATAGCATTTATAGGCCTTTCTTTTGCGTGAGTAACCAAAAAAGATACCTTCATCAACATGTATTCAAACTTACCCAAATTTTGATCTTCTCTTTTGATATAACATTTGCTTCCCGAAGATTTTGAAATATTTTACATTAATTTGGTTTTCCTTTCCATAATTCACATATGGAGTCTTGTTGCAATTATTTATGAGAAGGCTTCGGTTGATAATATTTGCTCATATCAGTATGAACCTCAATTTTCATCCAATTTTGAGTCCTTCAACATTATTCTACCCATTTCTTGTACGGTTCTGTTCTTTCTTTCGACAACTCCATTTTGCCCGAGGTGTTCGTGCTGTTGAAAATTGCCTTTTTATTCCATTTCGTCCAGTGTTGCGGTAATTTGGAAGTGAATTCTCACATTATACGATCTTAAACTGCTATTTTCAAATCGGTTCATTTTCAACCAGCTCCTTGTAGATCTTAAAGCACTCAAATGCTTGATTTTTCTTTAGGAAATTGACGGTACATCATCTGGTATAGTCATCTATCATTAACATGAAATATAATTCTCCATAAGCCTTTTGTTCTCACGAGACCACATAGATCAATATGTATCAATTCCAATGGATGTGATGCAAAGTGTTCTTTTGTTTTTAAATTGGACTTTTGTCTGCTTGCCATGCGGAAACATGCCTCACACATAGTGTGTTGGAAGGTTTTGAGATTTTTCAACATTTCTCGTGCTGCTTCCTTTTTGTAACTTTGACAGAGATTGTCAAAGTTTATGTGACCCATTCGTTTGCCATAACCAACTTTCATCTTCTTTAGCTAGTAGACATGCTTTAGTTGCTTCATCCCGAACATATATGTCATTTGGAGCTTGACTTTACGTAGCCACAATTTTACCATACCTACCTTTCCTGATTTCACATTTTTGTGGAGTTGAATGGGGTGTGTGTCCTTGATCTCACATTTTTCCAACAACGACGATTTTGATTCATGTTTTTGACCAATAGAACATTCTTGGCCATAACATATTTTCTTCGAGAGTGACGGTACTGATCCTATAACATTTGAAGATCCATCATTTTCGAAGGATATGGTTCCATCCTTCTTCTCTTTCACGGATACAAATTTCCTTCTATCTCCGGTCATGTGTGTTGAGCAACCATTGTCAGCCTACCACACATCTTTATTTTTTTGAGCCTTGAGACGAAACTCGTTATCGATCTTCTTCTTCTTCCATGTTCATTCATTCTTGTGGCTTTGAATATTCTTACGGAGGATTTTCAAGTCTAGTATGCGGCTATGTGTCCAAGGATTCGACATTTGTAAAATTCCATATTATTTCTTAAATGTTCGAATCTATTGATGTTTCGTTGAGCCCTGGGAGGTTCCATATTTGAAGAATCTCTTGGAATTGTATTGGTTCACAAGGGTACGTGCGACATTCCATATTTATGACCAAATTTTTTCCACATGAATAACAATATCACCAAATATGTTGGTACTGGATGAAAATCTTGCGTCGAGGAATCGTCTTCAAGGATGTGCTTGCGAATCTTGTCCAATGAAGTCTACATGTATGTCGGATCTCATAGGTTCATTGTATTTTGTTGGCAGGGAATCCTGCTTCTTCTTCTTTTCGCAGGAGCCGATTCTTGTCATTGTAATATCGTTGATTGTTGATGAGTTCTTCCAATGCCCTTGATGTTGGCATAGTTTTGGACGAGTTTTCCCTTCTTCTAGCTTCCTTGTGCAACAGGCTACTTCGGCTTCTAATTCTTCCTTTCTTTGCCTCTTTCTTCCAACTTCTTTTGAAGTGACTCTTCAATACATTTATGTTCTTCAACCTCAATTTTGAGACCTTGAACTTGTTCTTCAGAAGTATTGGAATGAATCTTCTCAACATTGAGCTCTTTTATAAGCTTGATTGCCTCCTCATAAAATTATTCTATGGTCAACCCTTCTTCTTGATTGTTTGATAGTTCTTGTTTATTGTGCTTGTACATAAACAATATTTTCTCATTGGCTTCTTCTTCACTGTCACTTTATTCATCGGATGATGAGCTATCTTCTTTAGAGAGAAAGTTCCTTTTGGATGCCTTTCTTTTCCTTGCTTATGAATTTCTTAAAGCCTTTCTTTCCTTTTGAGATTCGCATCACTTTTGTTCGGACGTTTGCTACAAAATGCCCAACCTCACCACGACCAAAACATATCAATGGAATTTTACCTTTGAATTTTCCCTTACCAGGTTTTAGCTTTCTCATAAAGTAAGCATATTCTTCATACGAAATAAATTCTCCATCATCTCCCTTTTCTTCACACTTGCAGTGCATGTCATTTCAATTGAAGGTTGTTTGTCCTTATTGGTTTGCTTGGATACAACGCAGTTTCTAGATTTGAAGTACCCTTTTCTTCATCAAGTCTCATTTCATATGCTATGAGAACTCCATGTAATTCTTCCTTGTTGATTTTTGTCCAAATTTGCTGTGTTCTAAGACCGATGTGCCTTTGGGTTGAATCTCTTTGGTAACGTTCTAATAATCTTAGTATAATAGTCTTCTCATCTATTGTCTCTCCCAATCCTTCCGAGGAGTATTGGTTATTTCATCAACGTATTGGAGTATGCATCAATGTTGAAATATTCTTTCATTCTAAGTTGCTCAAATTTTCCTCTATAGATTTGAAGCTTTTCTTCTTTGACATTTGAGTCCACTTTGCATATATATTCTCAAGCTTGTCCCATACATTTTGATAGTTTTACAACCAAAAACCTTATGATAAGCAGATTCAATAAGTCCAATGATAATAATATTCTTTGCTTTTGCATTATTTACCCAATTACTTCTTGCAGCATTCATTTGCTTGGTTGATGTAAATCCATTTTGAGAGCAGTGTCCTATCGTAACCTTGCGCCAAGAGATAGACCTCCATTCTTCCTTTACAGAGAGTCTTGAAAATGGCCCTACATTTGAATAGAGGTACACCATTCTTGGTATGTCATGACCTCCTTCTAGTTGTTAAATTGCTGTTGAAGAAACCAAGAGCTCTAATACCAATTGTTGGAAATACTAAGGGGGGGGGGGGTGAATCAATATTCCTTTCAGTTAGAGCATTAGTTAATCTTCAATTATTATAAGTGTTTGTGGGGTATAGCATCAAACAAAGAGGAACACAAATGCACACAATTTTTAAAGGTGGAAACCCCACTGCGGGACAAAAACCACATAATGCTTTTCTAATAATTCTTTAATATTCAACACCAATTGAAAATAAAGCTCGACTTCTAGAATCTAGAAAAGCATCTTCTCCGGCTCCCAACGGATGGATGCTCCAATGCCCAAAGATTCTTCGGTGGTCAATTTGAATAGATGCCCCAACACCCAATGAGCTACAACTCACCCTAGCACCACCCTACCACCCTATAGAAAAATAAAAGAAGAATATGGACTCTCGTACAGGGAAAATGGTCCACTTTACAATGATATAGAATGATACGAAGAAGAAGATATACTAGACCATAACCTGACTTTTGACACAACCACCTAATGATGATCCTGAATATCCCTATGCCTCTTCAACCCTTGGCAGATAGACACTAGTAAAATTTGTACGAAGATTGTATTTACAATGACTAAGTACAATGATACCTTTACAATGATTGTATGCGTCTGCTTATGAAGACATATGATGATATTCTTCTTCTTTGTTATGCCTTGGTTGATGCTCTTTGTTAGGAATTTACACGAGAATAATAAACAATTTTATTGAGGGAAAATAAACATAAAAATAGGCTAGCAAAAAATCATAAACATAAACAGATGTTTATCTGGGAAAACCCCAATCTCGGAAAAACCCAACCAATGAAATTTCATTAACCATTGGCCAAAACCACAGCCAGCTCCGGCCAAGTGAGCCTTCACGCTCACCTTCGAGGGCATACATTACAATAAAGTATTCCCGGCCTCTTATAGGCTCCATTACATACAATACCATGGGCTAAAACCATGGGTGCACAATGTATATGCCCCCAAAACACTACTATTCACCTAGTCGACATTGAATCTACAGGAGTCATGTTCCTAAAATTCCCCCTTTAAACTTGGCTTGGGGATTGTTGACAGAAATCTGAGCCAAGCTGCTAGAAAGTGAGACAACCGCTCCTTAGCTCTTCCCCCCTCAAATTTTTTACCCAGATGGTGCTCAGCTTGGCATCCCTATCACCTAGGTCTAACCCGGACTTTACCGGTGATTACCCATAGGTACACATGCCATACCGGGTCTTACGGTGGTATGCCCATTTGCCTTCTTGAAATTAACTCCATAATAATAATTTTTGTTTGGTTTCATTGTTGCTATTCTTTTTGTGCTGACCATTCTCTACATTCATGATGTCCTCTCTAAAGAAGACACCATATTTGAATACACTTACCAATTTCAATAAAAAAGAAATTAATTTTTTAACAGCGTCTCCACAACCTCTCTGCATTTTTCACTTATGATCTCTTAACTCATGCCTCTTGCCATTATTAATTCTTCTTTTGTCTAGTCCACTTTTGCCATTTCGGTCCATTCCATCTATTTTTCTTCTACACGGGAGTACATTATCCTGGGATTCCAATCCTGCACCCTCATCCATACGAAGTATTCTTGCCACATCCAAGACTTTGTTGCTGAACCATGATTTCATTTTTGGATACAAGCAACACGACCTCGATCTACGTGGTCACCGATCCTTTGCGTGGAATATGACTTCATTCTACAATCCTTTCTCTTGTGCATCTTGGGTGTCCCAGGGCTTGGATTCACATGGATCTTAGCCCCCTCTTGTAGATATACGATAGTGTTCTCATCATGGACAACGAGATCTTTCACGCTTTCACTACCATGACCAAGCTTCGATCAAGCCTTTCAACGGGGCTTCCATGGTCTTTGGAACACTCACCACATCCACATTCTAGGTCTCTTCCTCTACTCCACCATGAAGAGAAACATCAATCTCCTTGTGTGTCGACTATGCGGAGAATCCGCCTCTATTTCCTTCTTCGTAACCTCAACAAATGATTGCATGACAACGAAGGATTTTTGTGTCCATTTCTTGGCTTGAATCTTGTAAATATCTTCTTGGATTCTAGATCTACATCTGGCAACGGTCCACGGTTATCACGCATCCACGACTCTTAGTGATTGCGGTCCTCCTGAGCCGGACGACGAAAAATTATACCTTTTCATACCTATAAAGCGACTTCCACGGGTAAATACACAACTCGTCCATACTTGTGACCCTTTTACGTAAGGATTCGTTTCTTGACACACACCAAGCCATGCCGGAGATGAATCCTCTTGGATCTCGACGCAAAACTCATCTCTCCCGCCTTTGTAACATTCGTGCTACGAAGTCCCTTCAATACTTCCTCAACCTCCATGCGGGAACTCCCATCGATTATTAGCAACCCAACCACGGAAGTCTCGGGGCTTGGCCCGGTGCGGAGTCTGACGATGTCCATATAACGCCAATGTTATTTGACCATCTATGTCGTTGAGTGGTGTAGAAACTCTCTTCCTCTAGTAGTGCTTTGTATGGTGTTAATACCCTCCTTAGCCACAAACAATTTCCTACTACGCTTGATGCATGGACCGGAAGCACCAACGGGGTGGCAACTTCAAATTTCTCTATTTCATACTTATCTTGAGCATAAATCCACGAAATGATCATATCATGTTTCATGCCATCAGCCACATCTTCGTTTACGATATTTTGATCCATAAATTCAACCTTAGAGCCATCATCAAAATTGATCTCGTTAGAGGAAGTCCCAGTTAACCTTGACCACAAAAACTTCCCTCTCAAGCTCAAACCTTGGACCATAAGCCTACGATGCCGGTTATTTAGGAAATTCTTTGGTAGAATAATAAACAATTTTGTTGAGAGAAATAAACCATGAAAGAGGCCAAAAAATCATAAACATAAACACGGATGTTTGTACGGGAAAACCCCAATCTCCCAGGAAAAACCCAACCAATGAAATTTCATTAACCATTGGCCAAAACCACAGCCAATCCGGCCAGAAATCGAGCCTTCACAGCTCACCTTGAGTGTACATTACAATGAATTATTCTGACCTCTTATAGGCTCCATTACATGCAATACTCGCGGGCTAAAACCATGGGTGCACAATACCATGTGCCCCAAAAACACTACTATTTACCTAGTCAACATTGACTCTACCACAGGAGTCATATTTACCTAACACTCTTGTGTTCCCCTCTTTGATGCACCTTGCTTTGCTTTGTTGCCATAGGGAATTACGGTCCTTTGCAACCCTTGACAACACATGATGCAGCCTTTTCTTGCCTTCTAGAATCCAGGTAACAAATCTGGTGTATCTATGTTCTTTGGTCCCTCAATATCTGATTTCCAGATTCTGTAAGTAGTCTTTGATTTGTCTTTCCAATGCCCATGGTATGGTAATTTGGATTCTTCAAAGAGAAGTTCTCCCAATCTCTCACAATGCCCTAATTATGGTGTTTCGATGGGGGGTGCACTTGTACGGCATGCCCGTATCCTTTATTTCTTCATTTCATTCTAAAATTGATAGAGAAAAATTAAAGGCGTACGATATACACCACTTTTTACGGGAATTCCAATACGATGCCTAGGAGAGAGAGTTATTATGAATTTACCAAGGTCACTTCTTTGAGATGAATTTCGGGAGCACTGCAAAAACCCTGACTTCATAGATCATATCTCCAAAAATATTGGGCACCTTGATCTAAAATTTTTACAAACTTCCTCGAGTTTTGGTTTCACCTCATAAAAACTTCAGCTTCGAACCTTCGTAGCAAAAAGTTAGAGTGCAAATTCCGATGACCTTTGTTTAGGATGGCGAAATCCCTTGCATAAGGAGGAAATGAGGATCACAATTTATATAAATGCTTGGGTTGAGAGGGGCTTCAACAAGTGAACGTGGGAGAGGATTTTATGAGCTTAAAAAATATTAATTATGACTTTTCAATGACCCATGCCCCAACCCCACATGAGGTTTATTATACTTCAGGGAGGCCCTGGAAGTGCAAACATGAATATCTCTCCAATAGTGAAGAATTAAATGGCATGCCATATATCAACGGAAACATCTCGACAAGTAGAAACCATAAAAATAATTATTGACCCAGAATATATTAGTTTGGTAGGTCAAAATTCCCATGCAATATTAGGTTGTACAGTGTTGCTTGGGTTGACATCAATGACTTAGCCGTGATCGGCAGGCCAGGACATAACAAAAGGTGTCCACGAGACATGTGTCATTGGTGACATCCTTAATGATGGAAGGACCGCCCCCCTTGACAAATTTGATGTGCCATGGAGGTAATAATATTATAATCTGACCAAGGAGCCTATATGGGCGGAAGTGACCGATGGTGAAGGGCGAGCGGACTTTGAAGGGATGTTTTCTAGAAAAAATTTGGTATTCTTCATTAGAAAGCAGAGAGATTCCTTCCTTCTTGATAGGACCAAATGAGTCCATATACTGAATCCCGCGTGAGATCTTGTAAAGACTATGGGGACTGGGTATGATAGGAGCCAAAAATATGGCGATCCCGATGTAAGAGAGGAAAGTGTTCACCGACCCCAAAACCAAACCAAGCATTTGAAAAGAGGCCAAGTGAACTCAAATGGTTCTCTAAAGGGTACTCTGATGGGATAATGAAATTTTGTTGAAGCTCGAGGCCCTAGAGGGTTTCGAGAAGGTTTTCGATGAATTTTCTAAGAAAGGAATGGGTAGATGAGCGAGTGGTTACACTTAGTGGTATAGCACACCGGAAAAGGGAAACGGATCAAAAAATGAAGACTCTTGGACCAAAACCAAAGCAAGCGAAGACACACCAAGTAATCAAACTTTAATGGGCATGTAATCGTAGGTAGTTTATTTTACACATTGAAACCAAATATTTGTTGTTTCATGTTTTAGAGTCCAAGCTTGATCAGAAATATGACTCTAGTCTCTTTCAATTTTAAGCGAGCGTGAAAGGACAAGTGCTCGATGATCTTTTTCAATTTATGAGTTAGTAAAGATAAAAAATGACTACTCAAGTAGTCTAGGTAAGGTGTACTAGGTTTCTATGAAATGCCATATACACCTTGGTAAATAAATGAAAGAAAATTGACCAAGGACTTGACGTATGTGTGAGTGGTCTCCTCGAATGTTGTGTTCGGTGTATCATGGTTACAGGCGGTGAACTCGGCCCTGCGGATAAAAAGGATTGCAACCTAGAGGTCTCTTTATACTCGACGGTACGAGGGCTCAGGGCCAGGTACTGAGTGTTTGTACGAAGCCGGATGGCGACAGCAACTACCCGAGGTTTAAAGACGTCGAACACATCTCTAACTTAGACCACTAAATGTTTCGTTAGGTTTCAATGTTGCCTTAGGTTAATTGAGTAAATTTTAAGTTGATCTTGTATTTACGTCTCAATTCAAAGGTCCTGCGAATGTTGGATCTCAAAAATCCCTAAATGCAAGCTACATGCCAAAAGATACCATTTCATTCGATGAAAACTATCTCCTGAAAGTTAGGAGTTTTCAAGCAATAAAAAATAATAAGAACACATGGAAACATCCCTCGGTTTCCAGATTCAAGCTAATGTAGAAATACAGAAATCTTTCCTAGGGTATCCCATCACAAGATGTCTGAAAAGAATTTCATTTTCACAATGCAAACAAGAATGCAAGAACATTTTTTTTTTTTTTAAATGTAATAGAGAAAAAGAATGCCTTTAAATGACATGAAAAACAAAAACCAACCTGGTTCGAGGAATATTCAAAGGGAGAGTTGAAGGGAAGTAATGAGTACAGTAACTGGAAACAAACATAACAAAACTCAAACAAATGTTGCAATCTCTCAAATCGAAGAAATATTTCAAGGCAGACCCATGCAAACGTGTGATTTCAAAACTTGGAGTGACGAAAGCAAAATTGAGCGAAAAGAGGCAAAAATCATTCAACGAATGCAATCACTCAAATGGATCAAGGAAATTTGAATTAAACGGAAGAACAAGAATGAAGTTGATTGCGAAACAAAAAATAGAAACTCCTACGGGAGGCTCGACGCCAAGCATGCAAACCTAAGGCTATGATGCTGACGGAAACACTAACAACTAAAGGAAGGAAAGTGAAATTTCTTAATCCAAAGAAAATCTCGAGGCACTCGAAACATGTAAAAAAAAAAAAATCACCCGGAAGCACAACCAACGACCAAAATCTCCATAAATACCAAGCCTAAAATCTATAGAGGTCGGTGCGCTGTTCGTGTAATCAGCGCCAAATGGGGATGAGCGCGGGTGAAAAACAACAACAAGCACTAATCCAAAGCACGTGCACAGACAGAAAAACGCACCACGACCGGTTAACTCGGGAAAAAGGAAAAATTTGAAGACGGTCGGATACGATGTACGGGGGGTGAAAAAAGAGACATGAACTTAGAAGAATAATCGGGAAAAGAAAAATAAACGGGCAAATACCAGAAGGAGGACCTAATGGATGAAAGACAAGCTCGCAACGACTCCCCGATTATGGTCGCAAATTTTGGTGGTGGAAATCCTACGCGGATAGAGGCAATCCGGTGGCCCTAGGTGGGTCCTGAACACCAGCAAAACAAGCTATAATATTGATTCTTGGTTAATGAATGGACGGAGATTCGATAGATGACTTCTTGTGGGTCTCTTTGTTGTCATCGGAAGGTGGCTACCATTGCTCCTTGTTTGATGGTCACGGTGGGTCCTTTCTGCTCGGACACCTACACACACACAAGAAACAACGACGATATACAACATGCTAGTACGATTGGCAGCTTTATCGGTCGGTCAAATAATACTAAATCAGTTGCATCGAGATAATCAACATAACACAATGATGGAACCAACACCATGGTCAGTATATTAATAAATGAAAGGAAGAGTACAACCAAGCTTCGACGTTGTGGTCTCCTCCTGTGGGGTTCAAGCGGAGCGCGTCTCACAAAGCTCGTGGGGGAATTTGGGCAGGACTCCCTCCTGAGTCTCCTTGGTTCTACCTTCTCAATGACAATTACTCAACTATAGTATTCTTCCTGCTCGATTGACTCCTTGGCTATACGTTTAGCTAGCTTTCATAAAGGGATAAGGCTTGTTTATGAGGGAGAGGGAGAGGTTAGGATCCCTATAATTATGGAAGGGAGACCTATCTTCAAGGAGTGTTTCACGGAAATTGAAACCACTACCTAAAGAGGGAGATCCGTCGCTGATCAACTTAACCACTTCAGGTGACTCATCCTTGAGGTGGTTAGAAGGAAACACACCTCTAATTTGTTAAAAAAACATTCCTAAAACAAATGGTGCGGAGCACTACCTTTGAGACGGAGACATAGAAAATTTTAGGGGCGAATATTGGCCCATGAGGCGAGAGTTAAGGGATTTCCTATTTTGAAGGGCAAATTTTTAAATTACCATTCATTTTCAATAGTTTCAATAATTAGCCCAAAAAATATCCAATAAATAATTTATTATTATATTTTAGCCCATCAAAAAATGGGGGCGGATCGCTTCAGCCCTATTCGCCTTGTTTGTTTGTAAATTTTCTTCGGATGGCAGGATTTCTCTGGAGAAGTAGTGTTTGTTATGGGAGACTAGTTATGGGTATTTCGCCCTCTCCATTCCTTGAATATCAGTTCCTTTATTTTATTTTATGGCAGCCAGGCATTGGCGAGTTTGTTCTTCAAAGATTAATTTTCGCTACATTTAAGGCTAGAACAAGGTAGAAATCATGGTGAAGGAAACATCCCACCGTAAGCTAGGAGTACACGCGTAAGTGAGGTGTACAAGGCTGCCATTGACAAAGCCCGGAGAAATAGTCATTGCGAAGAAGAGCGTACGGCGATCATGGTTTCCGTCTCATGACACAACGCCCCGGGACTTACAATGTCAAGACCAAAGACTGGAAGGTGCTGGGTCACTACGGTCCAGGCTGAAGCCTTGTGTCACTAACAGTTTTGCCTGGACATTTACGAACGAGGCTCACAGAGTCAATCAAGGAATAGTTCCCCATAATCACCTATGTTGGTCTTTATCGGTTGGGTTTGGTGTGGTGGGCATTTAAGTGACCGGAGGACACGACATTCCATTCCATCCCCCGAGAAGAGAAAACAAGCACGAGCCTCTAGAAGAAGGTATTGCTGATGCTACAAAAGGGCTTGATCATGCGGGGATGTTTTTTGGTCACATGGGGTTGAGTGATAAGGAAATTGTGGTCTTTGTACGGTGCCCACACCTTGGGGTGATGCCACAAGGAGGGTCTTTGGTTTTGAAGGACCATGGACCTCTAACCCTCTTCTCTTTGACAATTCTTACTTCGAGCTTGTGGTGGAGAGAAGGAAGAAATGCTGCTTGGTTGCCATACGATAGGCGCGCTGGCGATCCTACATTTGCGATTTATGTTAAGAAGTATGAACGGGATGAAGATGCTTTCTTTGTTGACTATGAGGGAAGCTCACTGAAGCTTTACGAACTTGAGTTTGACAGAGCTAAGATTCATACCCTCTTTCGGAGAGTCAATATCGAGATGACGAGAAGGCGAGTTTGGTGCTTAAATTTTGATATTATGTTGCTTCATAGGAGCGCTCTGCACAAAATTTCCATGAATATATATCATCAAAACCAGGTACAAATTACAAGTTTTTGAGCCTCTCTCCATTGAGAATAATACGATAATTCAATTTATTCGCTTCCGTAGCCTTTAAATGAAGCGAGTGATTACAAAAATTTGTCTAAATCATGGCCAATGTCGTTCCTTGAGTGAAAATAAGAAGAGATGCCTAAAATTTTATTTTTAAAATTCTTTAAATTGTACCGAGAAAATAAAATTAATTTATCATGTTATGACACTTCCGAGTTTGAGTTGGATGAGTTTTGATGAATATTCGTGAGTGATTTGATAACGGAGACTTCTATTTTTATTTTTTGAATTGTCGAGGGTATGTACAAAATTTGAAGGTTTGAAGGGGATGCCATGTGATCGAGTTCATGAAGGGGGGATTTCAATAACTTGCAGGGTATAATTAAAAATTCGGGGATTTTTGAGAAGTGCACGAAATGGGTAGGTCATTGTTTTATCAGATTCTTGAAGATCACATGGCAGGTTCGTGATTGGTTTGTGAAGTGCAATATGGTTTACATACAAATGAAGAATATTTGATATGAGATGGGGTTTTGAATTATGGCCAGGTTGTTGAGTGGCAACAACGGAGACTAATAACTTCGGACTTTTCACATATTCAATATTCTTCATTTGATTTCCAACATGAGTGCCCTTGGAGCCTAGGTGTTATAGAAACTTTGGGACATCTAGGTTTGGTAGTTAGAATTTTATCTTCACTATGCTTTAGTTTTTGTCATCTTATCGGGCTTTTAGTCATTGGAGCCTACCATATCTTGGTCTAGAGATTCAAGCTTGATTATTTTACGGTAGATCCTTTGTTGTAGGTTACTCATATGTAGTGTTTGGGTGGATGGCCATCCTTGCGGTGAAGCAACCATCTTCTAAATTTGATCTTTTTGGATTTCTTTCCACCTTGCCTTGATTTTTCTGTTTTGAATCCCTTGTATTCACATCTACAATAGTACCATGGGAAAGCTTTTTTTGGGCACTTGTATGGGATTATTGTTGGTTATGTTATTGTATGGGGGTTTGATTAAGGGCATTAATAACTACTAGGCAATATCTATGTTGGTATGGATTGTCATAATTTTCATTTTCATCTTGAAGCGAGCGGCACGCTTGATTTTCCATTTATTTAAATCGATTATGTAATGGATACTTCTCTACCTACAATAGGCTTCATTAGCCCTGATAAAATAGCAGTTAGTTGATGTAGATATTACGGCGAGAAGAGGCCACACTTGTATGAATCACATGCTTAGATGGGTATACTAGAATTTTCTATGATTTTTCACTAAATTTTCATTGGGTTGCATACTATGATACCATTCGGTATGCAAATTATGTGTTTGGTTGAATGCTATATGCAAATTCTGTTAGCTCACAGCAGACCAAAGTCGAGGGGATATCCAAAAGGTTTGGCTCTGAATAGGTAACAAGAGCTAATGTGTTTGTGAACTTCAAAGATGTTGTCCAAAGGGATTGGTTTACTAAAGTTTGAAATGTTTTTGTAGAGATATTCCTGGAAAATTTCACTACCTTGTTTTTGTGAAATGAAATGGGTTCAAATTATTTCTTTTGTAAATTCATAGCTTTGGTGTCTTTCCCTAACCCTGCAGCCTCTGTCATATACTTTTTAATAGCTTTGGAAGCATGACCACAACATCCTGAAACTCAATACATTCTTAACTATTGTAAAGGGTTATGTCATGCTTCAATTTCCTCCTTATCTATATTGTAAGGTTTTTTTTTGTTGAATTATGTCTTCTACTCCTCGGAACTAAGCACTGAAATCACAAAGCCTACGTTTGGGTCGGCTCCTTTATGATGCTCTAGCTATTATGCAGCAGCATCCACCGGGGATGCAAGTTTGCTAATATAAATACAAATCCACCAATTGCGAAAAAATAATGCCATTGTATGGGTCCTTTATTTTGCTGCTTTTGGATGATCATTCTAATTTTGCTGTCTTGTTCAAAGATTTTAGCATTGTTTATATGGGGTTCTCTCAAAATTGTGTGTCTATGGGAGCAACAACGTTAAAAATTGAAAACAATATTCAGCAATATGTGTTTAATTTTAAATCTACCAACATGAATCTTGATAAAGTGCTTAGTTTTTGGATTTTAATTTGGTTTTATTTATCCAGAAAAAGTAAAAAGCTAAGCTAAGGTATGAATCAAAGTTACCGAGGCTCAACTCCGTTTGGACCCATTTTGGCCCGAGGGGGTCAGCACAGGCAAGCGTAATGGTGGGAAGACGTGACCCGAGTTGAAAACAATACTCGGCAATATAGACGACTTTGAGAGATCAAGTAAGAATGCAAATCTCCCAACATGGAATCCTTGATAAAAGTGCTTAGTTTTTTGGATTTTAATTTATTTTTTATTTATCCTGAAAAATTAAAAAGCTAAGCTAAATTCTAAGGTATGAATCAAAGTTACCAGGCTCAACTCTGTTTGGGACCCATTTTGGCCCAGGAGTCAACCTGGCAAAGACTCAACTCAAGCCTCAACATATAGAGATTTTAAAAAAAATTATAGATTTTCAAGAAAAATAATTATGTTTTCCATTGAATTTAGATTAGACATGAAGATAAAGCATAATAATGAATATAATGCAAAATAACATATGGCTCAACTCTGTTTGGGGCCCATTTTGGCCCAGGAGTCAACCTGGCAAAGACTCAACTCAAGCCTCAACATATAGAGATTTAAAAAAAAAAAATTATAGATTTTCAAGAAAAATAATTATGTTTTCCATTGAATTTAGATTAGACATGAAGATAAAGCATAATAATGAATATAATGCAAAATAACATATGGAGGTATTTCATATGTTCTTATCAACTTATGTCAAAATTTTCCTAGTGCATGAATGAAATTATGAGCCAAAATGGACAATATTCAATCTGTACAATGTCGAGAGTCAAGTTTGAGATCATATGATACTACTTAATAAATATAACCTAGTAATGAGTGCCAACATAATGCCCTTCTCGCCCTTTCCCTGAATTAGAAGTTTGCTACAACCACATTAATTCCTCCTCTGGAAATAATGGTTCTTGGACCTCCTAGTACAAAGTGAAAGTACCATCAAAACTCTCAAGTGCCACTAAAAGGGGCTATTCTAATCATTTCCTTTCTTGTGGTTATGCTTGTGGTGGAATTGAATATATACCAATTACAGTCATAAGTTCAAAATAGAGGTTCCACATTGTACTCATATTGGTTGTATCCTTCAGTCCCATTAACACATTTATGGTTGTTCATTTGACATTAATAAAATTACCTTATCTTATTTCATCTTCATCTTATTTTATTATAACTCTAAAATGCATGCATTCAAACCCCACTTATACTAGCAATCAACCAGACAGAGGGCTATATGGTAGAGAGATAGGCAAAAGACATGCAAACTCTAGACCTTAGAAATTTTCAGAATATAACTACTTACAGAGAGAACACTACTATTGCACTCTTCAAACATGGAAGAGAAGTACCTTTAGTGCTGCTCTTCGAAGACTTGATGCACGTAGATATGCCCGCACAAGACGATAGATTAGAATGTCCAAAGGAATCTTGAGATTGTGAGAATTTTTAATCTAGGGGTGGGCTGTTGAATGTCAAAGAGATTCAGTACTAAATTACAATATATTTAGAGATAAACTCAACATAATGGGGGCTTATTGAAAAATGCAATACTTGCTGAGAGCCTGCGAAGCAGTCATTCTTTTACGCATATCCTTGTTAAGCAAACGTTTGACAAAGTCTTTCGCTTCAGCAGACACAGAAGGCCAAGGAGCTTCCTCAAAACTTGGATTGGCCTTCAAAACAGCTTGAAATATACCAGACTCAGTTTGAGCCCAGAAATGTCGGCTACCACAAATAAGGCTGTATACAATAACACCGATGCTCCACACATCTGCTTCTGTACCATAAGACCTGTGAAGAACTTCTGGGGGATTTTGAGAAGGGCCTGAAATGGGTAGGTCATTGTTTTATCAGATTCTTGAGAATCCTGCAACGAGTTGCGTGATTGGTTTGTGCAGTGCAATATGGTTTTACATACAAAGGAAGAATATTTGATATGGAGATGGGGTTTTGAATTATGACGCAGCTGTTGAGTGGCAACACTGGAGACTAATAACTTCAGACTTTTCACATATTAATATTCTTCATTTGATTTTCAACATGAGTGCCCTTTGGAGCCTAGGTGTTATAGAGAGCCCGGGACATCTGGGTTTGGTAGTTAAATTTTATCTTCACTATACTTTAGTTTTTGTCATCTTATCAGGCTTTTTAGTCATTGGAGCTTACCATATCTTGGTCCAGAGATTCAAGCTTGATTATTTCAGCAGAGTCACTGTTGTGGATTACTCATGTGTAGTGTTTGGGTGGATGGCTATCCTTGCAGTGAAGCAACCATCTTCTAAATTGGATCTTTTTGGATTTCTTTCCCTGCCCATCAGTTTTGCCTGTTTTGAATCCTTTGTCTTCACATCTACAATAGTGCCGTAGGAAAGATTTTTGGGGCACTTGTATGGGATTATTGTTGGTTATGTTATTGTAGGGGGTTTGATTCAGGGTATTAATAACTACTGGGCAATATCTATGTTGGTATGGATTGTCATAATTTTCATTTTCATCTTGAAGTGAACTGGCACGCTTGATTTTCCATTTATTTAAATCGAGCATGTAATGGATACTTCTCTACCTACAATAGGCTTCATTGGCCCTGATAATGGTAGATTCGTTGATGTGAATGTTTTGACGAGAAGAGGCCCTGCACTTGTATGAATCACATGCTTAGATGGGTATGCTAAATTTTCTATGGTTTTTCACTGAATTTTCATTGGGTTGCATACTATGATACCATTCGGTATGCAAATTATGTGTTTGGTTGCATGCTATCTGCAAATTCTGTTAGCTCACAAAACAGGGCCAAGTCAGATATCCAAAAGTTTCGGCTCCCTGAACAGGTAACAAGAGCTAATGTGTTTGTGAACTTCAAAGATGTTGTCCAAAGGGATTAGTTTACTGAAGTCTGAAATGTTTTTTTGTAGAGATGTTCCTGAAAATTTCACTACCTTGTTTGTGTGAAATGAAATGGGTTCAAATTATTTCTTTTGTAAGTTCATAGCTTTGGTGTCTTTCCTTAACCCTGCAGCATCTGGCTTATACTTTTTAATAAGCCTGGAAGCATGACCATAACATCCTAGAGCTCAATACATTCTTAACTATTGTATAGGGTTATGTCCTTGACTGTTCCTCCTGATCTATATTGTAAGGTTTTTTGCTGAATTATGTCTTCTACTCCTCAGAACTAACTGCTAAAATCACAAAGCCTACTGTTTGGATCAGGCTCCTTTTGCATGATGCTCCTAGCTATTGTACTTCTGTAGCATCCACCAGGATGCAAAGTTTGCTAGTATAAATACAAATCCACCAGTTGCGAAAAAATAATACCATTGTATCGGGTCCTTCCTATTTTGCTGCTTTTGGATGATCATTCTAATTTTGCTGTCTTGTTCAAAGATTTTAGCCGATGTTGATATGGGGTTCTCTCAAAATTGTGTGTCCATGGGAGCAACAGAGTTAAAACTTGAAAACAATATTCAGCAATATAGACAGCTTTGAACATAAATCTACCAACATGAATCTTGATAAAGTGCTTAGTTTTTTGGATTTTAATTTAGTTTTTATTTATTCGGAAAAAGTAAAAAGCTAAGCTAAGGTATGAATTAAAGTTACCAGGCTCAACTCCGTTTGGGACCCATTTTGGCCCAGGAGTCAACCTGGGCCAAAACTGTGTGTCCGTGGGAGCAGCAGAGTTGAAAACAATACTCAACAATATAGACAGCTTTGAGATCAAGCAAGAATGCAAATATACCAACATGAATCTTGATAAAGTGCTTAGTTTTTTGGATTTTAATTTAGTTTTTATTTATCCCGAAAAAGTAAAAAGCTAAGCTAACTTCTAAGGTATGAATCAAAGTTACCAGGCTCAACTCTGTTTGGGACCCATTTTGGCCCAGGAGTCAACCTGACAAAGACTCAACTCAAGCCTCAACATATAGAGATTTAAAAAAAAAAATTATAGATTTTCAAGAAAAATAATTATGTTTTCCATTGAATTTAGATTAGACATGAAGATAAAGCATAATAATGAATATAATGCAAAATAACATATGGAGGTATTTCATATGTTCTTATCAACTCACGTCAAAATTGGCCTAGTGCATGAATGAAATTATGAGCCAAAATGGACAATATTCAATCTGTACAATGTCGAGAGTCAAGTTTGAGATCATATGATACTACTTAATAAATATAACCTAGTAATGAGTGCCAACAGAATGCCCTTCTCGCCCTTTCCCTGAATTAGAAGTTTTCTACAACCACATTAATTCCTCCTTTGGAAATAATGGTTCTTGGACCTCCTAGTACAAAGTGAAAGTACCATCAAAACTCTCAAGTGCCACTAAAAGGGGCTATTCTAATCATTTCCTTTCTTGTGGTTATGCTTGTGGTGGAATTGAATATATACCAATTACAGTCATAATTTCAAAATAGAGGTTCCACATTGTACTCATATTGGTTGTATCCTTCAGTCCCATTAACACATTAATATTAATAATGAAGAATATTAAGAACACTGTGTGTCCGTGGGAGCACTCATTTCCAAAGGGCACTCATGTTGAAAATCAAATGAAGAATATTAATATGTGAAAAGTTAAAAATAGAGGTTCCACATTGTACTCATATTGGTTGTATCCTTTCAAGCACTACAACATGAGTGTTGTTTAGTGGAGTAAGTGGTATCAAAGGCCCAAAAAATCCTCAAGATATTCGTTGACTTCAATGTAAGATTGTAGTCTCTATGTTTTTTTTTAATTATATTTCATTTCACACTGCTCTTTTTAGCCTTATAGTGTCCAACCTTGTCCCCAAGAGTGGTTCAGAAACATTCATTGTATGCATTTTACTATTTTTCAGTTGACCCAGTTATTTCCACAGCTGGTGAAAGTGTGAAAGCTGTAATACCTCATAATTCTAGCTTTATTTCTTTTTCTTATGTGGTCTTTGTAGATGGCACATTCATATATAGAGCATATTTCAAAATTTCTACAATCAATCCTTTTTTCATTATTTGCTTCTCTGGCCCGTTTATTGGTGATTTGTTATTCGATGAGGTCTGTGAAATTGTCTAGTGTTATTTTGGCTGTGCTTATGTACTTGATACATAACACAGCTGTATAAATTTCTACCCCCACCAATTCATATAAGCTCACACAATCTCATCAATCCAAAGCAAATAACATTTCTAAGAATGTCCATTGTAACCCTGATAAGTTATTGTGGAATAACCATCTAAAAGTTCAAGAATTCATATGGAAGAGGGATAATCTTTCTGTATCTAAAACAGTCTGAAATGTCAACACTCAAAACTACTGAAGTAGAATTATACTTTTAATACGATTATTTTGTGTGGTCTTTGTAAGGTTAGAAAAATGTCCAAGGTGTTAATGGAATACTAAAATTCAATATTTGGGCCAAATGGATCTGGGTGCATAATTGATTTAACATTGTTATATTTTCACTATGCAAAGTGCTTTTAATTGAGTAACTTCAGTGTGTTTCTGATCTGGTATAGACATAGACCAGATCTGGGATATAAGGAAAATTCAACAATATGGAAGATAACACTAAAATCAAGAACAGATGGATCATTGAACCCATTCATTTGACCTTGGGACTAATGTAGTTGGTGACATTTCCATATATGCAGCAGGAAAACACTCTTATTATATGCTTCAAGATCAAAAAATAAGTGCACAACAATAACTGAGTGTTGAAGATGTGTTGAATGACAAGAAAATGTTTAGGATGGGCACAGTTTCCATTATCAAAAAACAAGAAGAAATACTATGTCAAGATTGTCTAGAAAGTATGTGTAGCAGGATATTTGAAAGGAAGTGTCACAGATTTGGAGCACATGATTTTTCTCTCATCAGTAGAAGTTTATTATTTTGTGTAGTCTTTGTAAGGTTAGCAACAGGTTCAAGGAAAACATTCTAGAAAAATCTATAATAAGCCTAATAATGAATCATTCTTTCGCTTAGCCCTGCTATGGCTTTATGAACCTTTTGCCTGTACTTGTTATAACCAAATCAATGTTCCCCTGACCCTGGAATCTTTGGGATTGCTTTAGCTTGAGAATTTGCATATCTCCTTAGTATCCTTTCCTCTCAGATTAACTACCACTTAATACCATTTCTGATCCTTCTATGTAACATCTTGTACAGTCCCATCAATGGCCTTTTGATGGATCTCATTTATCATATAAAATAGGTTCTTCAAGTTTGGTAACTTAGTGACAGGTTTCTTTGGAGTCACTCCTCTCATTTAGCATATCAAACAGATTCTTTGAGTCTGCTAACTCTTAATAACATGTTTTTTCTGAGTTGCTTACCTTTTTCTCTCTATTTAGTTTTGATCCACAATTGTGGTGATGATATGTCAAAGATCTGCACTAGATCATCGAACAGTTACTGTTCTAAACTTCTTTAGGGGGGCAATCAGAGAATGGGGATATTTTGGCTACCCTGTTTTTTGTAGGGAATGTCACAGGGACAGTTCCTAGGCAATAAATGGATGACCAGGGATGCTTTCTAGGTGTCTTCTTATCTCCAACGAAAAGAAGGGTATGTGTTCCCTTTCATACAGGGGATGTGTTCCTTTTCATACTGGTGAATATGGATCCTTCTTAATTCACTAACAATAAGTGTTTTAATGGCTTCAGTTAATCACTGTAGGTGTGCCTATTTTCAGCTTTCACATTGGGACTAATTCTGACCTGAATAATGTCATGAACATAATGATTGTAGTATATCCAGAAAGAAATAATTTCTTCAAAATTGACGATATCTTTTTCTTCAATCATGCTTAGAAGGTTTCTATAATCATAATTTGTCGTTTGATGTATATTTTGCCTTTTATTGGATCTACTAATGAATCATAATGATAGGGGCAAATGACCTTTTTGTCTTTAGACTCTGTTTTTTCTGCTATAAGGCTGTATCTAGTCTTTGAAAGTTTGATTGAGATATTATCTGTTAACTGTTTAAAAGCACAAAACGTCTAGTAGACTTTTTTCGTTAACTTATTTAATTAAGAACTAATAAATACTCAGCCTTCTATGGTTAAAGCAAAGCATGAAATATGACAAGGTTTTATTATATGTTAATTCATTTAAACTTTAAAGTTTATGTGAACGGTTCTGTGCACATTTTAAGTGAGATGCAGAAAATATTGCCTGGACAAAAGTTGCTTATATATTGCCCATAATATCATTATGTAACTTGTGACTGCCCAATGGCACGTTATCTAAACACAGACTCTGAGTTAAGACTTTGTAAACCTCGTTTTATAATCTATTGGTATAAGTGATTGAAGATTTTGTTGTTTGAGCTATTGATGGTCATAATTTTTGTTTAATTATTTTCTGATCATAAATTTGTTGTATTTTGACTCTCCTCTTTCCTTTGTATGTCTTTTTATCTTCAAGAAAAGAGATTTTCAGTATTGCATTTGATAGTCTCCTTTCTTTAAGAAAAGGAAAAAGAGATTAACTTGGACTGTTATACTGTAAAGTCTTTTAGACCTCTTGTATTTAAGAAATAAATAGTATTATTCTTTTGTCTGTTGTTTTACAGATTCCATGTTTCCAAAGGAGCTGGGCATTTCTGAATTTATGTAATATGCAGGGTGTGAATTTGGAGCAACAACACACCATGAGATGTTAACTTCTTTCTATGGCACCTCTGTGTTGAGAAATTCTTGTCAGGTGCCAGATAATCACCTTTGCATGAGCTTACGCCTTGAAAATGGCCACCTTTTCATGAAATTACACCTTGCAAATGGCCAAGATATCTGAAAGACAACCATTTTCTTTTACAACTCCATATTCTTATAATTTATTAATAATACGTCTCCAAGCCATGAGATTTTCCCTTGTAACGTAGTTGTGAAGTCTCTGACTTTTTCTCAACTTGTATCTGAACTTTCGAAGGGTTAAGGTCTCACATTTTTTAGGTACAGGTACAGTTCCTACATTGTATTTGGAGTATCATGAAGGATAATCTCAAATTTTCTTACGAATCCAAAGTGTTCTCCTGGTGTTTTCATGTTTTTTGTACGTGGGGAATCATACATGTGTATAGATATATATTTTTCAGTGTATTCATGCATTCTCTTGTAATTTTATAGAACAGTCATTTTGGGATTTGGAAGCATTCTTTATTCCTTTATAGATTGATAAAATGGTTGCAAATCATTACCGTTGTTTTCCAGAGAATCACTTGGTGAGAACTAATATTACTATTCTCTTTTCTGTGGTTGAGAAAAGTTCCTAGTAGTAAAGTGTTTTGTTAGTGGAAGCAACATTGATGTTAATATGATTACATATGTAGTGTTCTTTAATTGTTTGCACCGATAAATAGAGGCCTCCGTCAGGAAGAGAGGTAATCTTAGGAGGCATTTGACATCGGTCGTACCCTTCTAGCTTGGATACGAGCAATGGTAACACCTGACAATTTAGTTGCACATTTCAATCTTTTGTAAGGTCCTGAGTTACATGAGATTTATTTCCAGAGTTTTTTTTCAATATTATTTGAATATGCTATATGGACCGATATCAAATAATTATCTATTTATACATTTAAACCTTGTTCGGGCATTCTTGGGCCAATATTTGTGCCTTGTAGGTCCACTGCAGGGATCATGCTGGGCACGATTGTTTTGATCCTGGAAGGTCTAAATAGCTTATAGCGTGTTGGCACAATCTTTGTAAAAGTGGTTAGAGGGACACATATCTATTGCGTAAATAAAAGTTCTCTTTGGAATTTGCTAGGTTAAGGATTGATTTGCAATTTTCTTCTAGTGATTTTAACAATTCTCTTAGAGTATCAAGAAGGGTAACGTAAAAGCTCTCATGCACACGTATGAGCCCTCTCGGGGTACATTAATTTTATAAAAGTTGTTGAATTGAAAGCATATGCTTTTAGTGCATTTCATATATATATATATATATATATGTGTGTGTGTGTGTGTGTGTGTGTGTGTGTTTTCTCTGGTATTTTCCCTGTAGATTATGGATTTTTTTGCAATTTTCTTTTGGTCCAGAGGTAGCAAGAAGGAAATATAAATAGTTGTTGGGAAATTACAAGAAAAACATTTGTAGAAGGCAAATATTATGACATCAAGCGTGTGATTTTTTCCCAGTGTGATAGCATTATATATGGCAGGTGGCATTGCAAAGACGAGGATGACTGTAGTGAAAAAATCGACTAAAAAGGATTCATGTAACTGCCATGACGCCCCGGGAGTTTATAAAATTTTCATAGTAGTTTCGTTGCATATAGAGAATATATTACTGATTTATGGATCTTGTATCTAAGAGTAGCGAAACCTAATCTATCAGGCAAGGGTGAATATTTTAGGTATATATTTCAAGGAGAGTTACTTTTCACTTTAAAGTTGTTTTTAATTGAAGTTACTTTGACTCAGTACCCGGTAGTATGCCGGCCTGGACCATAAAAGCTTAGTTGCATAAGATTTAATTTGAGAGTTCAAGTGATCTCTGGTTTTTAATTAATAGGATCTTTTGATCAGATTGCCAAAGCTATTATAGCTTTTGTTTCTTGACTAAATTTAAGTTTTATTGAAATCAATTCAGTGAATACTTTTCATTTGAAGTTATCGATTTTTTTTTTTTTGAATTTAATTATTTAATGTAAATCAAGGATTTCCATGATTTCATGATTTCCATTACTTTAAGAGAGTATATTGCTTCACGGTTATTGGCCTCACTTTTACTAGATAAAATTTATTGGCCAACGTAGGCATGCCTAATTACAAAGTGTATTGCTAAAGAGACAACCTACAAACCATAATTGACACACATTGTTAAAAAACAAACCACATGAGCAAACAACAGAAATACATTAATTATCATTCTAATTTAGAGGGATTGGATGTTTTGGAGCTGAACCTAAAGGAGATGGGTGTTTGACCTAGCAATGGATGTGACACTCTTATTATATGCTTCAAGATCAAAAAATAAGTGCACAACAATAATTGAGTGCTGAAGATGTGTTGAATGAAAAGAAAATGTTCGGGATGGGCACAGTTTCCATTATCAAAAAACAAGAAGAAATACTCTGCCGAGATTGTCTAGAAAGCATGTGTAGCAGGATATTTGAAAGGAAGTGTCACAGATTTTGAACACATGATTTTTCTCTCATCAGTAGAAGTTTATTATTTTGTGTGGTCTTTGTAAGGTTAGCAACAGGTCCAAGGAAAACATTCTAGAAAAATCTATAATAAGCCTAATAATGAAAAAAATTTGGAGGTGGCAGTTAATCTAGATACAACTAAAAACAACACTAAAAATCTTGAAGAATACAACTGTGGCCATGGAATATCCATTTATCTCTATCTGTGCCTAAAATAGAGTAATGGCAATTCATTGTACTTTGATGGACCACCTGTTTGTGCTGGTGAGCATCATGATGAAAGGGTGTTTTATAAAAATGTCATGGAATGAACTACAACACCAGTCACCAAATGAGAGAAAAGGTACAGAGATGTTTTTCGTGGGAAGTGGACTCTCATTTTGAGGACAATTTATCCTACTACCATGGTGAGGAACAATAGATGGATCATTGAACCCATTCATTTGACCTTGGGACTAATGTAGTTGTTGACATTGCCATAGATGCAGCAGGAAAACACTCTTATCATATGCTTCAAGATCAAAAAATAATTGCACAACAATAACTGGGTATTGAAGATGCGTTGAATGACAAGAAAATGTTCGGGATGGGCACAGTTTCCATTATCAAAAAACAAGAAGAAATACTCTGCTGAGATTGTCTATAAAGCATGTGTAGTAGGATTTTTGAAAGGAAGTGTCACAGATTTGGAGCACAGGATTTTTCTCTCATCAGTAGAAGTTGATTATTTTGTGTGGTCTTTGTAAGGTTAGCAACATGTCCAAGGAAAAAATTCTAGAAAAATCTATAATAAGCCTAATAATGAAAAAAAGTTGGAGGTGGCAGTTAATCTAGATACAACTAAAAACAACAATTTTGTGGGACCTCATAGTTGGTGGGTGGGATGTTTCCTATTGGCCAGAGTTTGTGCTGAGTGCACAGGGAAGCTATTCAACTCTAATTGACAAGAACAAAAAGTTGCCTTCATTTGATGAGTCAATTTGCAATTCCTTCAAGGCATCAGAGGCAGGGAAGGTAGTTCTGATAATATACAACTCCTCTTCAAACAAGAAGAAGGCTGCAACCTATAGATACATGGTAAAAAAGAACATAGTCTAGGAGTTAGAGCCTCGTAGTAGATTAGATGTACTTAGAAAGCTTTCTTACATTCAGCAATTAGAAATGTTAGTAGATAAGAATGTGCCATCATGTTGGAGAAGCAAGTTTGTCTCTTTGGAAGCTGGAAATTTTATCTACATATGTGCTACTATATAAAAGTTAATATTGGCAATAATGAAGGTTGGTTGTGTTTCCAGAGCAGATCATCACTGTGAATTCCACAACTTTTCATGTTTGTGATTGATAGGTATATGATATACATGGTAAAGCAAGTATAAATAAAATTTATAAATATTGACCACCCCAAGGCTAGTTAAATTTTTTATTTATTGTTTACCCCATACACAAATCTATATAATAATATTTTTAGTTCGAAAAATGAATATTGTATTAAATTCCTCATCAATAAAAATTTTCTTCAAGGAATGGTCTACATTCGGAGGGTTACCTATATCTAAATGAAACCAGTCTGTTGCCTTTGGCTACATCTTTTCTAAAAGCTCAAACTTATCTTAAAATAGAACCGATTTTTTTCTGTCTTTTTGGTTACTATATAGTAAGTATATCATGAATTCAGGACCAATATAACCCAGAGAACCCAAATGAAGGGGGAGAAAAACTATATTTGAGGGTGAAGCACTTTGTATTATACATATGAACATATTATAATTTAAGATAATGCAACCAAGTGTATTTAAATGAATGGGATACGAAAGGTGACGGGTTTGGATAATAGATAGAAATTTGGTCAATTATGTTTTGATGTATATATTTGTTTAATTAAATTTTTTATTTTATTATATTAAAGAGATGTGACCAATTTTATTTCATGGAAATGATAATATTTAGATAAATATAAAATTTTTAAGATTAGGGAGGAGTTGAAGTTGTTCACTATCTTATACTTTCACTTTATTATATTTTAAACAAAGATTAATGCTCCTCTCACGAACTAGGTACATATTCCGTAGAGGTCATTGAATATGCATTTTGTGGATAGTTTTTTTGAAGGTTTCAGAGGTAGGCATGAAGAGAACAAAGCAATTTTCAAGATAACTCACAAAAGTTGATAAACAAACCACCCATTCTTCCAAAACATTTTGTATTTCCTCCAACTTTATCACCTACATCCCCTTTATCTTGCATGGAAGATGTATCCCCACTCCTCGACGTTACTGTGCACCTCTCGGTGCAAATGCTAGTATTACTTGATTTTCCATGCTTATGTGGAACATGGTCAAGAGAAGGAACTATAACAACAATGGATTTGCATGAAAGCTTTATAATATTTTCAAACATGAAAGTTGTGATGCGTTACTAAGTTTCTTCATTATTTTATAGATCAATACACGTTAAACCGACTTTACTCCTTGACTGGCATTGCATTTGACATTGTGCACAAGTATGTTTTGAATGTATCAATCAAAAGTATGATTTTATCTATATTTGATAATGCAAGTTGAATACATCATACAATACATAGGAGCGCTATGGCTATGAAGTTCAATATGAAATAATCTATTGATTTCTGCTATTACTATTATATAAGGGGTGCTCTTCCAATGGCCATTTATTAGCTATGTTAAGAAGGCTTTGTGGAATTTTTATTTACTCTAAGATTATGTATAGTTGAGTTGCGGACAACTAAGTAGAATTTGGTAGGAAGTTTGGAGTATGTGTAATTCATAATGATCTTGTCTTCTCTTCATTGATGACTTTTCAATGTGTGAGTTTTGACCTAAGCCATTGCATTATCAATGTGTCAAGGCTCACAACTCGGCCTATATGCCAACTACTTCTTATGATCGTTCCTAGGAACATGAATCCTAATTTTTGTAGGTTTAAAATTTATAACAAGTTTTCTATATTGTGGTCGAATTTGTGTTGGTTATCTCAAAATTTATTGAAGGTACAATGGATCTAAATTTCTTATGAAATTTCAACACTATAACAAACTTTGGTGCAAATTGTTGATCAATTCTCACTTGGTTAAGGTTATAGATGTTAATGAAAATTTTGTGTGTGTGCATGAGAGTTGGGTCCAAATGCACAATGTTGTGTAGCATTAGTGTGATAAATATGGGATAGTGCAAAGCATAGTTTTTAAGATTAGTCTAAGTTGACTCATACCTAATCAACTTAGTCAAGTTGATTGTTGGTTGAATGGTTAATTGTTGGTTCAATGGACGTAAGATCTTGTAGGCACAATTACCAAAGGGAAAAATGGATCCCATCATGCAAACTCCTCTCCAACCTCAATATCAGTGCTAGTAGTAGCATGAACAACAACACTACGCTTAGCAGAACTAGAAGAACACGTTTTCCAAACTGCACGAGAACTACTTCCCTCACGAGTCACCATGTGCCATGCTTGGTCTCGGTGGTTTTCTTCTTTCAAATCCTAGTTCAACTACCATATCTTCATTGGAACCAACACCTCGAACTCCACTAGACAACGATTCACCATTTTGTAGTAGTGATTCGCCATTTTTACTATTGATTCACCATGACTTTACAAGATAATATAATCTTGTGAGATATTCACCAAAAAATTATATATACATATTATATTATTAATAAAATCGGCTTCCATTTTTCCTATGTATCATGGGGATTCACCCGTTTATTATATATATAAATTTAGGGTGGTTCTTAAAATTTTCCCTGCAGTGCACCCTTCACCGTCGAACCAAAGCTCTATGTGCCATTATAAAATATTTACTTCAGCCCAAAGCACTTACTCTAAAAAAATGTCACTTTAAAAAATACACCAAAAAAATTTCCTTTGAAAATTCAACCAAAAAAATGTTCCTTTGCAAATTCAGTCCAAATGAAGAAATGTACGAAAATAATGTTTATGTTTTTGCCTATTTATAGAGTTGCAAAAATAAAAATAAAAGTTGGAGGGTCTTTATCGAATTTTAACCGACCGACAGAATTTGCAATCAAAAGTTTGGTCAAACTTTGTTTGTCGTTAAAATTAATGGAATGGTGCATCGATAAAAGTTTGGTCGAACTAATACAAAAGAAATACTACGTCTACAACTACGTTGTAGCTCGATTCACAACATAGTTATTCAACTTTGGAATGGTTAAACTCTATTAAATTTAATGAATTAGCTTTCAGAACCAAGACTAGCATTTGCATAATTCAATCTTGTTTCAACAAGAATATAAATTTTATGGAATTCCATAGATATTTATTAATTTTAATTAATTTTCTAATAAAATGGTTGAAAAATATTTTTGAAGGGCATTATGATTCAGTGAAATCAAAATTTTATATCTCCCAAAATACACTGTAAAAAAATTTGAAAATTTTATGGTGGATTACATTGGTCCGTCATCTATAATGGGTAGTTTTTAGAATTTTAGTTTATAACTAATATGTTGAGAAGCTTGTCGTTGACCGAAACATATTCAAAATCCGCAGTCTTTTCATATTGGTTTAGTTCAAAAAATTCTAGTAATTATGATATGCATCAATTGGTTTCATAAATATAACGATACCAAAGTAGAATCTGTCTAGATTGTTGTAACACATTTTTTCCCACAAACACCAAGTTATCAAAGAATACATCAACGCTACTCAACATGACTTTTTATGAATCCTTTAATTGTTAAAGAACATACACTCAAAGAATTGCTAAGTTAACATATCAAATGTGAATAAAAAAATTCCAAAACATAAGTAATATAAATCTAATAAAATTTCTAACAAGTTTTATTTTTATCTTAAAATGAAATTTTAAACAGAAAAATTATTTTGACTTACAAAAAGTTGAAGAACTTTTAAAAATGATATTTTTTTCTAAAAAAAAGCAAAAAGTGTAACCCTTCACATTTTCACTAATAAGATTTTGAAAACAATCTACTATATAATTAAATATTTCAAAATATAAAATTATACAACACAATTAATACTATCTACATCAAAAATAAAATAATATAAATAATGATTTTTTTTAACCATTTTTTTTCATAAATTTACAACCCTTCAACTTGCATTGCACTAACATTCTTATTATTAAAAAAACTTTGCAATAAGAAAATTCCACCAAAAAAATACAAGTAATTCAATTTTTATATTTTCTCTTAATAAAAATAATATATAAATCTATAAAAATTATAATAATTTTATTATTAAATATATATATATATATATATATATATATATATATATTTTTACAATCGCAGGAATCGTTTTTTTTTTATATAAATCTTCACTATTCGATTTAAAACATCCATCTGTTTTATTTTACCCTCCTATAATAATATTATTAAGCTTATTTTAATAAGTTCAAAATAAAAATTGGATGGATGATTGATGGACACAAATTTGTATTAAGCAACAGAAATCATACAAAGTCAAACACTTTTGATGTGTACTCTAACTTTTGTACCCTTTCAATCATTTAATGATATTATCAAGCTTGCATTCATTCAGTTTTTGTTTATGTTGTTTATGTCGACCGTACTTCGAAGAAGGTCGGCAATGCGAAACAAGAGGGGAAGCCTCGGTGTGGTTGACCTGTTCTCGCTCGGCGAATGGAGCTATTATTTATGCCTCAGCGTCAGCGTTTGCGTGTTGACTATGCCGACCGGCCTTCTATCTGCGTTACATAAAGACTTCGAACGGTTGAAAATGTGTAGCGGCGTTGTTGTCTAACTACAGTTTACGTTTTAAATTTGGCAAAATTTTAAATGCGTAAATGAATTCAATATCGTTACATAATCAAGTTTCAATTATAAAAAATTCAAGTTATGAATTCAACAAATTCTTAGACAATTTTGAACAAATATAATAAAAATATATACAGGAAAAGTCCACAAGGTAAGACAGTCACACTGCGGCATGTAGAACCGATTAATTGACTTTATAGTTTGATTTTTATGGTAATTCTGCCCACGGCGGCCACTATGGACATAGCTTTAAAATCGGATTATAAAGCCCTTTCGCGGCCGGGTTTTCGGACACCACCGTCATCTAAAGCAGCAGCGTAGCCCCAAAAGCTATTTTCACTCCATCAGTCCATTAATGCGCCGAGGATGAAATCCCGACCGCCGTAGATTAAAGCAGTGCATCATCCTACGGTGGGATTTCATCCCTCGGGCGCATTAATGGGCTATGGGCCGATGGACTGGCAAATAAAGCTTTTGTCAGTCTAACGAGGCCGCAATTTCTCAAGTGTATTTAATGTTACAACTTTCTTTTGAAAAATAAGGCGTTTTTCCTTTTTGTTGTCTCATAAATAACTCAATTGTATATTTCACAATTCCAAGAAAAGTTACATGTTGAAAGAAACAAGTGATGCCATCATGCTATATGATACCCTACTTTTCAATAGACATTGAGGAAGCGTAATTCCCACAGTCGAGATTGTATTGGCCAACTTTATATCATATAGTAGTGATCAAATTTACATAGTAACTTTTTTTTATAAAATTTCATAGATTACACTTGAGATGAATCTAAATTAATATGTTTGGATTATAATATATTCAGTATTCAGACCAGTTTTAATCCTTTGACTTTAATATTTTATTATAGTCAGTATTCCCACTAGTTTTAATCCTTTGACTTGTTATTTTTATTTTCAAATTAGAAAAATTTATATGTATATAAATTAAAATTATAATATATATAATTTTTGTTGCAATACTTATTTTTCTAGTCTTTTAAGATGTCAAAATTATAATGAGTTTGGGAGGTTCTTTTCCAAGCTTTTTGAAGATATGAATAAAATCTTAAATCAAACTAAATAATTGATTTCTTTAGATCCTATAGATTGATTTCAATAGACGTTAACCATCATCATTATTATCAATAAATTTAAATATTTTTAATTTATAATATATTATAATTATTTGATAGTGAAAATTTTAAAATTATAATTAATCACTATAATGACTTAGCAAAATTACACTATATGTAATATATATAAACATATGTATGAATACGTATAAATATATATACAAATAAATAATTAATTATTGTTACTATTTATTAAAAATATAATTTTTTTTTTAATTTATATTATTATTGTTAAAAAAACAATTATAATTTTAATTGTTAATAATGATTTAATAATATATATATATAGTGATTTAATAATATATATATATATATATATATATATATATATATATATATTTTGTTTCACTTAATTATACCAAAAGGGTTTATGTTAAATCCAAGGATTAATATTTTAAACCCTAGGAATAATATTATACTCTAGGAATGTGAACCCTTAGATTAATAAACACAAGGGAATAATAAATCCAAGTGATTAATAATAAAAACCCAAGAGATTAAAACCCAAGGTCATAATATTAAATGCAAGGGATTAATATTTTAAACCCAAGGTATATAAACCCTAAAATAATCATGGTTGACCATGCTACCATGGTTGATTTTACATATTGAGACAACTTTTATCACAATGTCACATTGGACAATGGTTGACCATGGTCCACTATGATTTATTTTCATATCAATCCCTTGGGTTTATTGATCTAAGGGTTAATATTCCTAAGTGTAATATTGTTCATAGGGTTTATAATATAAATATTTGGGTTTAATATAAATACCTTGGGTTTATAATCATGGTCAAGCATGATAAACCGTGGTCCAACATCACATTGTGACTAAGATATTCTCAATATGAAAATCATCCATTGTCGAATGTCACATTGTTACAAAGATTGTTTTGATTTGAAAATTAATCATCCTCAACAATGGTCAACCACGATCCAACATCGCATCATGACAAATATTTTCTCAATATGAAAATGAATGGTCAACCATGTTTATTTTAGGGTTTATAATATTTATCTTTGGGTTTATATACTTTCTATTTATAAATTTGCAGAATTTTAGAAAAGAAGTCACCATCTATTGTTATTCAGGAAAAAGAAAAAGATGATCATTTTGAGGAAGAGATATCTCTTCATCAAAATGAAAATCCTCAAAAGAAAAACATATATTTTTAAGAAGAGACGTCTCTTCATTAGAAAGAAAATCTCCAAAAACGAGCCACTCCTACACATAATACTCCAATAAACGTAACTCCCATTATGGAACAACCTTCAGTCTCTGTCTCAAAACCGCCTTTACATGAAAGATTACGAAATTCTAAAGGGATATAAAAACATATCATAATGCTTGATTATGATATGTTAGATGAGCTAAAGAATGTTTGCATAAAAATTCCTTTGCTACAAGCTATCAAAGAAATTCCAATTTTTGCAAAAAGAATTAGGGAGTTAAGTATTAAAAAAACAGAAAGAAAAATAAAAGAATTCAAAAGAATTAAGTTACTTGGAAAAATTGCAAATATCATGATGGGAAAAAAAAAATCTAGAAATATTTGGATTGAGGAAGTCCCATTGTGAAAACATACATTAATGGCATTGAAATACCAAACACACTGATTGATTTAGGAGCAGCTATAAACATCATGAGTAAACAAACTATGGATCAGCTAAAACTTCCTAATCTCCAATATACACCAACATTGCTACAACTAGCAGATAGATTTGTAATCAAACCTAATGGTGTGTTAGAGGACACTTATGTATCCTTAGATTCTTGGGAATATTCTGTTGATTTTATGATCTTAACACCCAATAATAACTTAATGGGACATCCATTAATATTAGGGAGACCTTGGCTAGCTACAGTCGATGCTTTTATTAGTTGTAGATCTGGTGATATGTTTATCTCAAATCGAAGCTCAACAAATAAATTTACATTTTATCCACCTAGAAAAACAAAGGTAGATCTAGAAAATGAAGAATGGATGGATGATGATAATGATATACAACCTATTTTTACTATCTCACAAATTAGTGAAGAAGATCAAATTCTAAATTCAATAGAAAATAATGAATCATCTTCATATTGTGAGGTAGTCAAAATTTTCAAGAATAGTGCAACATTCAATATTTATCATTCAGATAGTTGCCTTTATATTCTATGGAATAATTTGGAAATTCTTCAATGGAAATATTTCTAGGAAAAACTTTAAATGTAAAAAAAAATCTAGAAGAATTTCAAAGGAATAAATTAATAGAAACATTGCAAAAACACTCTTCTGCATATGCATGGGAATAAACTGACATGAAAGGAATTAATCCTAAAACTTACATGCATCACATATATATTGAAGAGAATTCCAAACCAATCCAACAAAATCAAATAAGAATGAATCCAAACATAAGGGAAATTGTTGAGGAACTATAGCAACTATTAAATGTAAATTTTATTTATCCAATATCAGACAATCAATGGGTTTAACATTTATCAATTGTTCCTAAAAAGAATGAAAAATGGAGACTATGTATTGATTATAGGGAGCTAAATAAGGACACTTTGAAAGATCATTTTCCAGTCTCTTTCATAGATCAAGTGTTAGATACATTAGAAAGGAGGGAATATTTCTCATTTTTGGATGGTTTTAGTGGGTATAACCAGATTGAGGTTGCACTAGAGGATCAAGATAAAACCACTTTTACCTGTCCATGGGAAACTTATGCTTATCGAGTACTTCCTTTTTGGTTATGTAATGCACCAGCAACATTCCAAAGAGCAGTATTGGGTATGTTCTCTGATCGAATTCATGATTGTGTGGAAGCTTATATGGATGATTTTACATTCTATGGAAATTCTTTTGAAGAAGCTATTAACAATTTAGAAAAATTTCTCATAAGATGTAAATAATAAAATCTCTCATTAAGTCTTGAAAAATGTTTTATGATGTTTACTGAGGGGATTGTTTTAGGACACCACATTTCAATAAATGGAATTAAGGTGGACTCATCTAAAGTAGAATTTATTTTTAAATTAGCAGTTCCAATTTGTCAAAGAGATATTAGGAGTTTTCTTGGTTTCACTGGATATTATAGAAGATTTATAGAAAACTTCGCAAAAACAACATCTCCACTCTTCAAATTGCTTAAAAAATATTCTGAATTTAGTTGGAATCCCTATTGTCAAAAAGTATTTGAAACTTTAAAAGAGAATATTTCTGAAGCACCTATTCTAAGAGGACCAAACTTGAAATTTCATTTTCATATTTCAACTGATGCTTTAGATACAGCTCTGGGAGTTGTATTAGGACAAAAAGACTTGACTCATTATGACATTTAATATACAAGTAAAATTTTGACTCCCATAGAGTTAAATTATACTGTTACTGAAAAGTAGTTTTTAGCTGTTGTCCATGCCATTAACAAATTCAAACATTACATCACTGGCTATGAAACTTTCATTCATAGAGATCATCCTGCAATTAGATCCAAATACTAATTGCAGAGTCACAAAATGGTTACTATTGTTATAGGAATTTAATACCACTATTTTGGATCGACCTAGAAAACAAAATACAGTTGTTGACTTTTATCTAGAATTCAAAATGATAACAATGATATACATGTAGAAGATAATTTTCCTGATGAATATCTCTTTGGAATATGCACTAGATCTCCATGGTTTGCAGATATTGCTAACTATTTGGCTATAGGGAAATCACCATCATATTTGTTTCCTAGAGAAAAAAGAAAGATAATTCAAATGAGTGTGTCTCATTCATGGGTAAATGAGGAATTGTACAAGACATGTCCAGATCTCATGATTAGAATACGTGTAAGTGAGGATGAAATAACTGATATACTAAAAGCATGTTATGATGAACCATGTGAAGGACACTTCGTTGATAAAATAACTTCCTATAAAGCCCTTCTCTTAGGTTATTATTGGCCTTCCATTTTTAAGTATGCCAAAGAATATTTTAAGAGATGTGATAGTTGTTAAAGAATGGGGAAACCTATTCCTTCAGTTGAAATTCCTCTACAACCTCAGGTACTTATTGAACCCTTTGAAAAGTGGGCCCTATATTTTGTCGGACCAATTAATCCACCATCAAGACAAAAGAGGTATATTCTTGTGTGAACTGATTATGTTACTAAATGGGTAGAAGCTAAAGCACTTTCTTTTGCTGTTGGAAATGTTGTAGTTTTATTTCATTTTTTAGGATATTTTTACTCATTTTAGTGTCCCAAGGGAAATTTTGACAGATCAAGGTACTCAATTCACATCTAAGATGGTGCAAAAGATAGTAGAGGAATACAAAATCAAGGATAGAGAGTCTACTCCATATCATCCACAAGAAAATGGACAAGTAGAATCTACTAACAAAGTGATTGAATCAATTGTTACCAAGACTTTACATTTTCATAAAAGGGACTGGGCAAAAAAGCTCCCAAAAGGTTTTTGGGCCTACCAAACTACATGGAAAAGCACTACATGACATACTTGCTATGAAATTATTTATGGGAAGCAAGTCCTATTTCCTATTGAGTTCCAAATAAAATGTTTGAAGACAATAGTTAAATTGGGACTTGATCTATCAGAAGCACAAAATCATAAAATGGAACAAGTCAATGAGCTTGATGATTTAAGATAAGTTGTTATTCAAAGGACTTGTCTATTTCAACAACAAAAATCCAAATGGCATGAGAAATATATCAAAGAAAGAAAATTTCAAACTGGAGATTGGGCATTACTCTTCAATTCAAAATTCAAATATCTTCAAGGAAAATTTCGAACTCATTGGCTTGGGCCTTATGAGATTGAAAAAGTCTTTGATAACCAAGCATTCGAGATCAGGAACATTGATGAAGAAAAATTCCCTCTCCTTGTAAATTCACATCGACTAAGGATCTATCACAAGCCATTGACAAAGGAGGAATTTGTTGAGATATTTCAAAAGAATTTTGATTTGAAGTTTGTTGAGAAAAATTTTTCTCCTACAACTTAAGGCATTCTTTTGCTTTTATTTTTCCTAAAAAAAGAAGAAAGAATCTATATATATATATATATATATATATATATATATATATATATATATAATAAAAATAAAAATAAAAGTATAAACCTGAAACCAACAATTTTTAGCATGTTTATACAAAAAATCTAAGGTGAAAATCAAGAATTTTCTTTTGGCACCTTAAAGCTTCTCTTACCTATTCTTAAAATCTCATTTTCTTTGCTCCCCTTTATTTTTGTTCTAATAATAAATATAGCTATAGAATGACTCAGATTTTCTAGCTCTGAAAGATTTTTGCAGCTAATGTTTGACAAGAACCTTTTTGACTAAATCAATTGAAGAATTAGGGCGATCCACCATTGAGTACACCTGAAGACAAAGAAGAAAAAGGAACAACCAAAGATTAGTAGCATCAATTCAAAGGTATGCAAATGAAAAAATTTAATTTAATAATAAGGGTTTAAACATTAGTGTATGAATCATATGGGCATTATACCACCAATTCAAAAACATTTTGACTAAGAGTTGATCGTGTCAAATCAAATCAAAACAAAATCAACCATTGACTCCTCATCATTACATAAACATGCCAACGACAAATCTCAATTTCATTGTTAAGATCGCCCGACTCATACTCTAACAGTCAGTTCCTCTCGACCTCACTCACACTCATTTTAATTATGAAACCCTCATTCATACCATCATCTGAAACCCTCACTCATACCCTGTCAATAAATAGTCTTGAGGCAAAAGTTCTCATCCATGGGAGTCATAGTGAGAACCAAACCAGAAGGGAGGAATTTCGTGGAGGGATACCCATAGGTGAAAGAGGTGCTTCAAAAATCACAGTGGCTCAATTTCGTGGAGAAATTCGAAGTTTGTAACAAGGAAGTAACTAATTCATTCGCTAGGGATTTAGATGGAAAGGAGGCCGAAATTAGAGAATTCAAATTTACAGTGGATGAGTCTTTCATTGTTTAAGCCATCGAATTGCCTGGAAATGAAGAGAGATGGTTCAAGAATAGAGGCATTGAAGTTGAAGAATGGAAGGTTTTTCTGAAAAATCTAGGTATGGACACCACCGTCTTTAAGAAAGGAATTCCAAGCACAACACTTAAAGGTAAATGGAGGAATTTTCTACTAGTAATTCAAAAACATTTCACTTGTGAAGGGATATTTGGGTGCATGTTATTTTATCATGTTCAACTGCTACTGAATTTTCTTTAAGGAAATGAGTTAAATCTTCCATACTTCTTGTTGAATAGTTTAAGAAAGATGCCAGGGAATTTCCAGATGAGAATCCAATTTATAGAGAACACCATGTATCACCATGGATTTATTAAAATTCTCATTGAATTTCACCTTGAAAGTCTAGGAAATAATTGGTATGATTTCTTATTTAGAAATCATTTAAAAGAAGGAGACCAAGAGTAGCCTAACAGTAGCAAAAAAAAAGATGGAGAAAAATAAAAATTGAAAACCCTGTTGAAAATGTAAAACAACCACCACAAAAATAGTCAAAAGATGAGGTTCCCATTGCAAAAATTTTAGGAAATATTAAGAAACAAAGTGTTAGAAGGAAGAAAGACAAGACAAAAGAAGGAAATACATCCAAGAAAACAGAGGAGACAAAAACAGGGAAGAAAAGGGAAAATTTTCAAAACCCTCCTCCATCAGTAAGAAAAAGTGTCAGGCTCAGCCAAGCAATAAAAGAACCATCTTCAAAAAGTAAATAATATGTCGATCTAGAAGAGGAAATAAGGGTTCCATCACCCATTATTATCTCAACCATTCGTAGCCCAGGTCAGAGAACACCTAAAATTGATCTTGTTCAGCAACAAATTTATGATTACATTGAATCTCTGGAGAAGAGAGATACAGGGAAAACATCAGTCTTAAACTAGAGCGAAGAAGCTCAGTCTAATAGTCCACAAGAACCTCCAGTTGTAACCACTTTAAAAAACTAAATATTTGAACTGGTGACACTAAATAGACACATACAACAAGAGCATGAGGCCTTGAGGTTACAGAAAAAAACTGAGAAAACCAAGAATGAAAAAATTCTTTTGCATTTGGTACTGTGGTACAAGAAAAATAAGGAGTTAAATAAAAAGAATAAGAGCCTCAAAATACAGGTCATAAATATGAAACACAAAATATTGATGAGAAAACCAAGGGTGGTAGTGCCTAGAAAGAAGGAAAATAAGATAAAACTAGATGTTTTGGCAGATATCTCATAGAAAATGTAGTAGCTGACGAGGATAGTCAATTTTTCATTTTTGCATGAGGACATGCAATGACCTCCATGTGGGGGAATGAATAGCATCATGATTGTTTCATTTTGACACATCCTTTCTCCTACTTTTCTTCCTTTTTTTCTACATCATCAGCTCAAATAAGCATTAAAATACAATTTTTTGACATGGTAAGGTATTTAAATGGCCTATCTTTCATATTCAGTAATATTCCTTATTATTAGATTAAAATTTGTATTAGCTACAAAATTGATGTAATTCTGCAGTTGGTCCGTGTTTCTGTAGCCATCTCCATGGTTCGTCAGGTTATGAGGTGCCAATTGAGCAAAAAATTATGTGGACAGGTGGAGAATGATCCCCTCATGGATTTCCTCCTATCCATCTTATCCAAATCATGCAAGAAATCATCTAGTTACATAGTCAAAGGTGCGGTCAAACACATTGTTGTACAAGAAAACGAGAGACCAAGATAATCACGTCTTCACGATTTTCTTTGCCAAATAGAAAATCGTGAAGAAACATTATTTTTATTCATGTTAAAATATTAAGATAATATTTTTTAGTCCAAATAGGTGTAAAATCCTCGAAAAAATTAAGGTTTTTTATAAATATGGGGCAAACAAATACCTGAACAGTGCGAAATTGTGATGCGACTGTGAAACGTAAACTCTTTTCTTATTTCCTTTTAATGAAGAAACACCTTGGATATTTGATGCACACCTAGTTGTTGGAGTAGATAATTGAAACTACCTATTTGTGGAGGGCCCCTGCAAACAAAGAAGGTTCTATATTTCCTGTTTTTCATATAGATCTTTTCATAGTTTTGTTTTTATCATTTGATGTAGTTTCAGTTCATTTTGTCAAATGTTGTAGTTATTTCTAGTATTCTATTTCTTCATTTGAAGAAGATGTTACATATTTTTCCTTTGTCATTTGATGTAGATTCATCTCCTTTTAAATTGTTAAAATGCATAAGTGATTCATAGTTTTCTTTCCAAGCAGTAGTAGTTTTACAGATTCATGTATGATTTATTTCAAGAGAATTGAAAGATTTATTTTCCAGTTCGTAGATATGTTTATTAAAAAGAACATTGAGCGATTTCTTTCCAAGCAATATTGATTTAGTGATTTTCTTTTGGAACATGCGTAAATTCTTTCTAGTTTAAGAGTGTTTTTTTTCCAGAATAATAATGACTTATTCATTTCTTTACTCAGTTTCATTTACATAACATTTCATTTTAAAAACACAAAAAAATGTCCAAATTCCTTTTTTTTCAAAATTTAATTTTATTTTCATACATTATATTGTTCAAATTCTTAGAGACTAACAAATATATTAGTTTAGACTTCTTCATAGGATAGAAAAATATTTGTTTCAGATTTTGCAGAGTAGAAACTTAGTTGAATTGTAGAATTTAGTTGATATTTGCAGAGTTGATTTTTTAGAACTTAGTTTTAATTTAATCATTCAATCCCATTAAGGACATAAGAATAAAAATATCCTTAGAAGCAATCTCTACAAATTCTATCATCACATAAATATATTAAAAATGCCTCTAGCATAAATAGTGCACTTTCACTTCAAAACTTTACCAACTCCGGTCGATAATTTATGTAAGCAATTTAAGAACATTACATTTACTAAACGCAATGTTAAGTATATTTTATAAAACCAACCTAGATCCATCTTAAATCCAGATCTACCAAGTGCTAAGAGGGATCAATTCCAAGGTTAAGATGGATCTAAGTTGGTACTCTTGCATTCCATAATGGGTTTCCTCAAGCCCTCATATAGGCTTCATCATAAAAAATACCATGGAAAAATACCATCTTTTATGCAATACCATTAGCTTGTAAACCATGTAAATTCTATAGTTTAATTTAGATTTTAAATTTATAATTATAATTATTATTATTATTATTATTTTATAATTTTAGTTATCAATAAATTTAGACTATTTATTTTTTAATCTATTTGTTTTTACCAAATCAAAATATTTAAATTAACATTACAAAATAATTGGAAAATAAATCTCAACCCAATTATTAATTAGCCAAACACTTATGTTGGGGCGACAAGGCTCGATAATGGCAAGTGAAATCCTATAACATTTGTATTTATTTTTTCATATAATTTAATTGTAGGATATAATCTAGAATTTACTCCAGGGAAAAAAATGCATTTCAAAACACTTTTAAATTATTGCCTTAATTTTTATCATATATATATATATATATATGTATGTATATATATATGTATATATGTATGTATGTATAATACAATGCAAATAATTTGATTTTTTTATGTGACAAATTTTATTTTCAAGTAAGAAAAGTAATAATCTCAAATGAAAATAAGGACATTGTCTAACGAGGCCACAATTTCACTTGGAAGGTGAATTTCTCATCAGAATCCAATCATAAATTCCTCAAGAAATCCAACTATAGGAGTATTTAAATTCTTCAAGAAATCAAACTAGGGGAGTTTTTGAATCAATGTTTTTATGGTGGAAATCGATTCAACACCATCAAGAATCTCTAAGGAAATCAAAATATCCACACTTGCTAGTTGTAACCTAGATTTCAAAACAATTGTGTCGGATTTTCTTAAAATTGTACTGAAATTTCCAATATTTTCTAAGGAAAAAGTGGCATCACTCTAAAAATAAGTAAGACTAAAGTTCATTTGATTTAATATTTTCAATTTTTTTGTGAATTCACACAGTTTGTACTCATAATAAAAATTAAAGAGTTACAATGAGTACAACAATATCATCTCAGATCCCCCCAAAATTGATAGCGAAACTAAACTCTATAAACAACTTGATTACAATAAACCAAGCGGAATATGTTCATTAGTACATCAATTTCCACACCAACAACTCATATCAAGCTTATATTCAGAACTATAGAGACCATGTATGAGTCTGCTACATTATCAAATGTATGTCATTACCCCAAAGTGAACAAGACGACCATGAAATACCAAGGAAGACTTGCTAATGAAAGATACTTAGAATTTACTCCATACTCGGCCACAATCTTCCATTTACACTTCAGTTCAAAAATCCAGCAAGATGAACCAACAAGATATGTACACAGATGTCCAAAAAGCATTAGAAGGAGGCATTAAGTAACTTAAAGTTCAACAAAAAAATTATATAATTTCTCTTGCACAAGAAAATGATCCTCAACATACCCTGAGACAAAACCAATATTCGCCAGGAAGAATAAGAGAAACTAATTTTCAAGTGCATGTGGATACCAAATCAAACAATATGCATCATAACAAAGTATTGTCCACAGAAAAAAACTAGGATCAAACCCAATAGTCCATAGAGAAACATTGAATCCATATCAACAAAAAAAATAAGAGGGTTGTACACCTCTAAACCATAATTAGAATGTCCATAAAAATATTCCCTCCACAACGCATAAAAAGGACAAGAAACTAAATACACCACTGAAGAATCCATAAGAAAAAATTCAAGGGCTCAAAGTATGCTCCAGATCACTTCAAGTAAACAATAAGCATACCTTTAGCATAATTCACTTCAAAATTAAATAGATAAACAAACAACCATAAAAAGTGTAACTAAAGGGTGCATGACAAAAAATTGAAAACAAAACTTTTAAAGCCCGCCACTAATAATCTTGAGTTGAGGAAATTATAGTAGGATTTTTCCCATGATCAACCATAGGATCACTGAGGTCTCCAAAGGTAAAGTCACTCATCAATAAGCCTTCTACATAAGCCAAGAGAGAGTCCACACTATCCAAATAATATCTAAGATTATGAATCATTCATTTAACATCCACCAGTGAGGAAAATATATTATAAGTATCCACTTATTTTTCCTTGGATACCAAGTGTATCAAAGTGGCCATTTGTTGGTGTAAGGCATGTGAATTCATAAAATGAAGCCATTTTTCCTAAATCTTCCTAGGTTTGGTAGCCATTCCATATCCTCCCCGATCGCATTACAATCTAAGCGATAAGGGTGGTCCCCAAACTCTTTACTTTCCAGTAGTAAAATATCCTTCCTAAATTACAAAGGAACTGCATCCAAAAAGGTGGAAATAAAGTCATAGGAAACATGTCTACTTATTTTAGCTTTGACATTGCCTCCTCTGCCTATCCTACTACACATTCTCTACCTAGGAGGCATGATTTTTTCAGCCAACTAACACTGAAAACATAATCAAAAGAACCTCTAGTTGCAAAACACGAAAAAGGGTGATATACAACATCCTGAACCCCCAACCTGGGAACTACCAAATGATCCCTCGAATACCAAAAATTAAGAGTAAATTCAAGCAATTTTTAAATTTCCCTACAACTCAGAAACATGACATAACCCACTAGCCAATAGTGGAATTATTTTAAGTAAAGACTGCATTTAAAGAAACTATGATGATACGCAAAATCTTAACTTTGTCAGTTGATATCAAACTGTGAACAAATTGACCAAATTGAAATAGGAAAATTAGCCAGAACCCCATTACATAAGACCAAAACACTAAAACATATAGTGGAAAAACACCATGAGTATAGTTAAAAATTACCCACAAGTCCTTAACCAAACTTAAAGACCACAAAAATGGTAATTCGACCTTCAATAAAATATGCAAGGAGAATAAAAATACAATCTTACCTAAACCATAGCATTAGTCCATCATTGGAGAAAATAAATACTTGAAAATTTCATAATTCTCACCTGAACAATGTTGCATGGCCTAAGACGCACCAACTGCGAGAGAAACTTACCCTACCACTCCAAAAAACAGAAACTAAACTGAAAATTCCCAAACTAAAAACATAAAAGGGAGGATGAGGTGCAAACCTCGCCTCCTTTTTCACAAACCACATACGTCTTCCATACCATCCTCATAAATTTCAATTTGAATTTTTAGGCCCATCTATTATCCTTCTCTTGCACACAACTGCCTTATTCCAACCCATTAAGAAGATATGACACTAGGAAGGATGCCACACAATCCAAATATTCTCCCATATCCTAGAAAACACCCCCATTTGGGTCCTTCTTATCTGCTTCCAATAATTCCTGGAGAAAATAAATATCTTCCTCCAAACTGGAAAGAGGCCAATTGGCATCCAAATCAAGAACATGAGATTTACATCCCATATTCACGAGAAATTTTGAAACCTTATTTTCCTCCCTTCTAGAATGCTAAACTATTACATATTCCAGATGATAAAATAACACATTTATACTTTCAACCACTCCTTCCAACCCCCAAATCTTCATTTTCTTAGGGGTTGTCCATTTAAGAGATTTTGTACACAATGAATTGAAACATGCAAATATCCTTCATTTTGTAACAAGTGAAACTTCTCATGAATAACTATTTGAAACACATCGACAATGTTCATTTGAATGTGATTATTACCGAAACAATTCTACATAATATTTGAATCCCTTTCTCCAAAGCCAAAAACTCGGCCATATTGTTACTAGTCAACCCACTACTTTGTGCAAATACTTGCAAGGTATATTATTTACAATCTCGAAAAAAACCTCCAAAACCATTCTTCCCAGGATTACTCTTAAACACCCCATCAAAATTCAACTTAATGAAACCTATTGGAGGAAGTGTGAAATAAGCATCATAAGAGAAAATTGGGACCAGTTGTTCCTTAAACGATCTCATTTGTTGATTCAAGTTTAATTTCCTTGGAATCACTAATCAATATTATTGACTTTCCAATCATCTTTTGACTAGGAAATAACAAGTATGGTTTATATGATATTTTGGTGAATCACATCTTTAATCATGTCTACCCTTACCTTCTTATCTCTAAAAATCCTTTCATTTCTCTCTTTCCATAAATTCCAAAGAAGAAAACCTTTCACCAAGATCCAAGCCCTGTTGACAATAGGTATTTTAAACATAGAAAAAATAAATTAAGAAATCAATTCCTTCAAATTCTCTCTATTCCAAGTATCAGTTCCAAAGATGAAAGAAAGAAAATATTATACTTCCTCTACAAATATCCAATCAATAAATAGATGATCCATCATCTCTTCAACACTATTACATATGAAATAAAGATATAGACTTTCAAAACCCTTCTTTTGAATATCAGCCCAGGTGAGAAGCCTACGCCTCCCCACCAACCAAAGAAAGAATGAAATTTTATGGCCAATGAAACCCTAACCAAATATTTCGTCAAATAATGTATTTCTCTAATCATAGATGATATGCAAGATGAGCATATAATTCCTTCACTATAAACATCCCTATAGTATGCAAACCCCACAGTAATATATCACATTCATGGGAGAATGTTATTTTTTGTTCCAAAATTTCTCGTTGAAAGTTATCCCAAGGCAATTCCTGAGACAAACATGACCAATCATCTTTACCTTTCCACTTCCTCTAGAGTGAATATCCTGAATCTAATTTCCAAAAATCACTAACCCTCATTGCTACCATACTAGATGTAAAGGCTTTCAAAGTAATGGAATCCTCTTTCTGATTAAGACGTGACAAATTTTTCCAAACATCATTCCAAAACAAAGCCAAATTTCCCTTCTTAACTTCCTAAAAAGAATATTTTCTCAAAACCTCATGATTATCCTATGCCCAAAGACATACACTGGAACCAAAAATGGTAGAGTCATAATGAAATATCTCCTCTTTTGACACAAGAGGCACATACTTCCTTAACCAAATTTTCTTCCTTAATTTATTTCCTCCTGTCACCCATCATCACCAAATTTTCACTTCAAACGTTGCACTTAATATTTCTGGGTCACACAAGTTCAGAACCCCAACTAATTTTCACTTTACAATAATCTCCCAAACCACTAAATACCATCTTCTCGCTTTATTTTAACCCCTCTAGAGAAATTATTTCCACTTTGAAATAAAAATATTCCAAACAACTTTTGGCGTTGGAATAACAAATATCTAGTAAAGTGGAATAACTTGAAGCACTGGTTTAGTAAGAAGTAACCGCTCTACGAAATTGAGGGCTCAAAAATTTCAATTATTGATCTTGTTTGTAAGTTTCAAGAGAAGATCTTGCTAGCCGTAGGTTCTCTTGATATTAAGCACTAAGGGAACCCCCAAATACTTTGAAGGCAGAGAGGCTCTTTGAAATTCCAACACATGAGTGAAATGAACGTATATGGAATCCTTAGAATTAAAAAAGAAAATCTTAGTCTTTTCATAGTTAGTAAAAGTACCTGAAGCTTCCATAGAAATGAAAAGTAGAGAACAAATCTCTATCACTTATTTGAGGTTGGGTTTCCCAAATAGACACACATCATCTAGAAATTGTTGGTGTGTCACTAAAATATCTTCACCAAATAAATGCAATCCTTTCAGGAACCTTTCTAAACAATAATTTGTAAAAATTATTTTAAGCCCTTCCATACCCAAGATGAAAATGAACAAAGACAATGTATCTCCCTGTCTTGGTCCATGATATGGGTTAAAAGTACCAGATTGAGAAACATTAATCAATATTGAGTAAAAATGAGTAGATATAAGAGACAATACCCAAGAAATCCAATGCCAAGAAAATCCAAAAGTCTTAACATGTAGTAAGTAAGCCCAATTGATCTTGTCATAGGCCTTGGACAAATAGAGTTTGATAATCATGCATGGTTTCTTCGGAGTCTTTAGAGATTGAAGAATCTCATGCAATGTAATAACACCATAAAAAATCTATTGACCCTCCGCAAAAACATATTGTTATAGAGAAATAAATTCCTTTACAAGTGGTTTTATATGATTATCGATAACCATGGAAATAAATTTATAGATAAAATTACACAAATAAAAGGGTTTGAAACCATTGGGATCCTCATATTTTCCCTTCTTATGAACTAAATAAATAAACATTGCATTCAAACCTGCCCATATTGACTGACAATTTTTGGATTCCTCTAGCAACTTTTAAATATCCTATCCTAAAGAGGTCCAGCAAGATTTTTAAAAATCCAATGTATACCCATCTGGACCATGTGCCTTATTTTGAGGCATATCCATAATTAGATCCTCCACTTCTTGAAAACATATCAGCATCATCAGAGAAAACATGTTCTCCTTGCTAAATTAGTTTAGGGATACAAGTTGTGATCTTATTAATTATTGTTTTTCAATTGTGGTAAGGTTATATGAGCACCTTGTTAAGCAGGTAAATCCCCTCTGCGTCCAGAGGCGATCCCTCTAGCCCTAGAGTGAGTCTAGCAACAAGGGAACAAGCTGGACTTTTAGACTCCTAGCTTATAAATGAAAACGAGTTAGGATAGATGACCTACCTTGGTCCAATTCTTTTGTTGTATTTTGCAACAGTGATCCTCTGTATTTTTCTTCACACGTCTCGGTCCTTCAGTGATAATGGTTGTGTACCTGCACAAGGATCAAGTGAATAGTGACAGCATACGAAAACATACTTCTATTTACATCTATTCGATTGCTCAAGGAGAATCAAACATTTTGCATATGATCAAACACAAAATTGAAACCAAAAAACTAGTCATATATTAATAATAGAGAAAAGAAGTTTACAACCTTAATGCCTTAACGTTGCAGCCTCCTTCAACGGGTTTAGTCAAGCGCATCTCAAGCATTCGTCGGGGATCGGACTTGGTGAGGCAATGGGCCTAAACTCTCTCTCGACAATGGATTCCTCTCTGCCTTATTCTTCACACCATCTATAGTAAGGACCATTCAGCTAGCTGAAACCATGTGAGAAGGAAGTATTTATAGTAGAGGATGAGGTACTTTGGTATCCCTCATAAGGTGGAAGAGAGGTCCTATCCATTTGGGGAGTTGCACAATTTTAGGAAACAAGAAGCCAAAGGGAGGACTTCGACGTTATTCAGTCGAAAAAACCATGATGACTCCACTCATGAAGTGGTTAGGCATCGAAACTTCGTTTGTATTTTAAAAAACTTTCCAAAAACAGCTTGGCGCAGGTGCCCCACTAAGTCAGAGCGCCAATGCGTGCGATGCCATAAATTCATACCAGCGCCGACCCAAAATCATATTTTTTTGAGAGTCTACTTTAGGAATTATCAATAGAAGAAATGTTCTTGACATGCCAACGGATGCAATGACACTTTTAGCAAGGTATGAAAATACACAGAAGTCACTGAAATGAACCTCCAATGTTCGGGACAGGGATTGCAGGGATGGTGAAAAAATATTGTGTAACACGCCTCCCAGTTATATGCAATCAACTCATCTTTGATTTCTTGACGTTGAAGTTTGCATAGTCCATCTCTTCTGATGAGTGAAAAAAAAAAAGTGATTATTATGCCTACATTGAATCATAGATTTATGGAAAAATTTAGAGTTATTTTCTCCCTCTCGTAGCCACTAAACTCTAGATTTTTTTCTGCCAAAGAGTTTCTTCCCGTTGTCTTCTTTACTCTAATTTAATCAGAGTTACCCCCTCATCCTGCACTAACTTAGAGGTGTGGACTTATAAAATAATATGTAGTTGTATGTCATACATTTGGAATTCCAAAAGATGTTTCTCCTAAAAAAATATTGCCATTTTTTTTTATTCCACAATTTAATCTTGTTTTCAATTCTTTATGTTTTAGTTGAAAAGTATCCATCTTATTCTTACCTTATACCCTAATTTCATCCCACCATACTTTGGCTTTCTCAACAAAATCTAACATCTAAATTCAAAACTGTTCAAAGAAAAAGGTTTGTTCCTTGGGGCTTCCTTAAGGTCTAACTCCAATCAAACTGGTGAATTGTCTGAACCTAGACAGAGAAGAATAACCACTTCAATGAAGACATCTTTGTCCATAACTAGCTAAGAAACCAAAACATGATCCAAGAGGTTTTCCACCTAAATTTTGTCTCCTCGTCTATGATTCCAAGTAAAAATACCATTAATAGTTGGCACATCTACCAACTGTAAATTCTCTCAAAACTCTACAAAATAGGTCAATTTTGAATCTAGCATATGAATCTCACCCTTTCTTTCATTCAAATTCCTAATTAGGTTGAAATACCCTTCAAGAATCCATAGAGAATGTCCAATTATACTTCTATGAACTTGTATATTCTCCCAAAACACCAATTTCTCCCCCACCACTAGAGGATCATATACCGCTGTCAAGCTCATTATTTCTTTTGAACCAATATATAAAACTTAACCAGTCATAATGCGAGGAATGGGCGACCAATATTGGAAAATAACTTCCATTAGGTTCCATAAAATAGCTAATAACTTCCCTTAGCATAAAGATCCATAACTTCACGCCCCCTCTAGTAGTGAGCACCTATTTCGCCCACTTTACTCATTGAAACCTTTCTTTATTGCAAAATCACCAACACAGGATTTTCTGATTTAATCCATTTTCATAAATAACATTGTTTAGCCTTACTATTTAAACCTCGAATATTCCAAGTGGTGATATTAATTGAGATAATTATTGAGAGGGAGAGAAAAACTCGAATATCACTATAGCCTATCACAAATTAATGAGTTCCTCACCAGTGTTTTGCAACAATTCTTGCGTCATATTTTTTTCCTTTTGTTTAGTATCTTTTTCCATTTTTTCCTTCCCTTTATCCTTTGAATCAAGCGCAGGTCCTATGTCATTATCCCCCAATCTATGCTTACCACCTTTATTCTTCCAATTCAAATACCCTTGAGCATATAACTCCTTTTGATCAATCATAAGTTTACCGAATTCTTGTGTCACCCAATCGTTTATAAGGGTGACAAGAACATGTTCCTCTTCTACTAGTGTTTCAAAATTTTTCTTACTCAAATACATGACTCCATTTATGCCTAGTAAGTAGAAAAAATAAAAAAATATGATCTCCACCTCCTCTGTCACTTCATCTGGTGCTTTCCTCTTTTCTGTGTGTTTTTCTCCTAAGGATTGCACAGTTGTTTCTATCATCATTATGTCTTCAAGTAAATTTAGATCCTCCTTCATACCTTCCAAAACTGCAAAGGTGTTCTTATACTCAAATTTCCTTTGAGATTGAGCAACCCTCCCCTGATTATTACATCTCTAGAAGGAGTTTTCAAGAAACCGTCCTTCAAAACCAACCGATAACTTTGGTGTTCTTTCTTTCGAAGTGGACAAGCTCTAAAGCCCACGCTCATGGCATAGATGACATGGAAACATAACATGTTCATAGTCTAAAGGTTGATTCCATAACTCCCATTAATACTCTAAATCAATTGAAGTTGGTAAGGGCTACAAAATATTCATGTAAACATAGAGTCTCAAATAGGACATATTACGTCCCCTCTCAGTTACCTTTGAGACTTTGAAAAAATTTCCTATTGCATTACCAATTCCCTAAAAAAAATTGGAATCCAAAAATCTATTGGGAGAGAGTAAAGACACATCCATATTGGTGTTGTCACAAACTTCTGTTTGTTTGGGTTAAAAAATTATTCTCAATGGTGCATGTATAGTCTTACATTATTAAAGAAATAAGGTCCTCCCTCAAAACCTGTATTCTTGTCATCCAAACTAGAAAAAATCACAGTGAAAAACCTTGTCGTCCCTATTTTTAAATATACTTCTCCTTTTGGTTTCCATTTATGTTGAATCCATCGCTCTCTAACTCTCTTTCTGTTGGTCACCGGCCAAGAAACATACAAATGAAAGTGTGGTCTTTCATTTGTCTACGATGGTCTTACAAGATATTTGGTGGAATTATGAATCTAGGTTTTTGGGTTGCCTTTGGAATGCACTACCCCCTCAAATTGGCTTGCCATTGTGCTCCCAAAATAGGAAGCTCCTTACACTACAAGAAAAAATCACATTGGTGAGGGTCATGCTTGTGACGGACCTTTAAGGTCTGTCACCAATGTCAC
>CM076576.1:739431369-739509920 GCA_034641835.2 Pinus albicaulis
TTCCTTGTAAGAGTGTCTTGGTCATATTGGTCATCATTTTGGATATCATTCCATATAGTGTCATCATTAGGTCATATTATCAAATGTCATGTAAATAGGTCATGTCATCATAAAAGTCACCATTAGAGGGAGTAGTAATAGGGAAAATTGTTCTATTATGATCTATAAAAATAATTTTGATCTTTATTATGATGTAAATATGTGTAATAAGGTTTGAAGCTACAGTACACAAGAAATTAAATCATTTTGTGAAAAGAAAAGGTGGGGCCACATCACAACCTAAGAGAAAATTGACCCTACAACCTATAAGAAGACAGAAGGAGCATGTATTTTTCTCTTTTATCTCTCAAAAAACATCTCTATATGAGTGAAATGCATTAAAGCCCTCATAGCAACCAAATTTCACCTTGAAAAGCCAAATTTCTCAGCTGCGCTGAGCTTTTCTCCAAGGTGCTGCGTTTTTCTCAAGGGAGCACAATATCTCTTATCCAAGATTTTATTCATCAGCTACTGGTTCCAGCTCATGAAAAACAACTAAGTGGGTTACATTTTTTCTTCATCTACCTTTCTTTAGCTTCAGTTCATGCTTGAAAGCTTATAAAATCACCCTCTCCTAAGGTTTGCTGTGTTTTTGGTCTCATAGTGTATTTGGTCCATTTACTGTGAAAAAAGCTAAAATTCATGCTCAAATACTCTCCCTCACCTTCCATAAACCTTCCTTGACACTTCCCCTCACCCATTTCCCTCGTTTCCTTAATTTCCCTACAAACCCTAGCCTACACTACACTTTCCTAGGCTAGTATTGTGTTTTGCATTTGTATACCCTTTCCCCTCACTCATTTAAAAAAATTTCACCTCCCTACACTCCCTAACATCTATCCCTACCCCCAAAAATTTTCCCAAGAATTTAGACACCCTCAAACCCCTTCATCTCCCTCCATTCCTAAAACTGCCCCAAATCCATTATTTTCCTAAACTAAAACCCTACTTTCCCTTCCTAGTGTGCTAGGGTTGCACATGGATTCAGAGATCACTAACCAGATGAAGCATAGAGGAGGTTAGATCATCATATATGAACCCACCATAGTAAATTATATGATGGCTTCACCATTTCTCAAGAATTAATTCCAAGAGGTAGGTTTTCTTGTTTTCTTCCAAAAGATTGAAGAGTCAGGTTTTAATGATAAACTAAGAAACACCTTTGCTACCAGTCTAAGGAGGGATAATGAAAACATTTCTGGGGTTGTTTTTACTATTTCAACAGAGGCCATTGCCATAGCCAATGGGATCTTAAGCCATGGAAAGCTCTGGTTCAAAATGAGAGACCTAGATATTGGAAATTATAAGATCTTTTTGACGCCTCCATACAAAGCTACTCCAAAGCACATTTTTCCTTTCAGACACTTACTTGATAAGTATGCCCCTCCCATGAAGATGATCATGAAATATTTTACATGTGAGGGTAGGTTTTCAAGGATATATCAGTACCATGTTATATTACTGATGCATTTCACAAGTGTTAAATCTCTTAACCTACCTCACTACCTCTACATAAACTTGGTCAAAATGGCAGAAAAAGTACATAGAAAAGGGCAAGATCATCATGCAATATTTTTCCATCATGACTTGGTGAAAATTATTGTTTTCCATTAGCTTACATAGGTCAACTTGTCTTGGAAGGGATTGATGCATTCAACCTCTCTTTTTCCTACTCCAATTTAGTCTAGCATTCATTCTACACCTTTGACTTCACTGAGACAACAAGAAGTGGGTTCCACAGTAAAACCTGTAAGAAGAACACCTAGGGCTGAGGTGAATAAGAAATATACGATGCGAAAAAGGCCGATGTTTTCTCCTAATAGTGTGGAAAGGTCTCAACTGACATCAGTGGAAAAGAGACATCAATACATCAGCATAAGGCATCATTGCAAGAGGAAGAATGTAATGTTCCAAATTTTCCAAATAAGTATTTGGAACATTAATCTTGCTTTTATTTTAATAAAAGTGATAAAATGGGTGAGGGAGCCCATGTAGAAAATTAATAATCACTCCTAAGGTGTAAAAAGTCACTTAAGTGGCTTAAGATAGCAGCCCCAAGTGTGAAAAGGGCCAAAGGCAAGTGAGCTAGACCATGGTTGACCAAAGTCAACAACGTACCCTAAGAGGGGAAGCTTGCACAAGAATATTGCGTAGTTGGAGTGGAGGGAAAATTGAAATGAGGGAAACCCTAATGTGAGTGGGGTCCATGCACACATTGCATAAAATATGAAGGAGAGCCATTGTGGAGAACATCTTTGGAGAAAGGATTTGGAGGTTGAAGCTCTCTTCAACTTTGTGCTGCTTAGCACAAGAGGGATTCCTATTTAGGAATGCCCTTCTCTTCCATGGGAGGCCATGGAGAGATTTTTATTCATCATCCTCACACCATGGCTTGAGGCCAAAGCAGTTATCTACAACTACTACGTTATTCTTGCAGCAAGAGAATGCTGGAGTTGTTGGTGTTGCAGTGAGGGACATTCATCATCTCACTTCTGGAGTTGTTCTATAGAGGAGAGGCTATCTCTTTCTCTAGGAGATCAGAAAAGGAGATCCCAGAGCTTTCATTGCAGATCTTGGCATTGGGCTATATGTTTCTTCTCATGCCCAGTGCAGTCCCTTTCTCCTACAACTTTATTTTCTGAGAGGGTTTGTAGGTGGAGTTCATTTTGTGCACTAGTGAGTGCAATATTCAGTAAGGGGATCAACCCCTTCACTTGGAGATCATTGGAGAAGGTTTCATTGTTATTGCAGCATCCATTTCCTTCTCCCATGTTGTATTCTATTTGAGTTGTAGCAGCTACACTACAACTCCGACATTTTTCCTGTTTTATGTATTTTAGCCAATCCCTTAGAGGATTGATGTAATAATGTTTTCTGGGGTTGAGATCTTGCTCCCCCATCTTTATTTGAGCACATATTGTTATATCATCTCATATGTATCAAATTTCAGTCATTTTCCCTTATAGACTGCGCAATCATTGAGTAGCTGGGTTTATGCAACAGTGCATTCTCTTGTTTATGTACACTTTCCCTTGAGGTTGATTTAAGCTCACATTGAGAGGCATTTTCCTCAAGGAATTTGTATTATATTTGCTGCTATATATTATGTATCGGATTTTCTCTCTTCATATATTACATGAGGCACCACTTCATTGCTGTTACATATAGAAGTTTTCATACTGCTGAAGATTCTCACATTGAGCATTGTTTCGGTTTACTTGTTGGTGGGAGATCTGAATAACCCCCTTAGGGTTATTTATTTGAGCTTATATTCTGCAGGGAGTTTGTATTAGATGTATTCCAAGGCATCCCAGTAATGGATTGCCTTATTTTCACATGGGCTTCCTTATACAGCGTCCTCATGGGCAGCTGTTGCAGAAATTCCTTGAATGGAATTATTAGCTCTTGACAAGTTCTATTGGTAGAGTCTGCTAGTGGGCCAGGTAGCCTCTGGATCTCATCCTTTCTTGTGAGGGTGATGTATCCAGTAAATTCCCCTGCAGTCAATCTATGAAATAGTTCAGTGTTGATTGTTAATACTCTCGGAGTGGAAAATAGGAATATCTCAAGATATTATCGGCATTGAAAAAATTTCCCCATTTGGGACATTATAGTGGTATCAGAGCTTCGAACTTGACTTAGCTTGTGAAGTTCAAATTTCAGAGAAGAAGAGGCTAGAATGATTCAGAGGATGAGATTAATCTCATCCATTTTCAGATCTAGCAACAGCCTCTCCAAGGAGGTTGAGGAGATAGAAAAAGGAGAAGAGGAAGGACCATGCACTTCCTATTCTCACAGAGAAGCAGAGCAGAAGCATGAAGAGCACTTAGAATTCGAAATTATAAGTGAGTATCTTGCTAAATATGGAGAAAAAACTAGAGTCTTCCAAGAGGCTCTATCTTTTTCACACTTTTTTTAGCAAAGAGAGGAAAGAAGACGCCATAGTCATGGGAAGATGAAAGGCAATAGATTTCTATTGTCTACTTTTGATGGGTCACCCATATGTGCAGCAGAGGCTTGGGTGAAGAGGCTAGAGGCTTTCTTCCTGCTACATCCTATAGTAGAAAGAGAGGCTGTAGCCATTGTAGCGCTGCACCTTGAGGGAGAAGCAAAAACTTGGTGGTCCAGTCATGGGAGACATGCAAGGGTTTCTACTCTTGCTAATTTTTCTCAGATCTTGATCAGAAGATTTTTCCATAGGAGGGAGGAGCCCGTACCACCAGTTGTAGAGGCACATACCAGAACTCTCATAGACATGGAGAAGCACCCTTCATCTTCAGCTATTGAGGCAGCCAGCACACTTGAGGAAGAGACTCTTGCAGCAACACAAGATTCTTCCAAATCTCTCCAAGGTATGCATGAGTTTTTATCTATCATGGAGGATTATACATTGTTGCATGCTGATTGTCTTGAGGAGGGGACTGTCACTACACTGTGCCACCATTCTCATTCACCCTTTATGAGTCATGAACCACACATGAGTTTGGGGTTTGAGAAATGGACCATAGAGAGGATTGCATTTCAATATCCCATGAAATGCAAAGGTGATAATCTATTTTGGGATAATGGCAGCTCTTGCTGGGGAGGTGCCAAGTTGCAAAATGATGGGAAGAATTAATTAGGAGCTGAGTGGATGTGGATGGGAGGCAAGAGGATGGTGAGCCTCTTGCAGATCTATGACACAGGGCAACAAGAATCCATGTTGTGTTGGTTTCTCTTGAGGAAGTTTGGCCAACATGTGACCTATTCCTTTTCATGGGATTTGAAAGGGAGGAGGAGATGGCAGGACACTTAGACCATGGAGCAGAAAGGATCATGGGTGCATTATGATGGGATGGCATTCTTTTTACCATTCATCATGTTCCAATTTCATTTTTGGTATGGTGGGAGTATGGAGCAGCAAACATCCTTGTTGCTCAGATTTTGTTTGGATGTTGGAGGAGCAAGAGGAGGCACTAGCATGGTGCAAGGGGATTTCTCTTTGATTTTGGATGCCCAAGCAACACCTTCTTCATGGGAGGGGCTCTAAATTTGTAGAAACATGATGGGATGAGTCTTTGGCAAGATTCATGTCAAAGAGGGGAGCTTTGAGTTGACAGTGGCCCTACTCCAAAGGCCAGCAACATTGTCACTTGAGAGCTTGGATTACTTGTTGGAGTATTCTCAAATCCACTTCACAAGTGATATATTTTGGAGGCATGTAGGTGATGAGAATGAAGGAGTAATGGATGAGAGCAATCCTTATTACATTTTGACTCTCTTGGCTTGGTTGGACAAGCACAAGAAGAGGGATCTACATGCAGTATTTATGGGTTCTTCCTTCATGCATTTTCATGCATATTTTTTGATGGAGGAGTCCACTTGGGAGAGCTTCCTAATGGATGTATATCAGCATTTGGCTAGATGCATATCCCAAGAGATGATAAGATGGTTGGCACAACCACTCCCCTACTAGGTTGCAATAAGGTGGACTTTTCATTGGAGCCATTTCAGCTCAAAGGCCAAAGTACATGATGAGGGAGGGAACTCTTTGTGACATGCTTTGCACACTCTTATCTTTATGAGTATTACTTCAGATCAAGAGGGATACTTCCTTCTTGCACATTGTATTTTGTTGTACTTATGGTTCATTGCAGCAAAATGATGGCTATTTCAGCAAAGGGTTGTGGGGGAAAGCCACATGGATTTTGGTGTGCACCCTTGGCACCAAATTTAGTTTCATGATCATATATTGCAGGATGCATGTGGCAAAAAACAAGTGGCTGAAAAGACACTTGTTGCATCATATATTGAGGCAGGAAAATGATGCCCTACACTGGTTCCATGCATGGGACCATATTTCACCTCCTTGCTCTCATAAGCTTATGCTTTCATATGTTGCTGGTGGAACGCTGTTCAAAGGAAGCACTGTTTTGAAGGGGGGAAATAACTTGAAGATGCCCATTGGGAGGGTGATTCTCCCTACCTTTCATGTTGTATGTTTTAGGAGAAGCAATGGGCAGCCCATGATTTCCAAAGCTTCATCTCTTTCCTTCATGTGGGAGGAGTTATTTGAAGAGTTCAAAATTTTGGAGGAGGAATTTCATGGATTGTATGATTGATGGGGTGGCTTGGGTCTCTCATTTTCAGCCATATATCAGTAGCAACCCCTATGTATCATGAGGAGGGAGAGACTCATTGGGTGGATGTGCCATTTGGGAGAGAAGACCTCCATTCTTTTTACAACACATGCTCCAAGGGGAGTATGGAAGATAATATGGTCACCATGTGCAGCCATGTGTTTTTCCATGAGGTGAACCATATGATTGTTTGGATGCGATATGTGGATGAATTCCAACTCATCACATATGAGATGATTTGGGCCAACTTGATTTGCAGCGTTGGAGGAGAGGTCCTTGGGGATCTAGACTTCATCTTGCCTCTTGAAGGCAACACTATTGTAGCCCAAGTTCAGCTTTCAATCCACATTCATCATAAGTGGAGAAGAGAATAGCGTGGGGTAGGCTATGAAGCTTACCAAGTTCGGGAATTCAACCCACCTATTTCTCATGAGCACAAGGTGGAGGAGTACTTTCAGGAGTTGCCTAGTTGGAGGGTGACTCATTTTTCTTGGTTGATTGCTTGAGGGTGGAGGATCTACATGGGGATATTTCAGACTCCTTGCCTTGAGTGGAGGCTCTTTTTGCAGTTCATCCTTGCTCTTTCTTGAGGACAAGCAAGTTTTTGGAGGGGAGGACTGTAATGTTCCAAATTTTGCAAATAAGTATTTGGAACATTAATCTTTCTTTTATTTTAATAAAAGTAATAAAATGGGTGAGGGAGCCCATGTAGCAAATTAATAATCACTCCTAAGGTGAAAAAAGTCACTTAAGTGGCTTAAGATAGCAGCCCCAAGTGTGAAAGGGGCCAAAGGCAAGTGAGCTAGACCATGGTCGACCAAAGTCAACAATGTAGCCTAAGAGGGGAAGCTTACACAAGAAGATTGCGTAGTTGGAGTGGAGGGAAAATTGAAATGAGGGAAACCCTAATGTGAGTGGGGTCCATGCACACATTGCATAAAAGATGAAGGAGAGCCATTGTGGAGAACATCTTTGGAGAAAGGATTTGGACGTTGAAGCTCTCTTCAACTTTTTGCTACTTAGCACAAGAGGGATTCCTATTTAGGAATTCCTTTCTCTTCCATGGGAGGCCATGGAGAGATTTTTCTTCATCTTCCTCACACCATGGCTTGAGGCCAAAGCAGTCATCTACAGCTACTGTGTTATTCTTGCAGCAAGAGAACGCTGGAGTTGCTGGTGTTGCAGTGAGGTACCTTCATCATCTCACTTCTAGAGTTGTTCTGTAGAGAAGAGGCTATATATTTCTATAGGAGATAAGCAAAGGAGATCCTGGAGCTTTCATTGCAGATCATGGCATTGGGCCATATGTTTCTTCCCATGCCCAACGCAGTCCCTTTCTCCTACAGCGTTATTTTCTGAGAGGGTTTGTAGGTGGAGTTCATTTTGTGCACTAGTGAGTGCAATATTCAGTAAGGGGATCAGCCCCTTCACTTGGATATCATTTGAGGAGGTTTCATTGTTATTACATCATCCATTTCCTTCTCCCATGTTGTATTCTATGTGAGTCGTAGCAGCTACACTGCAACTCCAACATTTTTCCTGTTTTATGTATTTTAGCCAATCCCTTAGAGGATTGATGTAATAATGTTTTCTGGGGTTGAGATATTTCTCCCCCATATTTATTTGAGCACATATTCTTATATCATCTCATGTTTACCATCTTGCAGTCATTTTCCCTTATATATTTCACAGTCATTGAGTAGTTGGGTTTATGCAGCAGTGCATTCTCTTGTTTATGTACACTTTCCCTTGAGGCTGATTTAAGCTCACCTTGAGAGGCATTTTCCTGAAGGAATTTGTATTATATTTTCTGCTATAGATTATTTATCATATTTTCTCTCTTCATATATTATATGAGGCACCACTTCATTGCTGTTACATATAGAAGTTTTCATACTGCTGAAGATTCTCACATTGAGCATTGTTTCGGTTTACTTGTTGGTGGGAGATCTGAATAACCCCCTTAGGGTTATTTCTTTGAGCTTATATTCTACAGGGAGTTTTTATCAGATGTATTGCAAGGAATCCTAGCAATGGATTGCCTTATTTTCACATGGGATTCCTTATACAGCGTCCTCATGGGCAGTTGTTGCAGAAATTCCTTGAAGGGAATTATTAGCTCTTGACAAGTTCTATTGGCAGATTCTGCTAGTGGGCCAGGTAGCCTCTGGATCTCATCCTTCCTTGTGAAGGTGATATATCCAGTAAATTCACCTGCATTCAATCTCTAAAATAGTTCAGTGTTGGTTGTTAATACTCCCGGAGTGGAAAATAGGAATATCTCAAGATATTCCCGGCATTGCAGAAATTTCCCCATTTGGGATATTACGAAGAACAAGTACATTGTGATACTGACATGGCAGAACTAGATATGCATGAGGATGAAAATTCACTAGAGTAGATTATAAAAGAGAAAGAAGTTGAAATCAAGCAGCTAAACAACAAACTATCAAAGGAAAATTTCATGATTACATTCCTTCACCAGGAGAACTGGTAGCTCCAAGTAATACAAGTTTTTCTTAGCAAACCCAAGGCATATTTCTAGGAGAACGATGGAAAAGGTAAGTTAGTGATTGATGTTGAGCAGATTGAATATGAGGAAGTACAAATCAAACCGAGGATGCCAAGAACAAGAGGTCTCAAGAGGCATGAAGAGCAAGAAATTGAACCATCTCCATCACTAGGTCAAGAGGATTTTGGGGATTTTATTGCAGCCAACATTGAGCAAGATAATGAATTTTGGCTTGACAAGGTAAATTTTCACTTAGAGAAGCTTCTTGAGAAGGCCAATAGGAAAAACAAGCTTTAGAGGAATATGGCAATGCATTATTGCACAAGGAATAAGATTTCTCAAATTAGGGTCAAGATCTTGAAAAGGAAATTGAGGAAAACCCTTATTAAGCAAAAGAAGAAGGATAAGATCGATTTGTTGGCTAAGGTCTCTCTCATTACCTAACACAACATTTTCAAAATTAAAGGGGAAATTATGGACCATTTTTGAGCAAATTTTTGAGGTCATGATTAAGTGGATCATCCCTGGAGGTTAAATTTTCGAGTTTTATCAGTCAAAATTAGTTTCTCATGATGTAATTTATCTTGTTTTGAGTTGACATGATGTAGATGAATGTAATTTAGCTTTTTAATATAAATTTGATGTAATTATGAAGGTCATTAATGATAGGAAGGTTAGTCAAAGGCTACAAGGAGAGTTTGTTTTAACCTCCGTAGTCTTAGGTTTGGTTAGATAAATTTGTGTGAACTGTTCCTATCAAGAGGTATTCGACCCCTAAGAGAGGGGAAGATAGTTTTGGTATATATGTAGCTTTTTTTCAGTTGGATTCAAGGTTGGACATCATAGAGTAGAAGACTTGGAGCTTTGTGTATAGTTTATTTTTGCAAAAATACAAGGCTAGTTGCAGCTATTATGTAGGGATTCATGTGGTATGATTTTGTGACAATTTTTTCCTTCTGTAAATAATTTTTATGAATGATTAGTACTTCTTTCCACATCTTTGATTTTATTGATCTTCCTATAAGTTTTTAAACATAATTCTTAAATTTATGCTCTGTTTTGGTAGAAATTTCATGTTTTTGTTATTCATCTTATGATAAATGAACTCATGTTTTCCATGCTCATTTTGAACCTTTGATTCTCCACTGTACATTAAAATTGACAACCTCAAAGTGTCTTAGAACATACCTGCGATGCCCCTTTTATCCCTGCAACTGAAATCTTTTAGATCTGGACTAGTTTCCTTTACCTCTGTTTCTGATCCAAATAAAACCGTAGAGCTCAATGCTTAGCCTAATATCCTTTCACCCTCTTCAATAAATGTTTTGGTTGTAACATCACAGAGAGGTCCCTCTCTAATTTTGTAGAGATAGCTACCAAATCCTAAGCGGTTCAAGGTTACCTCCTTCCGTTTCCATTCTTAGCCTTGGGACACTGTGGAGGATAACATTTTTGGCGTTGTTATCGGGGAATGAAAGATCACATATTCCTTGGGATTTCACAAAAAATTCATTGATATCTAGGCCTATGGGTGACAAGACTTAGTTTTCAAGAAGGTTGACTCAGATTTGAAGAGCCAAAGTGCAGTTTTCAGAACTAGCTCCTAAGAATTTTACAAGATCAAACCCTGATCCTAATCCAACATCTCTGGTTTAAGACCCAGAGAGGATCCTGAAGAAACAAAGATCACAACTCCAGCAAATTGACTCAAGTTCACCATCACTGGTAATATCTATTTCACTTCCTGCTGATTTGACTACTGTATAAGATTTACCTTTCGAGGTCAAGTTTGAGCTTTCATTTTCAGAACTAAATCTGAAACTTCACTTCATAAATAGTATATGATCCTGTAAAAATTGAATTAAGTCCACCATATTTAGAGTTTGTATCTAAAAATGATAGGAAGGTTTGGTCCCATTTCCACAAGCTTCAAAAATTGGCCAATAACATGCAATATACCACCGAGAAAGCCTATATTCAATATCATCAAGAAAGCTTGTTTTCTTCCACATCCTTACCTTCATCATCTTATTTAGATGCTGCAACATATTCCGCTCCTTATTCATCACTTCCTCCAAAGACATCTCCTCAAACAACACCTCCTATTGTTAATCCCATGCAACCTTCCACAACATTCATGGCGTGATTTGGTCCTTTAATCCTACCTACCCAACTCACTGCTCTACCTCAAGGGTGTGGTCAAAGGCTCCCTCTATTTGATGGGAAAACAGAGGTTACATCCCTACAACGTATGGTGAAGGTCACTAATTTCATTGATCTTGAAGATATAAAAAATAATGATGCAAAGATGAGGGTAATTGCCCAAATTTTTTCAGGAGATGTGAATACATCGTTTTGTAATTTGACTCCAAATTGAGTTGCAAATCGTCAGCAGTTGATTGGGTTTATTTTAGTGAAATGGGAAGAAAATAAGAATCCTATTCATATTCTTGTTGAATATGATGCTTTGAGAAGGCATCCCAATGATTCCATGCAAGTTTTCACTGCCCAATTCAACAAGATCTACAATTCAATTCCAAATGACATCAAGCCTCCCCCTGGCTTGGCTTTGCTACATTATCTGGATGCTTTCGATCCTGACATGGCCTATCAGCTGAGGGAAAGGAGTCCTACAACTATCAAAGAGATGAAAAGAAATGTAGTGAGTGTGGAGGTGAATTTGATGATTAAGAAATAAAAAATGAAAATAGAAAGAAGGGTGGTAATTAAAGAGGAGACAGCTACTTCTTCAGATGGAAAGTTGGACACTTTGTTCAGAACTATGGAGAAGATTATGGATAGGATGACAATATCAGATAGTCAAACAAAAAATCAGATCCGAAATCCCAATTTCCAAGGACAACAACACCAACAACCTCAGCTCATAATCAAGCAGAGAGAGAAGAAAGGTCAGGATCAACATGCACAACAACAAATTAGAACAACACTTCAACAAAATTATGCTCAGGAACTTGAAGAAGAAGGAGAGATTTTTGAAGAGAATCATCTTTTCGATAATGATGGGTAGCTTATTTTCTTAACTAAAGATGAAGAATACACTCAAGAACTTGAGGCTGATCAATCCGATGATCATAAATTTTTCCCTTCAAATGATGATATGATAGCAGAAAAGAGGAAATATTATTGTTAGAAATTTACCACAGGAATAATAAACAATTTACTGAGAGGAATAATAACCATAACCATGAAAGAGCTAGCAACAAATCACATAAACATAAACACAATGTTTAACCGGGAAAACCCCAAATCTGGGGAAAAACCCAACCAATGAAATTTCATTAAACATTGGCCAAAACCCTGGCCAATCCGGCCAAGTGAGCCTTCACCGCTCACCTCCAGGCCCTTGCATTACAATGAAGTATTCCTAGCCTTTTATAGGCTCCATTACATGAAATACCATGGGCCAAAACCATGGGTGCACAAAACCATGTGCCCCAAAACCACTACTAGGTACCATAATCAACATTGACTCTACCCCGAGTCATGTTTACCTAACAATTCCCCCCTTAAACTTGACTTGGGGATTATTGACTAAATCCAGCCAAACCTGCTAAGTGAGATAACCCTGCTCACTCTAGCTCTTCCCCCCTCAAATTTTTACCCAGGGTAATTGTTAACTTGACATCCCCCCTATCACCTAGGTCTAACCCAGAATTTACCAGTGATTACCCAGGGGTACGCATGCCATACCAGGTCTTGCAGCAGTATGCCCATTTACATGCAAAACATTAACTCCATAATAATAATTTTTTTTTTTGTTTCATTGTTGCTGTCTTTGTACATATGAAATCAATGTCCATATAAAAAGAATCCATCTACCAGATTACATGGGTCACCAGCCTCTGTAACCACTAGTCCTCTAGGAATTATCTTCAGATACATGGTTCATCAATTTAATTAATTCACCTGCAAATATCCTCTCTCATTTTCTACATGATGTCCTCTCCAAAGAGGACATCATAGTTGTACATAAATCTGCCCTCTACGCTTTTGCTGGTCCATTCTAATTTTCTGCTTCGTTGCTTGGTGAAGCTCCTCTTCTCCACCCTCGACCACACTATGATAATTATTTGATTGACTCATTCCATAAATTCATCAAATACTTTTTATGCAACCAATGCCCATGGTTGCTTTCAATATTCATGTGTATACTCATTTGTGGCCCTTTAATCTTGGCTTATGTTGCACCACACCCTTGGGACTTGACGTGGTCTTCGAAGTATAGCCCAACGCGATACTCTGCCACTCGTCATCGGGTGGCTGCCACTTGAACCTAGGATCTCCTTCAATATCATATGTATTCACCACATTAGGCATAATGATAGTATTTTCTAATCATCAACAGAAGAAGGCGCCATGCAATATTGTGCATGGTCTAATTTATTCCCTTAATTCTGGAATTCAAGCAGTTCGTTTTCGGGATAATCCATTTTATATTGACCATTTAATGTTGAGTTCCAGCCATACACTGGTTCTGTACCTCTATCACTATCTCAAAATCCATCACTCTCACCAGGTCGAGAATTAAGGAAAAATAAGAGCCCCCATGCAACAAAAAACAACGTAAATGAGACCTCATACAGTCGCTTCCTGCTTGAAGAGCTTTCCTCCAGAGCCTGCTTTCTTTTCAATTGAGCTCTGCGTGAATTTTTCATTGCTTATTGAACCATGCCTTGGTTGATTTTCCACCAATTTGAAAAAATCAGCCTCCTTGACAAAGCGTTGAACCGATTTTCTTCTCCAGTCCTCGAAAATAAATAAATCCCTACTCCAACTTATTTTAGACATTCAAAAAATTGGATCGAACCATCAAAATGAAGCAAATGCAAGGCTCCTGAGTTGACGAAAATCTGAATGGACGAAACCCCGCGCCAAGCTTGGGCGATCTAGAGGGCGGATTGCTGAGATCCTGACGCAGATCCGAGGCCATCACCATGTCTTCGCGATCTCCTCCTCCATCTGCCGAATGGTACATTATTTTATTACTGGTTTCGTTGGGGTACAACTACCACGAGTGTTTCCTGCATTTCGATCCTGTGACCTGCACCACTCAGATCCTCCTCTTTTGCGCAGTTGCATGGATGAGCCATTTTGACTCTGTGTCAACGATCGATCCACACCAGATCTGACAAGATTTGTGTTCTTCATATGCAAATTCGTTTGTGATACAACAGATCCAACACCTTCAAGCACATATATGTCCAATCAAGTTGCACAGAGATGATTCCTACTTCTTACACAGCAGTAGTGAAACTATAGACATAGTAAAATTATTACGCTAGCTCTGATACCAGTTGTTAGAAATTTACCGCAGGAATAATAATAAATTTACTGAGAGGAATAATAACCATAACCATGAAAGAGCCAGCAACAAATCACATAAAAATAAACACAATGTTTAACCGGGAAAACCCAAAATCCGGGGAAAAACCCAACCAATGAAATTTCATTAAAGATTGGCCAAAACCCTAGCCAATCCGGCCAAGTGAGCCTTCACCGCTCACCTCTAGGACCTTGCATTACAATGAAGTATTCCCAGCCTTTTATAGGCTCCATTACATGCAATACCATGGGCCAAAACCATGGGTGCACAAAACCATGTGCCCCAAAACCACTACTAGTTACCCTAGTCAACATTGACTCTACCCCGAGTCATGTTTACCTAACAATTATCAGAGATGTTTCCATAATGCCCTTAGCTCTATGCAAAGGTAATATACTTGAAGGAATAGAAACGTGCCTATCACTTCAAATCAGAAGAGGCCAAATTCTCCAAAGGATACTCAGCCCCAAAAACCAACCTCTGCAAATCAACAAAAATACAAGGAGCTTGTTGCTACTAACCAGAAGAAGAACAACGAGGCATCAACTAGAAATCCAAATAAATATAAGGAAATACAAACTACAGGTCAGAGAAAGGATATTCCTACCAAAGAATAGTTTGAAAGGAAGGATGTCACTTCCAAAGAGGTAGAAAAATATCCCAATCTGTTTAGTTTAGAGAATGAAATTTCCAAGTTGAAAGTTTCCATTCCTTTGACTAAACTTGTAAAGAATGATCAGTATAAGTTTCATGTAGCTAAGATGCTCAAATTTGACCAAACATATGATATGGTAAATGTTAGCGATGATCACCCTGAGTTGTTGTTTGGCCCAAACGTAGATGGAAACTTACCTGATAGTGAAGTCCCACCTTTTTACCTCAGTCTTAGAGTTCATGATTTCGTCCTCCAAAATGCCATGTTAGATTCCAGAGCATCTCACAATCTCATGCCGAAAGGCATAATGGAAAATTTAGGATTAGACATTACTCGCCCATATCATGACCTCTATTCCTTTGATTTGGGTAGAGTGACGTGTCTTGGTATCACTAAATACTTTGTAGTGTCTCTTGATCAGATTACCCAAAAGAATGTCTTGATGGATGTGTTTGTGGTTGATATTCCTCCAAGGTACATGATTTTTCTCTCGTGATCATGGGGAGCAAAGATGAAAGGCACTTTTCTGCTCGATTTCTCTTATGCTAGTATACCAGTGTTCGATCATCTCAGAAAATTGTACCGGGAAACAAAGATGAACTATGTGATTAGCAGCAAATAGAAACCTAATAATCACCTTATACACTCTGTACATACCGACTTAGAGTATTTTATTTTGTTTAATCATGATATTCCAATTGATATAGAAGTCAACTAGTAGAGAATGAGGACATTTCAGAAATTTTAGGTAGTGTTGGAGAAGTTTTCAATGCAGAAAAGATAGAAGAAAAAATGAATGGTTTGCAGCCAAGTTCATCAGCTGAGCAACCAATAGAATCAGTGAAAGAAACAGATCATGTTGAGACAATGAATCAAACAGAAAATAAAGATCAACCATCCAAAATTGAGTTTCTGGATGAAGAAAAGAGCCTTTGGACTATGGATTTTGATGGAGAAGTGGGAAAGGAAGGAGTTGGAATAGGAATTTGGATTCATATCCCAATGAATTATTCATGCAATATTCCTCCTAATGTCAGGTGTTGTTCATATAAATTTTCTTTTAATTGTTAAAATAATAAAGCGGAATACGAAGCTTTGATTATCGAGCTAAAGATGCTTAAGAAGCTAGGGCTCAAAAGATTTTAGTTTATGGTGACTCTAGGTTGATTATCAAATAGGTAAAAGGGAAATACGAGGCCAAAAATTCAAGGATGTGATAATATCACAATGTTGTCTTAGATATTCTCAAAACATTTGCTGAATATACTTTATCCGTGATTCCTAGAAACCATAATTGTATCGCTGACTCTCTTGATACTACAACAAGCTTGTCTATAATTCTGAGACATCCCAGTAGGAAATATGAAATTAATGTTAAGAATCGCCCTGCTATTCCAGATAACCTTCGACATTGGCAAGTGTTTCAAGATGATAAGAAAATCAACAATTTGTTGCAAATGGAAGAAGAGTTTGCCACTTCTCATATTGATGATGTATTTGATGATCATGAAATTAATGCTACAAAATTATAGGTGTTATAGCTAAAATAAAATTCCATTCCAAGAGGCTTGTACCTTTGGAAGAGCTCTTCGATCAGGATGATGTCATGAAGAAACCAAAAATTTTCCCTACTGAAGCAGTTGTAGAATATATGAACATTGGCACAACTAAGAAGCCCAAGATGGTGAAGTTGTCTAAATCCTTAACCCCAGAAATGAAAGGTAAATACACAACACTTTTGGATGAGTTTTTAGATGTGTTTGCATGGGATTGTTCATATTTGAAGGTTTATGATAAAAGTATAATTCAACACACTAAGCCTGATCAGAAGCCTTTCAGCCGAAAGCTCAGGAGGATTAATCCGAGATTGCTTCCATCAATTGAGAAAGAGGTAAATAGGTTGTATAAGGCTGGTATCATTATCCCTCTTCTATTTTCTAATTGGATGTCAAATATGGTTCCAGTTAGAAAAAAGACAGTTGAAATTTGTTTATGCATTGATTTTTGGAATTTGAACAAAGTGTCCTTAAAGGACAATTATCCTCTCCCTAATATGGACCACATCCTACAGAGGGTAGTTGGTGCCTGTAGAATGTCATTTCTTGATGGGTACTCAAGGTCTAATAATATTTTAATGTATCTAGATTACCATGAGAAGACAAATTTTACGACACCATGGGGTACTTTTATGAATGCCAAGATGCCTTTTGGGTTGAAAAACACAGGAGCCACATTTCAACGAGAAATGGATATCAATTTTACAAATGAAAAGGATGTATTTTTGGTTATTTAACTTGATGATTTAATAGTTTTCTCTCAAACAGATGAAGATCACTTTCATCATATGAGGATTTTTTTTCAAAAGGTGCAGGAAATTTGGTATTTTGTTGAATCAAAAAAAGAGTTTGTTTTCTATGGAAGAAGGTAAGTTACTTGGGAATATCATATCAAAATATGGAATCTGCATAGATCCCTTAAGAATTGAAGCAATCCAGCAGTTGGATTTTCCGAGAAACAAGAAGGAAATCCAGTCCTTTAATGGTAAGATCAATTTTTTGAGGAGGTTCATTCCTAACCTCGATAAACATTTATGGGAGATAACTAATATGTTAAAGAAGGACAGTGAGGTAAAGTGGTCTGAATATGCTATAAAATCTTTCAATTTAGTTAATTTTTCTTTGTCTCATGCTCCAATTGTGATAAACCGTGATTATACTACGGACTTCATTATTTTTTCATTTTCTTCTGAGCACACATTGGCTATTGCCATAATGTAGAAGAAGGACCTAGAAATAGAACAAAAAATTTCTTTTTTCAGTAGAACCATAAGGGATGCAGCTCTAAGGTCAAAAATCATTGTGAACCAGGCCCTGACACTTGTAAAATCTTTGAAGGATTTCTGGGTGTACATCCTTCACTCGCATATTGTTGCCTATGTTCCAAATGCAGTACTCAAAGATGTTTTGATGCAACCTGACCCTGAAGGTAGGCGTGGGAAATGGATTGTTGCAATGTTGGAGTATGACCTCAAAATTAAACCAACGAAGTTGATCAAAGGACAAGGTTTGGCGAATATTATGGCAGAGTCCAATTTGCATGCTCTCGACATCAATCTCATAGCTGCAATTTCAGATGAAGAAGTGATTGATTCAATACCTCAAGTATCACAGATTTTCACTTCGTCTCCTTGGTATTCAAACATTTTTTTATGTATTTCAGCATTTGAATCCTCCACTGAAAGTATCAAAGAGTAAGAGTATATCATTAAATTTGAAAGATCTAAAATACTTTATTCTTGATCATGCATTATTTTGGAAAGATATAAGAGGATTCTTGTTGAATTGTTTAGTTGAAAGCGAGGCTAAGGAGGTAATGAATGATTTTCATAAGGGAGATTTTGGTGGTCATCTCTTTTGGAAGACCACATCAAATAAGATATTTAGGGCTAGATTTTATTGGCGAAGTTTATTTTCATATGTTTACAAAATTTTCATGAGTTGCCATGAATGTCAGATTTTTTAGGGAAAGAGGAAGTTGCTACCACTGCCCTTGCAGCCCATTTCAGTTCAAGCACCCTTTCAGTAGTGGGGTCCTAATTTTATTGGTGAGATTCACCCTTCATATTCATCTCAACACAATTCTATCTTGACATCAACCAATTATTTCAGGAAATGTATCGAGGTTATCCCCACCAGGCAGACTATGGATGTGGTAATTATTCATTTTATTGAGTCTAATATTTTGTCACGATTTAATTGTCTGCATAAAATAACCATAGGTAATGCAATTTATTTTAAATCCAAAAAGATGATAGATTTCTATGACAAGTATCATATAAGGCTTGGTCACTCAACAACATATTACCTGCAAGGTAATGGGACGGTTGAATCATCCAATAAATCATTGGTAAACATTATGAAGAAGTTGATGGAAGAAAATAAGAAGAATTGGCACAAGAATTTGATCAATGCTCTATGGGTGGATAGAGTAAGCGCTAAGAAATCCATAGGTATGTCACCTTTTCAGTTGGTATATGGAGTAGATACTATTTTTCTGACTTCTTTTGCTGTCTCGGTCATGAAAATTTTGCAGGAAGTAGACAATGAGTCCAATGATATTCAGTGGAGAATCAATCAGATGATTCATTTGCAACAATCTTGAGAGGAAGTATTTCAGAATACTAAAAATATTCAAGAGAAGCTAAAAATATATATGACAAAAAAACAAAGGAAAATTATTTTAGTGTGGGAGATATAGTTCTCCGATGGGATGCCTGGAATGAGGAGAAAGGAAAGCATGGTAAGTTTGAAAACTTGTGGAAAGGACCATATAGAATTTTGGCTTTCAGAGGGAATAATGCCTTTGTGTTGGAAGAACTTGATGGACAAGATTTTTTGGGAGGACCAGACAATGGTAGGCTCCTCAAGCACTACCTCACTTGATTTTTCAGAAAATTTTCATTTTCATTGAACATACTAGTTTATTTTGCTGCCAAAGTGTGAAGGAGTTGTCGTGGAAGCTTGAAGGCCGAGGTGAAGGCCATAAAGTTTCTTTGATCAACTGGTGTTTCAAATAGTTTTTCAGTTCATTTAAGTTTGCCAAGTCATTGCAGTTTGTCAAGTCATTTCAATTTTTTGAGTTATTTCAGTTTCGAGTCTTGCTTTTTATTTTTGACTCCATGCCTAATGGATAAGGCTACCTGGTCTACGGTGTTATTGACACCTCCTAAGGAGTTTCCATCCCCAGTTGGCGCCAATTTTACTGTATGTCAGTCCTATCAGTCACCAGTGATCAAACTATGCTCTTTCATATGGTTGATAGGGTCCAAGGTTAATTTTTTATAGTTTCAAAGGGTTTTCAAATATAAATTTGATCATTTGTTGGTGTTTCTAGGTCATTATTACTCCCTTCATCCTCATGGTCAATAAATATTATCATGGTCGGATAATTATTCCTTGGAAGAGTGTCTTGGTCATATTGGTCATCATTCTGGTTATCATTCCATATAGTTTCATCATTAGGTCACATTATCAAATGTCATGTAAATAAGTCATGTCATTATCAAAGTCACCATTAGAGGGAGTAGTAATAGGGAAAAGTGTTTAACTATGATCTTTAAAAAGAATTTTGATCTTTATTATGATGTAAATATGTGTAATAATGTTTGAAGCTACAATACACAAGCAATTAAGTCATTTTATGAAAAGAAAAGGTGGGGCCACATCACCACCTAAGAGAAAATCAACCCTCCGGCCTATAAGAATACCAAAGGAGTACATATTTTGCTCATTTCTCTCTCATAATACATCTCTCTACCATCGAAATGCATGCCAGCCCTCAGAGCAGCCAAATTTCACCTTGAAAAGCCAAATTTCTTAGCTGCGCTACATTTTTCTCCAAGGTGTTGTGTTTTTCTCAAGGGATTATAATTGCTCTTATCTAGGGGTATCTTCATCAGCTACAGGTTCCAACTCATAAAAAAAAAAGTAAGTGGGTTACATTGGTTCTGCATCTACCTTTCTTTAGCTTCAATTCATGCTTGAAAGCTCATAAAATCATCCTATCCTAGGGTTTACTGTGTTTTTTGTCTCATAGTGTCTTTGGTCCATTTTCTGTGAAAAACCTTGAAATTCATGCTCAAATACCCTCTCTTACCTCCCGTGCACCTTATTTTACACTTCCCTTCACCCATTTCCCTCATTTCATTCATTTCCCTACAAACCCTAGCCTACACTACATTTTCCTTGGCTAGGGCTGGGTTTTGCATTTTTATACCCTTTCCCCTCACTCATTTCCCAAAATTTCACCTCCCTACACTCCCTAACATCTATCCCTACCCCCAAAAATTTTCCAAAGAATTTAGACACCCTAGAACCCCTTCATCTCCTTCCATTCCTAAAACTTCCCCTTCCTAGTGAGCTAGGGTTTCACATGGATTCAAAGACCACTAACCAGAGGAAACATAAAGGAGGTCATATATTCAGATGTGAACCCACTAGAGTATAGGATATCATGTCTTCACCATTTCTCAAGAAGTCATTCCAAGAGGCAGGTTGTCTTGTTTTTTGCCAAAATATTGAAGAGATAGGTTTTAATGATAAACTAATAAGCACCTTTTCTACTAGTCTAAGGAGGGATAAGAAAACTATTGTAGGATTTGTTTTACGATAACAATAGAGGCCATTTTCATAGCCATTGGGATCCCAATCCATGGAGAGCTCTGGTTCAAAAGGAGAGACCTAGATATTGAAAATTATAAGATGTTTTTGAAGACTCCATACAAAGATGCTCCAAAGGAAATTTTTCCTTTTAGACAATTACTTGATAAGTATGCTCCTCTCATGAATATTATCATGAAATATTTTACATGTGAGGGTAGGTTTTCAAGGATATATCAGTACCATGTTATATTACTGATGCATTTCATAGGTGTTAAATCTCTTAACCTACCTCACTACCTGTACAAAAGCTTGGTCAAAATGGTAGAAAAGGTACATAGAAGAGGGCAAGATCCTCATGCAAGCTTGTTCCATCATGGCTTGGTGAATATTATTGTTTTCTGTTAGCTTACACAGGTCAAATTGTCTTTGGAGGGATTCATGCAGTCAACCTCTCTTTTACGTACTCTAATTCAGTCTATTAGTCAGTCTACACCTTTGACTTCACCAAGACAACAAGAAGTGGGTTCCACAAGAAAACCTATAAGAAGAACACCTAGGGCTGAGGTGACTAAGACATATACGAGGGGAAAAAGGTTGGTATTTGCTCCTAATAGTGTGGAAAGGGCCCAACCTACATCAGTGGAAAAAGAGACATAACCACATCAGCATGAGGCACCATTGAAAGAGGAAGAACAGGTACATTTTGATACTGACATGGTGGACCTAGAGATGTATGAGGAGGACAAGTCACCAGAGTAGATTATAAAATAGAAAGAAGCCAAAATCAGGGAGCTAGAGGACAAACTATCAAAGGAAAAAATTCATGATTACATTTCTTCAGTAGGAGAACGGGCAACTCTAAGTAAAACAACTTTTGCTTAGCAAACTCAAGGCGGATTTGGATCAAAAGGATGGAAAAGGAAACTCAGTGATTAATGTTGAGAAGATTGAATATGATGAAGTACAAATAAAACTGAGGAGGACAAGAACAAGAGGTATCAAGAGGAAGGAAGAGAAAGAAACTGAACCATCTCAATCACTAGGTCAAGAGGATTTTGGTGATTTGATTGCAACAAAAATTGAGCAAGACAAGGAATTTTGGCTTGAAAAGGTAAATTGTCACTTGGAGAAGCTTCTTGATAAGGCCAATAGGAACAACAAGCTTCAGAGGCATATGGAAATGCATTACTACACAAGGAATAAGATTTCTCAGATTAGGGTCAAGAGCTTGAAAAGGAAATTGAGGAAAACCATAATTAAGAAGAAGAAGAAGGATAAGCTTGATTTGTTGATTGTGGCCTCTCTCATTGAATAACACATAATTTTAAAACTTAAAGGGGGAATTCTGGACCATTTTTGAGAAATTTTTTGAAAATTTTGAAATTTTGGTGATTTTTGGCTAAAACAGGAAAACATAGTCAGCCAAAAGTGCAACGCCTTGGCGCTGCACTTTTCCCTGAGGGATCCAAATCACCAAAACTCTAAATTCTTAGATATCTTATGACCTTCACATGTCATATATATATATATATTTCCATGTTAGAGTTATGGGTGGAAGAAAAATAAAAAAATATGCTAAAAAATCACTTTCTACCACTATTTTCACCTTGGCGATGTGCTTTTAGAGTGACCTTGGGAGAATGCATTTTTATTAGCCTTGGAAAGGCCATTTTTCTTGCTTAAGGACTCCATGGACAACTAGAAATCCTAATAGTTCCAATTTTACCTTCATATCAACATTTGGAGCATGTGAAGTCACTCAATATTTCCCTGCAAGTTGGTGATGCACTTTTCCTTGATGGCACTACACTTTTCCCTGAATGTGTTGTGCTTTTCCATGGAGGTCAAATTGTCGAGTTTTATCAGTCAAACTTGGTTTCTCATGATGTAATTTATATTTTTTTTAGTTGAAATGATGTATATGAATGTAATGAAGCTTGTTAATGTAAATTTTATTTAATTATGAGGGTCATTAATGATAGAAAGGTTAGTCAAACGCTAAAGGAGAGTTTGTTTTAACCTCCCTAGTCCTAGGTTTGGTTAGAGAAATTTGTGTGAACTGTTCCTATCAAGAGGGATTTGACCCTTGAGAGAGGGGAATATGGTTTTGGTCTATATGTATCTTGTTTTTAGTCAGATTCAAGGTTGGACATCTGAGAGTAGAAGGCTTGGAGCTTTGTTTATAGTTTATTTTTGCAGAAATACAAGGCCAGTTGCAACTTTATGTAGGGATTCATGTGGTATGATTTTGTGAAAATTTTTTCATTCTATAAATCACTCAATTTATGAATTATTATTTCTTCTTCTTTCCATATCTTTGATTTCAGTGATCTTCCTATAATTTTTTAAATATAATTGTCAAATTTATGCTCTATTTTGGTAGGAATTTCGTGTTTTTTTTATTCATCTTCTAATAAATTAACTCATGATTGCTATTCTCATTCTGAACCTTTGATTTTCCACCCTACACTACAATTTACAACCTCAAATTTACTATAACATACCTATGATGCGCCTTTGTATTCATGTAAATAAAATCTTTTAGATCTGACCTAGTTTCCTTGATCTCTCCTCTTGATCCAGCTAAAACCCTAAATTTCAAAAACCTAGAGCTCAATACTTAGCCTAATATCTTTTTACCCTCTTCACTCACATTTTTGGCTATAAGATCATAGAGATAGCCCTCTCTAATTTGGTAGGGATAGCTATCAAATCCTAAGTGGTTCAAGGTTACCTCCTTCGGTTTCCATTCTCAGCCTTGGGACACTGTGGAGGATAATAAAGACAACACATGAAATTCCCTACCACAGGTTGGGTATCCCCGAGGAGAACCACTTGCACGATGTCCTACCATAATCCCCTCTGAAACAGGTTTCTGAGGCACTCTATATTTGACCACGAGATTGTGAAGGATTTTAAACTCCCTATTAACTCAACTATCTATGTCTCAGTGTATGCGATCGATGGGTGTTGTTGGAATGATTTCCCACCGATCCTATAACTAACTACAAATATTTTTTGGCCATGATGCCCAAGTGGGATTAATCTATGTGAGTAATATTTATTAAGTGGCATGTTTAAGTCTTGGCTTGGCAGTTTGAATCAAGCGGTCGTTCACTTTAGGTCTGAGTGTGTGAAAATAATTGTGTGTTGTGGATGAGTTAATTAAGCATTTTTTATGATGATGCCAAGGTGATATAGAAATAAAATGCTGAAAACTGTGAATGAAACTGAAATAATGAGAATTAAATAAACAGTAAATCAAGCATAAACCCCACCCAAACAAGACATTCAAACAACGGAAACAGGAGAGGCAAAAAATAAACTCAAAACCCACTAAAATGGTCACAAGATATAATGTCTATGGGACTGGGATTAGATGACTCTATACTATTAAAAATGGTGCAGAAAACAACAAGAAACCAGAGGGGAAAAAGTTGCAAAAGATGGGGTAGAAGCTTTAGAACCTAGGGCAAAAAATTGGACCCTAATTGGGAAAGACAAAAGAAAATCAAGAGGGAGTTTTGGATGTTAAAACAACCTATCTTAAAGGTTTGCAAATAGAATGGATCAAGCCCTGAAACAATGGTTGAAAGAACTAAAAATCTCAGACTACCTACTTAGCTGAACTCTTCCTAAAAAGGTGGAAGTGTAATGAAACCCTAGCAGGCTTGTTTCTACTTCAAAGAGACAAAATAATTATATCTAGGCATAATATGGACTGAAACAAAGGTAAAACAACCCAAAATAGTCCTCTTGGCAAACCTTGAAAATTTCAGGAAAAATCTCGGAAAAAAAATTCTGAATTGCATGTTCTGACCTGAAACTGGAGGATAGCACATTGTTTGGGCCAAAAAGTGCGCTCTAGAGGTGAAAACACAGGTTTGGGGCTAAAAAGTGTGATCTACCCTCTTTGATTCTTGGGCAGCAAGTTCATTAAGATTTGTCATCTCCTGTGCGGCTGGTACCTGTGACATAGAAAACACCCTAAAATTATTATAACTTGGAATTCTAACTAAACAAGGGCACAAAAGTTGAAAATAAACATTAAGAGACTGAAAAAAGCTGAAGAAAAACCCTAATTGTTGAAGTTGTTGATCACCCAGGAATCTGAATTACACCCGCGGAGTCACCATTTGTTAGCATAAAATCTTTTAGAAGGTGTACCAAAAACACCTTACTTAAGCCACGAGTCATTGATGACCCTAACAACAGATATGGCCATCTAATTCTTTAGATATGCAACAGAAAGTTAGAATAAACCCGCAAAATAATATATTTGTGTTGTAAAAGACATTAAACAACAGAAGAATTAACTAATGTAAAACCCCATAGCAGAGATAAACAATTTAAAAGAATGAATGATATATTATGTTTACTGTGTTAGACCTGGTGAAGGAGACTCATGTGATGGCTAGAGGTTTCCCTCAAATGGGATGGGTCCTTTGGCTGTCCTTAATGATTTAGTATTCTGGATCTTTCTCTCTCTTTGATGTGTAAAACCCAAAATACGTGTTGAACTCAGATGGGAGCTCAATCGAAAAAAGAAGATAATAATGATGATGACAATGATCAAAGTGAAAAATGAATGGAAAACCCTCTAATTTATAACAAAATATTGGGTTATTCTTGAGAATGGAAAATAATAAAATATTATTAACCACAATCTAGATCTAATGGCTTGGAATATTTTATTATATGTTTTGGAGGGAAAATATATTTAAATTGGTTAAATACCTTTATTTATAAATAATAAACAAACAAATGATATATTTATTATTTTAGGGAAGTGGTTAAGGCATAATAAAAAGTAATTATTTTTTTAATCATTCCTAGGTGATTTAGTCAAATTTGACAAGGAATATTAACTAAATAATGATTTAATTAATTATTCCTAGAGAAAAATAAAATAAACAATGATTTATTTAGCTATTTCTCATGATTGGGTCAAATGTGACAAGGAATATTAACTAACTAAATAGTGATTTAATTAATTATTCCTAGAGGAAAATCAAATAAATAATGATTTATTTAATTATTCCTCATGAGGTTTCTTGTTTTAATTAGAAAAAACTTAATAAAATATGGTTTATCCAATTATTTCTTGCAGTGAAAGGAATTTTACTATGGTAAAATCAGTCTTACATGGTGTATTTCGATCCACTTATTTAGATATGGATAAGTGATCATTTTTTGGTAATAACACATGAATTTTTGGATTTAAACGTCTTTTCATGAAGTTTGATGATAACATATAAAAGGATAATACATTAGAAGAAAAGTGCGTCTAAGAAAAAATGTACTTTGTGGAGTGAAGAATTCATCTTGCCATTTTCACTATAATATTTTTTGTTTTATGCTTAAAATTGTGAAATTATTATCATGTTGAGGATATATCTAGGAGAGAAATTGGTTAAAATTTTAGATCTTGGTTCTCTATAATTTTAGAGATATGCACTATGGAAGTTAAGATTTGTTATTGGTCTTGAAATATGCTTCAAATGAGTAATCTTGGGATTTTCGCTATAATTTTTGTCTAATATGTTTTAGAGTATGAAATATTGAGGAGGTAGAGTCGATATCTTTGGGTTCCTGTTATTAAAGTTTCAAACATTGGTTCATTATACTTTCAGAGATATACCCTATGGAAAATAGGGTTCCTGAATGTTCTAAAAATATTTATTAAAAAAATCAATTTTGCATTATCACTATAACTTATTTTTATGGTGTTTTAGATTGTGAAATGTTTAGGAGATAGATGAAATATATATGGGACATGTGACCAAAATTTTAGACATCTTTTTTTATACTTTTAGAGATATTCCTTATGTAAGTTAGGGTTTTTGAATGGTCCTAAAATCAATTTCAAACAGGTCATCGTGGCATTTTTTCTATAACTTCATTTTTGCGAATTTACATACTATGAATTTTTAAAATATATGAGGAGACATATAAAAGTAACATAGGTAAAAAAATTAGAATTTGGTTCCCTACATGTTGAAAGATATTTCATGTGGAAGCTAGGGTTTTTGAATGGTCCTTAAATTAGTTTCAAATAGGCCAGCTTGGCATTTTTGCTATAACTTATTTTCTATCACTTTACATATTGTGAAATTTATAGAGACATAAGAATACATATAGAAGTACCTTGGGTAAAAATTTCAAAATAATATTTGAAAATTTGGATACATGGTCCAAGCCATCTATAGTGGCCCAAGCCATTATTTTGCAAGATTGACCCCCTCATGAAAAAATTGCATTATCTCTCAATGAATGAAATCCTACTTTTAAAGATCATCGAATAAAATGGCCTCTTTGAAAAAAAATCATGGGTGAGGGGTGAACCTAGCTATAATTCCATATCCTAAATCCAAATCAATTAACAATTGCAGAAATTGAGTCCTGAGGAATTTTTTATGCTTAAATGCAAATTTCTTGTTGAGGCCACTTAGGAACACTTTATGAATTTTTTCTTGGGGCATACAGTTAAAACTATGCAACATAGTTGGCTTCTTTCAACTCCAACATCTTTTCCCAAGACCTATGTCACTGTGCCACCCAAAGTGTATTGAGCCACTATTTTGCAATATTAACCACCTTATGCAAAAATTATATTATATATCACTATGAGAAACTGTTGGAGATCACCAAAAAAAATGAAATCCATCAATAAAAATTATGTTTGATAGGTACCCTAATGGAACCCTGTGTCATAATTATTATGCAATCACCATTTCATCAAACCAAGGCCCATTAATTAATCTTTTATGCACATATGCAATTTCTTTCTTGAGCCATTTAGGGACATTTTGTGAATTAGCGCAGGAGGCATAAAATCCAAGCTGTGTAACATCATTTGGATCAATTACTTTTGAAAGGTTTGTTTTGGTAGGGTCCATGGAGTGATGGAACTTGCAGTGGTCTGAGCCATTGGTTTGCAAGATTGACCCCTTTGGGCAAAAATTGCACTATCGCTCACTGTTCCAAATCATAGTTCTAGAGATCATAAAATAAAATGGTACCTGTGAAAAAAAATCATGGTTTATGAATGATTCTAGCTAGAAAATCATGTCATGAATCCAATGTAATCAATAACTCATCAAACGAATGCCTAGTCAAGTTTTTATGCCTAACTGCAACTCGGTTGTTCAGGTAATTCAGAGGCTTTTTTGAATTTTCTCCAAGAAAATACAATCCAAATTATATAGCATAATTTGATTCCATCAACTTTGACACATGTTTTGATCAAGGCCCATGTAATTGTGCCTTCCGTAGTGGCTTGAGCCATTGTTTTGCAAGGTTAACCCCCCTTATGCAAAAATTTCACTATCCCTTGTTAAGTGAAACCCTAGTTTCGGGTATCATCAAATAAAATGGTATCCATGAAATAGATTCACAAGTGAGGAGTGAATACAGTTAGAACCCTATGTCATGAATCCAATGCAATAGATATTTTTTAAGTTTTTATGATTTGTTAAAACTCAAACACTTTGTGAATTTGCATCAGGGACATAAAATAAAAACTATGTAACATAACTAGGTTTTGTCAACTCCAAAAGGCATATTTGGATATGGCCCATGTGATCATGCCACCCGCAGTGGCAGGAGCCATTATTTTTCAATATTAACCCCCTTTTTCCAAAATTTAACTATCCTTCATTGAGTGAAACCTTAATTTTGGAGATCGTAGACTATAATGGGATTTGTGAAATGGATCACATGATACAGGTGATCCTATTTGGAACCTTGGGTCTTAAATCCAATGCAATTAAAATTTCATCGAACTAAGGCCTAGTCAAGTTTTTATGGCTAGATACATGACACTAGTGTAGGTCATTTAGGGATACTTTGTGAATTTTCTTTCGGGGAATAAGATCTGAATCGTGCAACATAACTAGGTTCCTTGAGCTTCTATAGGTGTTTTTTTGGGGCCTACATGATCATGCCTAGTTCCAAGGATCATTGAATAAAATGGTATCCATGAAATAGCCATGAGTGAGAGGTGTCATGAGATGAAATAACATGTCCTAATTCTAATTCAATCAATGGTTCCTTAAATCAAGGCTCAATCAAGTTTTTATGCTCAATTGTAACTCACTTGTTGAGACCATTCAGGGACACTATGTGAATTTTCTCTACGGATATAAAATGAAAATTGTACATCATAAATAATTTATGTCAACTCCTACAAGTTTGTTTAGCGAATTCCCACATGATCATGCCAGCCATAATAGCCTGAGCCATTATTTTGCAAGGTTGACCCCTTCTACAAAAATTGCATTATCCCTCACTAAGTAAAACCCTGGTTTTAGAGATAATTGAATAAAATGGTATATGTAAAATGGAATCACAAGTGAGGGGTTCCCCTAGCTAGAACCCCATTTTTTGATCCAATTAAATCAATGGTTCCTCAAACTAAGGCCCAATTAATTTCTTATGCTTAGTTTCAACTCACTTGTTGAGGCGATTCAGAGACACTTTGTGAATTTTCTCAGAGGGAATAAAATCCAAATTATCCAGAATAAATATGTTCTTTCAACTTTGACAAGTGTGTTTGGTTGAAGCCCTCGTGATCATGCCACCCACAGTGGCTTGATCCATTATTTTTCAATATTTACCCCCTTATACAAAAATTTATTTATCCCTAAATTAGTGAAATCCTAGCTCTAGATATCACCAAATAAAATGGTATATGTGAAATGGAATCATAGGTTATGGATACCCATAACTAGAACACTGTGTATTAAATATAATGGAATTGACAGTTCATTGAACTGAGGCCCAGTCAAGTTTTTATTCCTAGTTGCAACTTTATTGCTAAGTCTATTCAAGGATTTTATGAATTCTATTTGTGGGTATAAAACCCAAACCATGAAGCATAATTGGGTTCTTTCATCTTCAAGGGGTGCCATATATATATATAGGGAGACATGGGTTCCAATAATTTTACATTTCGGAGATTTTGATTTATGGTCTTAAAAAACATTGGGGTTCTTATTAAGAAGTCATCATGTTCCAATGAAGGTTGGTATAACTAGGGCACATAGAAGGGAAATAATGTCAGAACCATGCATCAGAACAATCTTAAGCATATGAAAATGCATTAGAAATAAATTATTCCTATCTAATATATATGCATTTAAAGTAATAATATAAAAATCCATGTACCTCAATATAGAAGATAATGTTGAGCATGTCATTTTACCTCTTGTGTATATCTATGTGATTTCATTCAAGTAAATTTTCTAGATCATCTCTATTGATAATGGTCTCCATAAGTGTCCCATGCTCTAAATGAGGTAGGAAGTAGTGTACCTTATGTGATATCCTGATATACATTATTTTTAGGTTAATGTTTTACCAGTGAATACTTTTTTAAAGTGAGCCACTGCACTTGTTCTATAATCCATGAATGCATAATCATCGGTCTTTCTTCAATTTACATCTAGTGTAATATATTCAACCTTAATTTCCATTGATCCAATTGGAAATTCATTGCCTTCATCATTAGTTAATGTTGTATTGAGGGTTTGCTTCCCTAGTAAGCATCACACCAATCAATAACCAATGCCTCATTCAGTGTCTTTGGATCAACAATTGCATATATGTGCCCTATAAAAATTCAATGTACGTTTAAATGAAAATGTGTAGGAATTTTATATAGTTAAATAAATAAAAAAATGGATACAAGATACTTTATGAGATATATCTACCTAGATCTACCATATAAGAGATATAGTCATGGTCCATTGAAATGGTTGATTATCCCTCCTTTAGCTAGATTTTTTCAAAAACTATACATGGTTCTATTGCAAAAGAAACAAAATCACATTCTTTGAACCAGTCGATTGACTCACAATCCTCACATTCACCACTACTACATGCTCCACAAAAGCAAGCTGGTTTTTATGTCAATATTTCAAAAAAATGGCTTTCTGACTTGCAAACTAAATGAAATGCATGATTTTCTTGCACTCTATTGCAATTATATGAATATGATCGATCTATATTGACCATTTCCAAAAACATTCTTCACACATGACCTATCTCAGTTGAAGTTTGCTACTAATTTTCTCCATTTAACATCATTGAAGATCGCCATTAGAGTATAAGATTTGCTTCTTGAATATCATGATTTCTATCAAACTTCATTTCCTTCGTTGTTAGTGTAGTTTTGTTGCATTCCCTATCCCCATAATGCTTACCTTTCGCATTTGCAATCTGAAAGTACATCCAAACATGGGACACATTTTATGTTTTGTGCAATATACTCAACCATTGGAATATAAAATAATTTTTATACTAGCCTTCACAACCATATGATCAAATCTAATGTCAATCCATTTGTGTGCTTTTTTCTTTCAAGTAATCATAGAATAATTGAAAGCAATTTTACACATAATGTAGATCATGACACCTATCATCACTTATGTAGAATTTTGTCTCCTTCACTATATCCTCATGTCCTTGCTACTATCTGGCCCATGCCTATATTTTATTTGTACCATTATACTAAATTTATTTCAATGATAATATTACGCTATATCTCAATATATGGTGGAAAGGTTTTTTCCTTAGTTAAATCCACAACTAACAATATAGTTCCAAGGAAAAACTTGCCACTGTATATTCTAAATTGTTCATCATGCCATCATGCTACATACACATGTTGAAAATATTCTTTAGTTTCAACAAAACTTCTGTCATGAAATCACATACACATACCCATTGACACAAAAATAAGGTCATAAGAAAAAATATATGTTGAATTTGAAGGTTAATTAAGAAACAATGTTACCTTAACTTACCTAGGACATCACCAATGCAATATTTAGCTTTACTTCCCACTATATAGTTCATAGGTAACATATTTGAAACTCTTCATATCTATTATCATCCATCAAACTTTTTCTCCTCACGTTCATGAAGGCACCAATTCAATAATGCAATGGATTTACACCTAGAGCATGTCTCTTATAAACAATATATTTCATAACATTTTTATCTGTTAGGCCTTAGACACATGATGCTATGAATAAATTATCTTGATTAAATTGGTGGTAGTATGGATTTGTACATATGTATCATAAAAATAACTAAATTATACATAATATTTACAAAAATATGTGTTGCAATCTGTGTATATTCCAACATATCAAGGTTTGAAGTTGTTAAAAGCTTTTTGGCACATGTTCAAATCCATGTGCTCTTTTTGGAATCTCTTATAGATTTTGTTTGTATCATGTCAAGTAAGTGCTTAATGTGGTGTTAATGGTATTTCCAAACTTTTCTTGGCTTTAGCACATATTTTTCATTGGATGAAGACAACACATTTTCATGCCAAAACTTTTGTACTAGTTCCTTAATTGCATCAATTAACTTCCTGTTTCAATAAGGAAATATACTTGTTGGGTAATTTAATTATTAGTTAAATTAATTCATCAAATTATCAACCAAGTTTGGTGTGCTTGTGAATTGTGTGTACATAATATATGCTAGGATATTTATTTCTGATCAAAAGATTGAAAATGCAGATTGTAAATTTAATCTATGCAAGACTAACTCTCATCAAGTGCACACATTTTCTTTCTATAAGAATTGTTCAAATGGAAATAAACTTAGAAGCAATCTATGCTAGAGTGAATTAAAAACTTATCTAAGGGAAATAATTGGAAACCTATTCTATCGAGTAGAATGAAAATTTTATGTTATTGAAATGAATCAAAAGAATATTCGATTTGATAGAATTTAAAACTTATTCTATTAAACATAATTAAAAGTCTATGCTAATTGACTTGAAATAAATATATTCTACTTTGAAAATGAAACTATTAGAAGTACTTTGAAAAACTATTCTATTCTAAGAATACATAAGATAATCTAACTAGAAAGTAGAACTAAAATGAACTTGAAAAGTAGTGATCTAAATTTAAATTGCAAATCTTTACATATTACTAATGTGCGCAATTTTTATTAGAATCAATCTGAACATCAAATTTTAAATCTAATAAAAGAATTCAAATAGAAAAATCAATAAAAGAGATGTTTTTGGTATTTTGAGTTTAATGATGAGCGCTCAACCTATGCAAACAAAATAATGATGAGTGAATTAGAATTGAGAACAAGGTATTAATAAATTGTGAAACATGTGACTAGTTGCAAACCAAATTGAAATAAATTCTAAGAAAGTAATGAAATTAAACAACTATGCTAGCTTACGACTCCTCAAGGGGCCCTTCTATTGAGCGCAAGAAGGAAGAACTCAAAACAATGAATCAATCACCAACACATTCACGATTATGATAAGAACAGAGTAACTGTATTTGAAAAACAAAGTCTCGGATAACAACAATTATAAACTTAAATCATCGTCCCTTTATCTTCTAGATGGAAGCAATATATATTGTTTCTAAACTTAACAACTAAATATATACATGTCAACAATCAAGTTTCCTAATTGACAACCAAGTATTCGAACTCGAATAAGAAATTGACTTATCATGATTTTCTATAAGAAGGGAAAATCATTTGATACCATGCTCGCTTGATGATGAAACTAACTGCCTTAAAATTCTACGCGAGGATAGAAATTTATAACCAGAGTTGACTTCTGATTTGACTAGCTAAATTCTCAAGCTTTGTGATCTTCCAAGTAGGCATGGTAGGTGGATATCCATGTGCTCGACATTTTACGTCCATCCATGTATATTGTTCACCTTAAAGTTTATGGGAACCTACTTAATATTAGACTTAGCTGTAGAAACATTGATTAGCTGCAAATTATGCACCCTTCAGTATCAATAGTAAATTTTTAATCAGTTTTCATGAAGAAATGATAGATGACAAACTATGAATGAATAATACCTTATATTTTGATTGAGCATGACCCGAATGACATTATGGATTGAGCATGACCCATATGACATTATGGCTTGTAGATATAGCAAACATATGTATAAAATGGATGAAGGAAAGGGGAAAATGTGTCAAAATGAGGACAATTCAAGACTAATGAAGGCTCAATAATTTATTTCTCCCCTGTTGTCAATGTTTTCTCTTACAATAAAATACTTTCAAATATTTTTGTATTTGCTTTCAAAATTTGAGATGCGTGTGACATCAAAAGATATTTCTTTGTGGACTTGTTTACAATAGATTATGATATCACATAATATGTTACATTATCATATTTTGAATGAATATTCTTTTCAATTATATTAAAATTAGCTTAAAATCAGCTTGAAGGTTTCTAATAATATGATTACTAGCACATGAATTTTTAATTATCTTCATGCCTATAATTATCCTAACAACAACTAAACAATCTAATTTTAACAAAGCCAAAATAATTGACATTTAGATGCATCATTCTTTTATTCAAAAAATTATTTCAAAATTTTGTTACACTGCTAATAAATAGTTCATTTAGTTAACTTACTTTCAATTCCTTCTAGATAACTTTCATCCACTTGAATACATCTAGGAATTCTTCATCGTACACTAGATAGCTAAGGTAAAGAAGATGGATATGCAATATGGATCGCTTGTATAGTAAATTGTACTACTTCATTGACCTAATGGTGAATACTAAACAATCTAATTTTAACAAAGCCAAAATAATTGACATTTACATGCATCATTCTTTTATTCAAAAAATTATTTCAAAATTTTGTTACACTGCTAATAAATAGTTCATTTATTTAACTTACTTTCAATTCCTTCTAGATAACTTTCATCCACTTGAATACATCTAGGAATTCTTCATCGTACACTAGATAGCTAAGGTAAAGAAGATGGATATGCAATATGGATCCCTTGTATAGTAAATTGTACTACTTCATTGACCTAATGGTGAATACTAAACAATATAATTTTAACAAAGCCAAAATAATTGACATTTACATGCATCATTCTTTTATTCAAAAAAATATTTCAAAATTTTTTTACACTGCTAATAAATAGTTCATTTATTTAACTTACTTTCAATTCCTTCTAGATAACTTTCATCCACTTGAATACATCTAGGAATTCTTCATCGTACACTAGATAGCTAAGGTAAAGAAGATGGATATGCAATATGGATCCCTTGTATAGTAAATTGTACTACTTCATTGACCTAATGGTGAATATTGGGAGTGCAATGAACAATTATTTGGTGTGTATGTTTAAAATATAAATTTTCAAATTCAACTTGTACATGAGGAACGTCATCACCAAAAAGTTGTAAATCATGCATTTTTTTTTCTTTTTGCCTCTAGATACTCAACATCTCGGAAAATTTGAACGACTTCTTCAAATTTGGAATTACTTATTGATGTAATATTGGTTATAAGTTTACTTGAAGTTGAAATTTGAATGGCCTCCATTGGAAACATATGCTTCACTTGTGGCAATGAACTAGAGTCCACCATGGCATTCATTGTGCAAGGATTTGAGTTGGTGATGGGTGGGTGCCTATGTTAATCCATACCCAATCTAGCCTTCTCTCTTGGATCATCGAGTTTTTCAAAGGTGGGTAGCTTCCTTATATACTCTTATAATCAATTGCATAAGTTCCCCATCTCCTAAAGTTTATAATATGACAAGAAAATGTAAAAAATAGTGAAGGAAATCACTTTTAGAAAAGAATGCTTGCAACATGAATTTTTTCACAGGATTTTCATGTTCAAACTATTGTGTGTGTTCGTACAAGAAAAAATTATGAGAAACATAAAGGTGTGTATTGTATTATACAACTAGAAATGCAAGAATGTTTTAAGTGCACACATCTTTTAATGTGAACACATTCCTATTGAAACACTAAGGGAAAAAGAGAAGGAGAAATGCGAAAAGGAAGAGAGGGGAGGGAGAGGAATGGAGGAGAAAAATATGGGGGGTATAGAGAGAGAAAGAGAGGGTGGGAAGAAAAAAGGGGAGAGAAAGTCGAGGAGGCAAGGGGAGGGGGAAGGAAAGGAGAGAGAGGAGGAAATTGAAAGGTAGAGAAAGATAAAAGGAGGGATGGGGAGAAGGGGATATATATATATATATATATATATATATATATATATATATATATATATATATATATATATATATATAGGGAAAGGATGTAGAGAGAGGGGGATTATAGAGAGAGAGAGAGGAGGGGGGGGGGGTGGAGAGGGGAGGGTGGAAAATAAATATAGGGAGTGACAGAGAGAGTGGGTGATTTAGGGGGGAGGGAGAGACAGAGAGGGGGGACATAGGGAAGGGAAGAGTGGGGGTGGGGGGCTTATGGAAGGGGGTAGAGATATGGATATAGGGGGAATACATAAGGGGAGAGAGAGAGAGAGAGAAAGAGAGAGAGAGAGAGAGGGAACTTAGGGAAGGGAAAAGTGGGGGTGGGGGCTTAGGGAAGGGGGTAGATATATGGATATAGGGGGGGGGAGAGAGAGAGAGAGAGAGAGAGAGAGAGAGAGAGAGAGAGAGGGAACTTAGGGAAGGGGTAGATATATGGATATAGGGGGGGGGGAGAGAGAGAGAGAGAGATAATTTGAATTTGGGAGAGGGGGAGGGATAACAAGATACGAGAGGGGGGGGGTAGCTTAGGGAAGGAGGGAGGGAGAGAAAGATAGATAAAGGAGAAAAGAGATGGATCTAGAGATTTTTTTTTGTTAAAGGGAGAGAGAGAGAGAGAGAGAGAGAAAATTATAGAGAGAGCGTGTGTTAAGGAGATATGGAGGAACACAGGGTGAGAGAGCATTGGGAAAATGAAGATGAGTGAAGTAATAGGGAAACAGAAGGAGATATAGAAAGAGGGATACGGAGACGGTGAGAAATAGAAAGATATAGGGATAGAGGGAGAGTGTTGGAGCAGGGCTCCCTAAGCTACGAATTTTGTATATTTTGGTATTAATTAGTCTTGCGTAGGGGTTTTGGGGTGGGTCAAAGCCCCCAATGTTTTGTTATGGGTCAAAGGGTAGACCTAGGGTCCGCAAACCATGGTTTGCGGACCATAGGATGGCTAGACCATGCTGATATAAATAGATGGATAAATGGGAGTCTAAAGGTAGGCATGAATTAAGACCGATGATACGAGCGAACTGTTAGATCTGTTTTAGGTTGTTTTGGGTAAGCACTCCTGCTGGTTGTGTGTGCAGAGATCCTCAATCCTGCTGTGTGCGGACCCCACTAGGTTGTGTGCACGGGCTGGTTTGGGTTGTAAATGGATTTGAATGTTAATGAATGCAAAGTATCGCTAAAGTATCTATGTGCTATTTGGATTAATTGTGTTTACTATTGATGTGAATCTATGATATTTGTTTAAGCTGCGAATACATTTGTGTTACTGATTAAGCTGTGAAAGTGTCTGTGATTACGAATTAGTTGTGATTAGAGCATTATATGATAGTAATTGTTGATACGCACGTGGATGTGAACCTATTGATTTAGATCTGTGGATAATAGTAGCTTTGTTAAGATTATATCCTGATTATACTGTTAAAAGCCTGCAAATAAACTTGCTCTGTGCGAATCCGATAAGTTGTAAATGCATATCTGCCTTAATTACCTACTCTCTCCCAGGGTGTGGAAACCTAGTTCCAGCACCTTCCCATACTACTCCGGGTGAGACCTTGGCCTGCGAAAGTAGTTCATTGCCGAAAGGGCCAGTATTATAGGGGATTTTTGGCAAACCTTAACCTCCGAACCTAGGTCAGGACCCCTCAAGCCAAAAAATGGTTCCGTTGCCAGACCAGGAGAATTTTGAGAGAGAGATCGAGTAATGCCACAAGGTCATTGGAGACCCGAGAGGGTGGAAATTGAAGGCTAGTTTGAAAGGCAAATTCAGGAATTTTCTGTAAAGGAGAATCACAACACGAAGCTGACAGGTGAGAAGTGGAGGAACAGGTAAATCTTCACCAGATTCTATGAAATATTCTTTGTAACCTTTGCACATGAGCTTTAGGAGTGGTTGGCAAGGCTCGTAGATTTCCAGAAGTGTTGGAAGGACGATCAGGTTACGCAGTGGACACCAGAATTGATTCAACATTTGGAGAGGATTGACAATACAATCACCAGAATGGTAGATCACTAGGTGGATAGCATGCTAGGATCATTTGTGAGAGAATTCATAGTCAATCAATTTGTATCCTATTCTGAAGCAGAGAAGAGGTTCTTCAAAGGTTTCCAAGGTAAGTTCTTGAAAATATTACCATTGTTAATCAAAATATTACTGTGTGAAAATGGTGTTCTGTGCACCCACACCGAATGAATGACCTCTGATCATAGCGAGAGTACCACACAAAGTGGTAAGTATTACTGAATCAATGAAGAAGGAGATAGATCCATCTACAGTCTGCTAAGAGAGTCGAGTGTGCACACAGGAATTAGCCCTCCAGCTACACCGCCTTCGAATCAGCATAGGGGAAAGAACTCCCCCACACCTCCGCCACCACCAGAAGAAGATATGGCTGCACATATGAAGCTACCTACCTTCAAGGGTGTAGTAGATGAAGATATGGACCAATTCTAGTTTGTAGTCGAATCAGTATGGACTCTGCAGAATGTGGCTACCGATGTTGTAAAGAGAGCCCAGCTATCCCTCGCTTTTGAAGGAAGGGCCCTGGATTGGTATATAGGGTACGTACGCCAGCATCCAGATCCATATATTCAAGATATCAAGAATTATTTAAACCAACTATTCCAGAAGCCTAAGTCCTACTCTCAAATAGTGGTTGACTTGAAAGACTTTAAGCAGAGACCCACTGAATCAGTATGAGAAGCTGATCAGTGATTGAAGAAGGTTATCATAGATGGGGAATTCTAGTATGATGATAGGCAGCACAAGGAATGGTTTATCGCTATGTTGTTGCCTCACCTCCGTGGACCTATGGGTCAGCAGGCGTTTGCAATGCAAGAGAAAGCCTTGGAGATTGCTATCAAATTGGAGGCTGCGCCAAGGGACGATGCCCAGTTTGGGGTGCAGCAGATCCAGGGATAGCTGGAGGAAATGCACCTTGAAATCCATAATCTATGAAAAGACCGAGGGAAAGAAGCTAGCCCAAATGTATGGTGCATACGATGCAGGGTATCTGGCCACACCAAGGATTAGTGCTTACTGCTAGCAGACTACATGCAGGCTTGGGGACCCAGCCCATTGTGCCCCAGGGAGGCTGCGGGGCCAAGTGGTCCGACATTATGGTGCATTGATTGTCGCATAGCTGGACTACATGATACCAACCACTACCCTTGTCTTGGTGTGTATGTTCCAAAATTGAAGCAAAAACGGTGCCGATTTTTCCAATTAGTGGGACATGACGAACATAACTTTCATACCTATGAATTGATGATAGACCAAGGAAACATATATAGGGCATAGGTTTACCCTTCTTCACCAATGTCTCCCTCAGGCAAAGGAGGCCCTCCAGCCAAGGGCAGGGGAGGGGGAAGGGGTGGAAGCGTAGGTTGGGGTAGAGGGAAATTGATCTGATATAACTGTGGAGAAGTAGGGCACTTCGCAAGGGACTGTCCGAACCCTGTACAATAATCCTGCTGATATTGCAGATAATTAGATCATGTGATTGAAGATTGTATAGTCTTGATAGAAAAAAAGCAGGAAAAGTAGCAGACACCAACACAGAATGTGCAGAGGGTTAAGACAGAACCACGTAATGGAGGACAAAGTGTTAATGTCATAACACGCAATGGCATGGCTACTAGAGGAGCTGAGGAGAAAGTTGCGGTTGAACCCCTCATTTGGAAAGTTGTTCCCAAATAGGAAAGTTTGGACCTATAGAAGGAGAAAGAGACATTTATCGAAGCTCGTAAGGACTTTTCCAAGGATGAGGCATCTACCTCCAAGGCTCCAACAAACATAAGAGCGGATGACAAAGTTAAACCATTCCTGCAAGCATGTATGAAGCTGCTACGCAACCAGAAGGCAGTAGAAAATATTCAAACTCTGATAGATAGCTGCGCGAAAAGAACTGATCCTCCCTCAGAAGTTAAATATGTTCACAAATTGTACAAGCATAATAAATGCACTAGTTGGGAAATGCATCTTACTGTGCAGATTAGTGACTATGAGATGGATCAGGTCATCCTGGATCTAGGGTCGGATGCAATTGTCCTGCCCAAGCAAACATGGTAGTGGATGGGAGAACCTAAGTTTTGGTCTACCATATAGCTACGCATGGCTAACCAGCAGAAAATAATACCATTGGGAAGGCTACCGAGGATTATGGTAGATATCGTAGGAGTTAAGGTACGCGCAGACTTTGAAGTAATTCAGATTGTGAAAGACGTAGACCCTTACCCTACGCTTTTGGGACTGGATTGGAAAATAGACATGGGAGGCATCATAAACTTAAAGAAAAGAAGCATGGTTTTTGAGAATGAGGGTAAGAGAGTGATAGTCCCTCTAGATCTTGTGGAAGGAGAACGGTATACAGAACTAGTGTACGAAGAAGATGATGTGGATCACATCTATAAACTAACTGCCCGGGACAAATATTGGATTAATCCAACAACTGATGGTGTGCTCTACTGGGAAAAAGACAGTGAATGCCTTTCTGACTCCGATGGGGAGATTGAAAATTGGCAAAATCAGTTACATGACGTATCTATGATATGTCTTAGGATCACAAAGAGATTTTGGTGTATCTCCTCAGAGGTAAGATACTTGCCCTATTTTGATGGTTTTGGTAGTATTAGGGATTTTCTGCGAACATTTGAAGCCGAAGTCCCAATGGAGCGAAGACAGTGGGCGTTTAACCTTGCGATGCGTGCGACCTCGACACGGTGGTGGGAGACCCATAAGGGGACATTACAGGATTGGGAGGAATGTCTTGAGATGATGATCCTGTGGTTTGAACCCTCGGTTCACCTATGCATAAAGACCTTCCTTGGTCCAGGTGATTTGCGTGAGCACCTGTCTACATGGATGGATCAATGGTGTGAAAGAACTACATACGAATGTGTCCACCTATTTATTCATGCCTTGGGGCCGATCCCCACCGCATGGTATTTAGATGCAGAGCTACATAAGTGCACCCACCACTGGGAAACCATGCGGGATGACTTTATCAGGACGTTCAGGTTGATAGGCGGGACTGAGGCATTGGATGAAGCTTTGCAAGATATTGATCCCCTGGTATTTTACGAATCACACCCTTGTACGAAGTATGAGGCACTAGCTTGGGATACGTAGATACAAGATATTGTTAACTGCCACAATATGTCCATAGAAGAATGTGATTGGGACCCAAGAAACATTTCTATTTCAAAATTTGAGGGAGAGCGCACAGTTGATGGTCCTCCGCTGCGAACTATTGATGTGACCAAGCCTCTTAAGCTAAAAGAAGTCAACATTAGGACATAAGAAAAACCTAAGCTAGCTAAAATTGGGGACTATTGGGATGATGACATTGTGGGAAAAATCATAGAGCTTCTCGTAGAGTACCAGGACCTATTTCCTACGAAATTCTCGGAACTCAAGGGTATTACAGGGGACCTAGGGGTCATGCGCATCACTCTGAAACATATGCACATCTTGTTAGGAAGTGATCGTATCGATTGAAACCCAAGTAAAAGCAGAAAGTTAGGGAAGAAATTGACAAAATGCTAGCTACAGGTATCATCGAACCAGTGGAACAGTTAGATTAGGTAAGCCCTATAGTGGTCCAGGAGAAAATGGTTAAGGGAGAAATAGGAATATGTGTTGAATTGCGCAAACTGAACGAAGCCTGTGTTCACGATCCCTTCCCTATGCCATTTTCAGATGAAATTCTTGATAGTGTGGGAGAGCAGGAGGTACGCTAGAAGCATAGGGGTGTGCTGGGAGCACAGGAAGTATGTTGGGAGCCCAGGGGTGCACTGGGTGCATAGGAGGTGTGAAAAATAGCTGTTGGAATAGTAAAACTAGGAAAAAATCAAATTTTACTGTTGAAAGGAGTGGGCGACCAACAATTAATGAAGCAATTTCAGAAGATTTTTTACCATTTACTTGATAGTAAGTTTTTGATAAGCTTCCTCCACCCGTTGATTGATCTCCAAGGCTATAAAAGTAGAAGGATAGAACAGAAGAGGGTTTCGTATCTCTTGAACGATTTATGCTTTGCATGTTTGTGCCTTGCGAAATTTTGTGCCTATTGTACTTTGTTAATGTCTGGGCATGCTACACCCTCTGAGAGTAGAAACCATGAGTTCATATTTCGCGCCAGAATGACGATGACCAATCCTGCTAAATCCTCACAGACTATGGCCTCAATGGAGCAAGAATATGAGGAAGTACTGGAAGTCGACCCCGAAGTTGAGGAGGTTATGTCCACACCAAGCCAGGGGAAGCAGAAGGGGAAAGAAAAAGCGCAAAGGTCAGGGAAACTTGCTAAATGGGCTGGGGTGAAGCCCTAGACCTCCCCTTGGAATGTAAAGTCTCTGTTAGTAGTGCCCTAGGAACATTCAGATAACCAACTGAAAAAACCTCTATCTGCTCGAGAAGAGGCCCAGATTGATGAATCGATCAACTAGCTACCACCCTATGTTCGGCCTTGCAGGCCCTTGACATGCATGTCTAAGAATCTCGATGACCTGCGCACCTATCTGCAAATTCCACTGACTTTGGGTGAGGTCCCCATCATTGGAGAACCCTTTGGCAAACTCCACGAGGTAAAATTCGACAACCACGGCCTGGCCAATTTGGAGGCCTTCCCCGAATTGGCACCGGAGCTATATCTCGAAAGGGTATTGGAAGACGATGGGCTGAATATAGTCCCCATGCCATGGCCATGCCGGTTGGCTAGTTCTAGGCTATTAAACCTGCTGAGGATGCCTCACTTTTTCCACTACAATATCACCAACTGACTTGTGCACTAACTACTTGCCCTAGTCCACGACGTAAACTTATGGATCCAGGATCGCATCCCCATTGATGCCGCACTTATTAACCATATCACTGGTCTCCCCATGGAGGGGCCGAACCCTATGGAGCGTGTCGACAAAAAGTATGAGAAAAATATCACTGATAAGGTGCGCAAGGACTACCATGTGGAGTAGAACAGTAGGGGGTTCATGATCAGCACCATCACCGACCCCGGTGTGCATATGGGTACCTTGTTTCTAGCATGAAAGATGATGTGCAAATGGAAGGCTTCCACCTTCCCTGCGTATCTAATTCAGTTAGCTGGCCACTGCGAGAAGGGGGTCTGCTACAATTGGTCCCAGTTCCTGTGCAACAAATTTCTAGAGAATGTATACGAAGCCCAGGATCCTGGACGAGCATTCTGCTACTCCTGGCTGTTGCTTCTCATTGCGTTGGTTGCATGGGAAACCCCTGAACACTTGGTCCTCCCTGAGCTCACACAAAATATGTGCAAGGGAGCGCGATACATGCATTTGTGGGACTTAAAGGACACACAAAGTATTGAGGACAATCAAGTCTTCTACGTCCTCTTTCAGAGCAGGCTTACAGTCGCAATCAACTCCTGGCCACACTTTTTGCTAGCTATTTATGATAAATACAAGAGCATCACAGAATTTCAAGTAACACTGCACAATGTAAAAATCATAGGCTGCAACGATCCAGTATGGGTCTCACTCCCATACATGGTTGCTGATGAGGAAATTGACCGCTTAATTGTGACTTGGCCTCCACACTGGAAGCTTGGCTTCAAATCAAGTACGAAGGACACTACAGGGATGAGCACCACGAAGGTCACCTCGCCCAACACCACCAAAGGAATCAGAGGATATGGTAAGGGTACTGGGAAGGAAGTGGACTCGGCATCGCATAAGGTTTTGCAACAAGGCAAGCGTACTGGGAAAGGTGAAGAACCAGAGTCGTAGAAGGATTCACAGTAGGATTTGGGCACAGAAGGTCTAGATGTGGGAGGTGCTAACTCCCCTTGAGCTACAAAGTAGACTGGTGATCCTGTTAAAGGGCCACGGAAGAAGCAACGAGCTCAATGGCCAGAACATGACATGGGAGTTACACTGACAGAAGAGGACCTAAAGAAACTCGTAGATGCGGTCACCCTGGCTATAGAAGACAAATTTCTGGCTCTGGAGGAATAGCAGAAAGCCTTGTTCGATACAATCCAAGCTGAGCTCTGGGATCTGCAGCTCAAGAATGATACCTTGCAAACAAGTATGATGTAAGCAAGGTTGACCCCAACAATAAGCAGCGTAATAATCAGTACGCTGGAAAGCTGCCTCTGCCCTCTACCAGGCATAGCCCTCATGCTGAGTCCACCAGACTTAGGAGTGCAAGTCCAGGCCTGCATAGAGGTACAATTGGATCTAGCCCGCCTGCCGCATGAACCGTTGCAGATCCTTCACACGTCCCTGTTCGAGGAGATTCAATCCAGAGATCGCCGAGTGCACCAGTAGCTCAGCACAACTAAGCAGAAAATTAAGGAGAAAACCCCTGTGGTGTCCCAAGAACAGGTTGCATGTACCCTCACCGTCGCGCAACAGACATAGTTGGAAAACCTAATCAATAAGCTCTGCGCAGATGTTACTGAAGATAACTCGACTTCTGCCATGCCCCAAGCCAAGATTGAGGGACTTGTTATAGCACTTAAGGCTTCGAGGACCGAGACCCAGGCAGTCAAGACATAAATGGAACAACAAATTGCGGCCTTGTAGGCCAAGTTGCAACTGGAAATGCCACCTGAGGTAAGAGCCCATCGAGTTGCGCTGGTTACTGAGGCCACTAATGTCATTACAGGTCAGATCGCTCAGGGTGCATAACTGTTGGAAATAGCTATGTAGCTATGGACCAAGGTGTAGCACCACCCTCTCCTGTGTGAAATCAACCAAGAGTTGTGCCAGAAGGAAGAAGAGTTTGAGCAGCTCGAAGCCACTATGCCTATTTTGATCCCTGCTCAACGATTGGCATTACTGTGTACTAGCCACACCCTTAGAGATGACATTGAAGAGCTTCGCTAGAAAAAGAAGGCTCTTAGCTACTGCCTTAAGCCTTTGGCCAATGAAGCCCTCAAGCTCTTTCATGACGTCGATATCGAAGTGAAGCAACTGAACCAAACTTTGGAGAGCATCACTGCTGCTACAGAAGGCCCAAATTCGTAGAAGTTGGTGGATATTTCTCAGAACACTGCTGTGTAGAGTGAAGGAATGCTTCTTGAGCTGGTTGATGAAATAAGGATGTTGCAGGCGAAGGTGGAGAACCCATGGCCATAGTGACTCGGGACGAGTCAGAATATTGTGTTGGGGGGTTGTTAGAGCGAGGCTCCCTAAGGTGATAATTTATTATATTTTGGTATTAATTAGTCTTTTGTAGGGGTTTTGGGGCGGGTCAAAGCCCCCAATGTTTTGTAATGGGTCAAAGGGTAGACCTAGGGTCCGCAAACCACAGTTTGCAGACCATAGGATGGCCAGGCCATGTTGATATAAATAGATGGATAAATGGGAGTCTAAAGGTAGGCATGAATTAACACTGATGCTATGTGTGAACTGTTGGATCTATTTTGGGTTTTTTTTGGTAAGGACTCCTGTTGGCTGTGTGCATGGAGATCCTCAGTCCTATTGTGTGCGGACCCCTCTAGGCTGTGTGCGGACCCTGCTAGGCTATGTGCACGGGCTGGTTTGGGTTGTAAGTGGATCTCAATGTTAATGAATGAAAATTATCTGTGTGCTAGCTGGATTAATTGTGTTTACTATTGATGCGAATCTGTGATATCTGTTTAATCTATGAATACATCTATGTTACTGATTAAGCTGCAAAAGTATCTGTGATTACAAATTAGCTGTGATTAGAGCATTCTATGATAGTAAATTTTGATATGCACGTGGATGCGAACCTATTGATTCAGATTTGTGGATAATAGTAGCCGTGTTATGATTATGTGTTGATTATAATGTTAAAAGCCTGCGAATAGACTTGCTCTGTGCAAATCTGATAAGTTATGAATGCAGATCTTCCTTAATTACCTAATCTCTCCCAGGGTGCAGAAACTTGGTTCCAACACCCTCCATACTACTTCAGGTGAGACCTTGGCCTGCGAAAGTAGGTCATTGCCGAAAGGGCCAGTAGTATAGGGGTTTGTTGGCAAAACTTAACCTCTAAATCTGGGTCAGGACCCCTCAAGCAAACAAAGAGATAGAAAGAGATATGAAACTGAGTAGAGAGAGGGATGATTATGGTAGAGAGAGAGAGAGGATTATAAAATTGAGACATACAAAGAGAGAAAAAAAGAGAGAGGGTGGGATAGCGAAAGTGAGAGAGAGAAAATTTGGTAGAGATATGGTGGCTAAGGGAAAGGGAGAGGGAGAGTGATGTCAGAGGGAGACATAAGGGTAAGTAGAGAGAGATATATGGATGTTGGAGAGAGAGAGAGAGAGAGAGATGGATAGGAAAAGGGGGGAAGATAAACATAGGGAGGGAGACATAGTGGGAGAGAGGGGGGGAAGAGAAAGAGTGATATGAAGGGGCGATATAGAGAAGGGTAGAGAATAGGGAAAGAGATAGAGATAGATGGAGGTATAGGGAGGGGGGGGAGATAGAAAGGGTTAAAGATAGTAGGAAGAGAGAGATAGGAGGGATACATATGAAGAGAGAGAGAGTAAGGGATGGAGAAAAGGGGAGAGAGAGATACAGGGGAAGGTTATGGAAAATAGGGAGAGAGGGAGGGGGGAAGAGAGTTAGGAACTATTGTGAGAGATGGATAAAAAAATGTGTGTTATATTATCATGTGCAAATTATTTGAACATGTGTGTGCAATCTAAACATATGGATGTTTTATGAGTGTTATATTAGGGAAGGATAAATATAGGAATATAGGATGAAGACATAATGATAAAGAGAGAAAGGTATATGGAGAGAGATAAAAGGATGGAGGGGGGGGGGGGGGGGAGAGGGATGTGTGTACACACACACACACACACACAGATATATATATATATATATATATATATATATATATATATATATATATAGAGAGAGAGAGAGAGAGAGAGAGAGAGAGAGAGAGAGAGACGAGGAAAGGAAAGTAGAGAGGGGATAGGGAAAGGGAGAGAGAGATGGAAATAGGGATAACGAAATAGAGATATATAGTAAGAGGTAGAGAATGAGGGGGATTAGGTTAAGTGAGAGGGAGAGGGATGCTAGAGGGAGACATATAGGGAAGGAGAGAGATAAATAAGGAGGGTGACATAGAGAGAGAGAGAGAGAGAGGGCAGGGGGGGGAGTTAGGGAAAAGAGGGAGAGAAAGGGGGGGTAAAGAGAGTTAGGAAGGATGGTGAGAGATAGAAAAAATTTGTGAGCATTGCATTAACGTTCATGTTATTTGAACATTTGTGTGTTATTTAAATGTGTGCATGTTTTATAAATGTGTGCATATTTTATAAACATGTGCATGATACTTTAACACATAGGAGTTACTAAAATAAAAAAGAAATGGTGGCATCCATTTTTCCAATAATGTAGTGGATTAGGTGAATTATTTGGTTTTAGGTTTGGATTAGAAAACCTCTTAGATTGATCTACATAAACCAAAACATGTCCATTTTTAAAACTACCTAATTTTCAACTATGTTTATGTACATGCTCCACACATTCATTTGTAATGAAATTATCACACAGTTATAGATATATGTGTGTGCATTATAGATATATATATATTTTTGAGAAAATAATTAATTTTTTGTATTTTTTTGTGGCATATATAAAATCTCTAAAAAACATAGCTTTTTATTTCCACTATAAAATTTTATTGGTTGACCTATCTTGAAACTAGAAAATAACCTGCACTAGGACACATGAGGACCTATGCAATAAAATAAAAAATAAACTATGATTATATTAAGACCCTCATAGTGGAGCCTAATGCTCAACCTAGTCATTTCAAAGCTTCACTATATTTCTTAATTTAATATATATGTGTGTGTGTGTGTGTGTTAAAAATTATGGACAAATTACATTACATAAGAACAATTTGTTATGTACAAAGATACAATTAAGTCCTTCAAGGTGACCAAGGGATGTGATATCCGTCATCTGCCCTTCTCAATGAGAGGGGATGTAGAATCATTCCATCAGCCATTCAAATTTCCCTCAAACCTCATGCTATCACTTAAGTCATTATTGATGTTTTCCTGCCTAGCCTGCATGAATGTAACCTCATGCTATGACTTAAGTCATTATTGATGTTTTCCTGCCTAGCCTGCATGAATATATCCTTGGCATGCACGACTAAGACAGAGTAGAAAAGGGAGAAGTGGTATCCAAAATAATTTTTAACTTGACACTTTTGTCGTGGAGGTCTAGGGGATTGCAGAAGTCACCCTACAGTCTTTAACCACCTAGATTTCCTCTAATTTTGGAAACCTATTACTTCTTTGGTTGTCTTTTAAAAAGTAGCCAATCTTCTCGGTGCTTTGAGAAGATTAGTTTACCCATTTTGAAACTATAAAAATAACTTTCACTAGGACAAATGAGGACCTATGCAATAAAATAATAAATAAACTATGATTATACTAAGACCCTCATAGTGGAGCCTAACGCTCAACCTAGTCATTTTAAAGCTTCATTAGATTTTTTAATATATATATATATATATTAAAAATTATGGAAAAATAGCGTTACATAAGAATCATTTGTTATCTACAAACATATAAATAAGTGTTGGAAGGCATCCAAGGGATGTGATTTGCATTGTCCACCTTCTCAATGAGAGGGGAGGCACAATCATTCTATCAACCCATTCAATTTTCCTTCAAACCTCATGTTATCGCTTGAGTCATTATTGATGTTTTCTTGCTTGGAACTCATGAAGATATCCTTGGTATGCATGGCTAAACTATAGTAGATGAGGGTGAAGTGTTACGAGATGGAATTGGTAACTTGACACTTTTGTTGTGGAGGTCTAGGGGATTGTAGAAGTCACCCTACAATCGTTATCCATCTAGCATTCCTCTATTTTTTGAAACCTATTACTTATTTGGATATATATTTAAAAGGATCAAATATTCTCGATGTAAAATTGGTCATTGTAATCAAGTGGTGGGCTCTATACCGGTCGACCTATGGCCCGGTGGTATCAGAAATTAATTGGGTTTCCTTCTTCTGATAAGTGATCAATTTCAATCCCCTCTCGGTTCGACGTGGGTGGTTTTCTCTCTAGTTTCAGAGATCCAATCTAGGTGTCCACCTCCTCTTAGTTGTTATGATGCTTTATGTCTATCCTTTTTTCTTTTGGTTGGTAGCATGATAACTATATGAGATGTATTTGTGTGTAGGATTTCATTCTCTTTTTGTATTCATGTTTAGTCCAAGTTATCAGGTCTATAGTCGGATCAATAGTGCTACTGGTAGTTTAGAAATTTATTATTATGTCTTTGGTATTAAACAACTTTTCTTTTGTCGTTGGTCTGGTTTCTCCAATGGAAAATTACGGCTAGAAAAATTGTGGATGTAACTTATTTTTCATTAATTGAAGACTAAGTAGCTTACAAAAAAAAATCCATCATTAAGATACCAAACCCAAAGCCTATTGTGAAAAAATGAATTATGTTTTAGAGAAAAAAATAACACTCCAATCTTATAAATACACCATTTTTTAAGTTATACCAATTTTCTATAAATTCAAGTTTTATATTTAGGAAGACAATTTGATTTTATTTGTTTTAGATTTTTACACCATGTTCTAAAAGTTGTGTAAGTACCTATAATAATTCTTTTAAGTGATTATATTTATGTTTTTCCATATTTCCATCGCATCTAATGTGTCATAGTTGGGTTGTATTATCTTGCACTTACCCACACAGTGATCAAATTTTCTCCTTAGGAGAACAAGCCCCTATATATAAGGATCAAAATCTGGATACAACATCTTTGGAGATTTTTTAACCTAAAGAGGGACATTTTCAACTAGAAAACCAACTCTTCCCTTCTCTACAAAACTTTATAGATGTTTCATGCGAATTTATTCTCCAAGATCCCCATGTAGTAACATTGTCTTTACATCCATCCATCACCTCAACTTCAAGATCAAAAGCATTAGCAACAAACAAACAAAAACTAAAAAAAAAATTAATTTAGAAATAGGGGAAAATGTCATTGAAATAACCTCCCTATACTTGTGAATATACCTTTGCTACAAATCTAGTGATGTACTTCTCATCTTTACTTTCTTCTTTCAACTTCTTTAAACACCCATTTGCAACCAAAAATCTTTCTTCTAGATCGAAACTCAATTATATCTTAAGCCTCATTCTTATCTAAGTTTTTTGTTTCTTCAACGATGGCCTTCTTCAATAGTTTACCATCCGCTAAATCCACTACCTACCTAACAGTTCTAGGATCATCATTAATAATAGATAACGAAAAATTATAATGAAACTTAGATTTACTACACATTATTGGTTACATTCTTTCTTGAATTGATCTCCTCAATAATAGAGTATGTGGTTTCATCATCCTTCAACTAAAAAAATTATGTTATTTTGTTTTTTCTCCTTTGGTAGGATTTTTTGTTTGGTAATTTTTTTAACCTCTATAAAGGAGACATCTTGATTGTAACAATATTCTCAATTACTAGGTTCCAAATTTTATAATGTTTTGTATCATTTTTATAACCAATAAATATACAATTTTTAATGTTATCATTGACGGACCTTTTAAACACCCTTATAATTTCTCAAAATACAACCAAAATATTGCACATTTAATTTTCAACCTAGGGCTCGTATGGAACTTGTGAGTTACTGTCCATAGTATATGCAAGTCACACTTTTAACTTTCATTTGTTTTTTTTTTAGTTGTAGTATCAATAATTACTTTTGATGATGGAGTATAAAAAACTCACAAGCTTAGCAAGGTTATACAAGTTCATAAGTAAAGAAACTAAAGCTACTTGCAAGAAAGTAAACATGGTTGCAGGAAAGTAAAAACATTGGCATGAAAGTAAACATGCTTGTAGAAAATTAAACACACTTGGTGGAAAGTGAACATGCTTGTTAGAAAGTAAACACACTTGCAGGAAAGTAACCATGCTTGCAAGAAAAGTAAACACACTTTCAGGAAATTAAACACGCGTGTAATAAATTAAAAATATTTGTCAAAAAGTAAACATGCTTGCAAGAAATTAAACATACTTGTAGGAAATAAATCACACAAGCATAAATGAATGAAGGACCAATCCTTTCCAAGAAGATCCATGTATTTTCTACAACTTGTTGAGCCACTTTCATAAATATTGTGCAAGCCATTGCACTTCTTCATGACTACTTATCCTAAAATGAATTAAAAATAATTCCCTTAAAATATCTGAAATCTTAAAGCCTTAGTAAGTAGGGTTCCCTACAGAAATAAGGATTAATTACACGACATCATTACACAATTGTAGGTTTTTATATCAGAGCTTGGTTTAACAAGGTTGGACATCTTGTCGAAGATTTAGCTAGCACAAATAATTTTTAAGTACAACTATTTTATTCTCCACACCAAAGTGCCCTCCCACTCGATCATAATGTGCCTCCCATATTATCCTATCATACTCGCTTGAAGGAACATAAAGGGTGAAGCAAAATCAAATTTTTGCTAATGATATGACAGAACCCCAACAAGAATCTTTGGAAGATGTTATCAAGGCCCAAGTAGTTATAAATCTCTATTAGAATCATCGTGGCTAGCCAATTCTGAGTTAATTTGATTATGGTTGATTCTGCATGCACCCCATGATCATCCATAATGTATCCAAAGTATTGAATTCCATGCATTCCAAATGATAATTTATCTATATTGCATACAACTTGTGTTGTCATAGCGTGTTGAAGATCTATATAATGTGATGCAAATGTTCTACCTGGGTTATGTTGAATATGAGGATGTCATCCAAGTATACAACCAAAAAATATTTTTTGAATGAACATAGGATATTATCCATCATCTTCATGAATTTTTTTGGATCATTCAAGCTAAAATACATGACCAACTTCTCGAAAAAGCCTCCTTTGTATTTGAAGGTTTTCTTTTATACATCAATTTGTTCAATTGAAATGAGGTGGTAGCTTAAGTTCTTATCAATCTTACTAAAAAACTTGGCACCCTTAAGTTGGTCAAGAAGATTTCCAATCCATGTGATCAAGTATCTATACTTGACCATGATTTTGTGATCAAGTATATTCTTCTACAAAAACATATTTTGACTCCCACAAGGTGTTGAGCTTAGTCAAAGGTGGATATTTTGGACAAGCTCATGAATTTGACATTTTATTTCCTCACTCTCCAAGAGAGAGTGACTATATACTGGGCCATTAGGTAAAGGAGCACAAGGTATCAAGTCAATTGAGTGTTTGAACTGATAGTGCAGAGGAACCACCATAGGTGGAGACAAGATATCTTTGTATGTCTCTACAATATTGTACACTTGATTTTGTTGTGAAAATATGTATCAATTTGAGGTTGTGGTGGTCATTGTGGCCTTCCTTTCACATTCCAACTGAACCATCAAGAGGAAAAATTTTGCATCTCGGGAGATTAAATTTTGGCATTGTTTCACTAATATCAATAAAATTGTAATAGTTGGAAATATCTATGGTACCTTGTAGATCAACTAGCCTCTGAAAGTAATTATGAAACTACTTGGATGAGACTCATAAATAGCATGATGTTTCCACATATAATGTTTTCCTAAAATAACATCACAAGCTTCAAGTGTTACTACATCACATAGTACCTCATCTTTGAAGGGCTTGATGCCATAAGACAAGTGGTACTACTGGCTGACATGGATGTCTTGTCCATGGCTCAACCAACCAATGGTGTATGCTCTGGGTTGTGGCACCATCAACATATTTAATATCGTAATGACCTCAGCCGACATTAGGCTCTTTAGCTCCCATTTTCAATAATGCAATGTAGTTGGGTCCCCTTCACCCACATCTACAAACTATTTAGGCTCCTTTGGCTCTTATGGTTGGATATTTGTGGTCGATATTGTAGCACTGGAACTTGCATCAATTATTCACTTTCCTTTATCCTACTCTAAATTATAATCAAATCTATATTCTATTTAATTTTATTTAAACTCCACCAACAATGATTAATTCAAGTGAAAATCATTATTTTTGTATTGGAAACTCTTGTGGAACTCACTCCACTCTCTAGTGTCCTTGATTTTTATTGCCCTTATTTTTCTATGACTTGAGATAATTGTCTTGATTTTGGATCTCCATGCAATATCCCTTATTTTGTGAGTTTGGGCCACCTTTTCTAAGCTTTTTTTGTAGTGGATTTATAGACAGAAACTCCTGCTTATTCCTCTACTTCAATTTCTACTCAATTTTGACAACATATTGATAAGTAATTCCTAGTGAAGAGTTGTCCAAGAAATCCATCTTCATTTGGATGTACCTACACAAACCACCACAGTACTTCAAAACCAAGTTCCATTTAGAGTCTCTAATACCCAATTTTGAGTGCAAGTTATGGAAAGTATTTGTGTACTTCGGCATTATTTGGTCCCTCTCCTATCACAAGGATGTCCATCTCATGTATTGGTCATCATAGTTCCATACATGGTAGAATTCCTCCTTAAGGGCATAAAAAAAAGCTTCCCAAGTAGGTTTTACCTTTAATATCACATATTCATCTTCATTTCAACTCTCCCAGTAACTTTATTACCAACCTTTGACATGGGGAAGTGTTTTAAGAGTGAAAATATGATCTTTTCAATGCCATTTTTTTTTATGAGAGTTATAGCACTGTAAAAAAATTAAGCACTTCTCCAAAGAATATACATATATTTGGCTTCTAAATATGGGGATAAAAGTTAAATTGTACCTTGAACAGTGTCACACCTCCAAAATTGTGGTTGGTTGAAGGTTCCTCAACTATTTTTAGAATTCATCAGAGGATTTCAGTAAAATTATCCATCTTTCATTCCTTTGTCATTGTTTCCTTTAGAAACAAATTTATACGATCTCTCACTCTATCATCTAGATTTTATTCTTCCATGGGAGATTTCTTGGGTTGGTAAAAGCAATTGTTCACAAGTGAAACTATCTTGAGACCCAACTCTCAATTCCCTGACCTTGTTGGTGAAATGTGATATGAAATAATAAGGAGTTGATTTCTTTGATACGAATAATATGTGTTGTACAATGAATGAAATGAAAGGTGGAAAGGAAATTAAACACACACAAAAAAATATAACAAAAATCAAGTGGTATGCTTCTACTAATAAATGAAATAGAAGAATATTATAGAACACAAATTGGCTAGAATGGTGGTAGTTATCTCTGAGCTGAGAAATATGGCGACTACATGCATTCATAAAATATATTACAAGTGGATGAAAGAATGGTATTTTAACATAAATAAATATTCGTAGAGGTCCAATACCATAACCATAGAAGATGAAACACCAAAAGGTTTGTGAGCCTTGAGGTGGTTAGTTTGTACATCAACTTCCTGAGGGCACAAGTTTTTCATAATATATCCATTTGGGATGCATGATAGCTCGTTGGAAACAAATATCCTAGGAATGAAACTTTAAACTAGGAAAAATTATGTGATCATATCCCTTGGCCTTCTAAATTTCTAAAAAAAAATCGATTGGGGCCTGAAAATGACCTGAGAAGTTTGGGACCCATAAATCATACAAACGATTCCTAGAGGATAAAGAATAATTGAGACAATGGAAGAGTTATGTGGCCATCAATATCCACCTATATCACGGTTGTAAAATTGCATTGTTCTAATTAGAAGTGAAACCTATGTCTCATATCCAATTTTTGTATAACTAAATGTTGGTGGGAATATCTTTAGTTATGAACGGAAGAGAGCTAAAAATCTTGAATTTTTTTTTGGAAGCTTGTGGTGTGGCAATAAATAAGGGTATATATGTGTGTGTGTGTGTGGAATCTTGACAATGTATTTTCCATATTATTAATTTTCCAAAGGGATCTCTCCTACCCAAGTACCTATGATTTTCCTTAATTACATTGGAAGGAATCTCTTCGGGGAACAAGTTATTTAAATAACCTAAAATAATCTAAATATTTGGAATTTTAGAGCCCTCGTTTTAATAGGTAGAATCCTTCTAATTAATTTAGTACTTTTTGAAATACTATTTTCCTTTTTACAACATTAGGAACAATTACGAAGTTCTTTACAAAAAATGATAGCATTTGAAAATATGTCTAATTATGAAGAGTACACATAAAAAGAAAATAATTTTTAATATCATAGGGAACCATTTTCCAACCTAAATCCCAATGAGGAGTGGGTATATGATCTCTTGACCTAATGAATCAAGTCCTTTGCAACAAGCCATTTGGTAAATGGTTTAAAACCCTAATTGGGGAACTACTCGGCCCAGGAAAATGCACAAACAATGTCAAGAGAAACAAAATTGTACATTTGGATAACATGCTGGGAGGATTATTGACTTGAAATAGTGCAAAGAAAGGTATGATTTTTGTTAATTTTAATTTACTAGCATAAATTAAGACATAATTATATCAAATTCAGAGTTCAAAATCTGATGAAGTACACAAACTATATGTGAAATATTATTTTAAAATTTACCTAAGGTGTCACTTAATGAATAATAAAAATTTTGGGCCAACATGGGGGCTCTATGTCTTAGGGTTCATCTCAACCATCCTTTTCTTCGCTCATTTTTCCACTTCAACTTTGGTGGTGCTTGATGTGGGATTTTCATCTCTTTTTGGGCCTCTTGGGATGATGTAGGTGGAAGCATGGGTTGATTTATTGTTTTGGTGGCCATTGGTGGGGTAGAATTCCTCTAGCCAGTGCCGAGGATGGATTTGGGTGGTTGTGTGCCTCTGAGTTGGTTTGGGTTTATCGGGGGGTCATCCTGGTTTTGTCCATTTGTGGCCTGGTTGGGTTTTTCCTGTAGAGTCACAAGACTAGCACATAGGTATATTCCATGCATGTCATGGGAAGATACATTTTTTATTGATATATGGAGTCTCATATCTATGGTGGGTCACAACGTTCTCATCGCAATGTTCCAATGTTGTACCAATGCGGGTTTTCGCGACCTAGTTTGCATGGTTGTGGTCTAGTTCATGGTTCGTTATTGAGGGGGGGCCTAAGGGATATATTGTGGTGTTCCTCACCAACATTTTTGGGTTTCTTCTCAGGTTACAGTCACAAATTTTTACTAGTTTCTGATGGTTCTTTCAGAGAAGCCAATTTTTTGTTTATTTTCTTGAATAATCATTTTTTTGTATGCACATGGAAATCTCTGTTTTTGTTTGATATTAAAACAAACACCTGTTAGTGGTGGTTTGAGTTTTTTTCGTGTGGAACCATGGGGTAAAATGATGTAAAGATTTATAATTTTTACTCAGAGAACTATTTTTTGTGTGGCCACTGCATGGATCTAGGTAGATCTTGTATGAATACACACTTTTTATATATATTTACAAAATGTAATTTTGTTTATTTCTATAAAGAAGGTTATAATTTTTCCTTTAGAATAATAATATAGTAATACATCCACAAGGTCTTGGATAAATGTTGATCTAGTGCTTTGTTAAGGCACTCCTTGATGTGAAGCCATTGGTTCAATTCCCTGCCTCAATCGTGTAGAAATTAATAGAAATTTACTACTACTGATGTATTCGAACTGAAAACAAGAGATTAAAAATTCCCCTTACCATTCTGTGGAATGGAAATCATAATTTAGAAACACATGCAATGGCACACAACCATTAAAACACTACAAGAACACAATGATTTATAAGGGAACCCAACTGGGAAAGGACCCTTCATTAATCAGATGAGAATGAGAAACTATTATAATGAATTGCTTCAGATATGAAACACACCTTGCACTATAAACCCATTCTCCTACTCACCGTGCTACTCTAGCCAACACTTATGCAATTCAAGGCCCCAACTTGCTCCTATTTCCTTGCACAATCCTGGAGGAAATTATCTCCTAGAAGAATTTAATTTTCTCTTATTTTCTTGCACAATTTCCAGGGAATGATCCACCTGCTTAACTGTCAAGCCTTTTCCTAGTATACAATTGATAATTACAATGTGCCTTTTCCTCCACTCCAACTAGGCAATTATAATTCCATGCATGTATGGGATATTTTTACTTGATTAACTAGTTTAACTCAGATATCATTGAGTTAACAAAAATTACACTACTCAAAAAATTCTAATTCTAAATCAAGTTGTAAGATCTCATGTCTTAGGTGGCTCCCACAACAATATTATTTTCACTTGTGGAGTTATTTTATTGAGAATCAATTCCAAAAATCACGCATAAGATACAAATACACTTTAAATCAAATAACATGAAAGAAACTTGGTCAAGCCTAACAAGCTCATTAATATCCATTAGAGTCTAAATGGGAAGCAAAACTCTTGTGTATATATTCAACTCTTGTGGTTGAAAATAGTTTCTAGTATTACTTAGCAGACACTCCAATCCTTTGCTAAAAGGAAAGTTTAGACTTAGTTAGAAAGAAAACTATGCTCATTCAAATTAAATTCTTGTTGCAATTTCAAATATAGAAAATGATATACACATATATAACTGAGATTTAAAGAAAATAAAGGGAAGTATTAATCAATAAATTAATGCACATGAAAATAAAAGATATGTATGCGTGACCAATGAGTGTAGATTTCACAATTTGGGGGCCCTACAATATTTGGTTTGCACGCACAAATTTTTTTTAATGACAATAGAAAATTAGAGCCACTATATATTAATGGTAGAAATATGTAAAACACTTAATTAAAATTTCTTTTGTATGGAGGTATCCAATCCCCTAGTATCCACTTCTTATATATATTTATACAAACCAAATGAAACCAAGTTATTCATATTAACCACAATATTTTGATTTAGAATCTAAAATTAGAAAATATGATCCTTGGATCAGTCGAATACATGCCTAGTCACATGATCTAGAAGAGTTGCATATTTTTCTTTAATTGTTGTGTGATTTCTCTGTGACTATAATGCTTATCACTGCATTGACTGGCCCCTTCTATTTGCTTGAAAATGTCTTATTTTTTTCCTATAAAGATTGATAAAAAATGAAATTCCAATGGTTTTGCTAAATAACTAAAATTAAAAAAATATAGCATAAATACATTTATATGGGTTTATTTATCTTTATTTGGGAAAAACGTAAGAAAAAAGAGCAAAAGTGAGGAATAAGGAGGTGGATGTGGCCAAAATAAAGAAGGTTTATGTGGTTTTTTAATAATAAAATTGAGGAACAACAATTTTAATTCAAGAAACAACTTTTGGGAGATTAGAGATGGATGATTTTTTCTAGATTTTGATAGAATTGTAGCATGAAAAGGCTTCATTTGACTTGTGCCTTGGTTAAATGGAGAAATTCAATTTTCCACATTAGTAGGATGACTTGGATTGTAGTTAGCTAGAGTGGCATGGTTTTGGCTCCTAGTTAAATCAGTAAATTCAAGTTAGAGGCTAGAAGTAGAGTTGTGCATGGGTTGATTTCTAAAATCTACTAATATAGTGGATTTATTGTTAGTTACACTCGATTAACTATGCTCCAGTATTTAGGGGAGTCAGTAGGAGATCACTTGAGTATTTATAATAGTTGTTAACTCATTGATCTCTCATTTAACTAATAAATTTACTAAAAATAGTCCCAGTCATGCATGGAATTCGAATTTCCCGGTTGGAGTGGAGGAAAAGGCACATTGTAATTATCGATTGTATACTAGATGCATGTACATGTTTTGCATCACAACAGGTGATCAATTCCTTTAGGATTTGCACAAGAAAATAGATAATTCCTATTTTTTAAGTGTTAATTTCCTCGAGGATTACATAAGGAAATAGGAGGAAGGTAGAGGCTTGAATTGGTTAAGTGTTGGTTAGAGTAGGTTAGTGAGAAGGAGATTAGAATTACAATGCATGTTGTGCTTCAAGATTGAAGCAAGACATTGTAATTGATCCATATTTTCATCTGAATTAATGTAAAATAGCATAGGGTTTTTTCCCAGTTAGGTTCCCCTATAAAATCATTGCGTTCCTTATATTTTGATGGTTGCATGTTATTGCATGTGTTTCTATCGTGTGTTTTCCTTTCCACAGAATAGTAGAAGAAATTTATGTCTCTTGATTTTAGTTCAATTTCATTAGCAGTATAAAATTAATTGCAATTTCTACATGGTATCAGAGCTACAAAAGACTACATAGAAACCTTGTTCCAAATCCTCTCTTATAGAAATTTTGATTTGTATATTTTTGGTGCAGATTCTCTTCAGTGCAGGAAAAATGTATTTCAATGGATTGAGGCTTGAGTATGCATTGGAGGGAACATCAAATTTTTGTATATGGAAATATAATATGGAAGTTGTCTTGGATGATAATTGAGTATGGGAATACACACAAACTAATATTCCAGAACCAAAATAATTAGATGCAAAAACACTTGTTCAATGGAAGAAAGACACATAAAAAGCTAGGATGATTATTTTGGAGGGTGTTAGAGATTATGTGGTTTTGAACTTGCATGGAAAGGAGACTCATTTTCCAATGTGGAAAAATCTCATAGATCTATTCTAGAGCAGCATTGATGCCAGAAAAATGGCTTTGAGAGATAAACTCAGGAGCATTTGGATGCAGAAAATTGAAACCATTCCTAAAAACCTATCCATATACACTCAGGTTTGAGATGAAATTGGAGGATTATGAGAAAATGTGTCATCATATAAACTTGTGAGCTTAACACTCCTTGGTATTTTGAAGTCTTAACATAACTATCTGGATTCAGTTAATGGAAGAGATAAGCTACCAGATTGGGAGAAACTTTAGTTTGATTTGGTGCAAGAGGAGATCATAAGAAACATTATAGATGGTGTCACATCAAAATCTAAGGAGGAAGAAAATTTTTCTCTATTTTGAAAAGGAAAGAATTACAAATTCAAGAAGGCCCAAGGTGAGGCAGAATCCAGCCAAAACCATGTAAGGAAGAAAGACCTCAGTAAGATTAAATGCTTTCACTGCCATGAGTTTGGACACTATGCAACCAAGTGTCCACACAAGAAATCCAGTAAAGATCCTGGAAGAAGAGCAGGAGGATATTTTCTTGCATCAGGAGGAGATTTTCTTGCATCACAATTCAAGTTGGATTTCACCCTCATTGATTGCATGACAAGCACAATAAGAGGGAGTGAGTGGTACCTAGAATATGGTGCTCATATCATATGACGGGAAGTAAGGAGTTCTTCAATAGCCTAGAGGAGGAGGACTTAAAATTACACATATATCTTGGAGATGATGGAAGGTATAGTACCAAAGGGATTGGAACTATAAACTTTAAGAATGAATCAGGTTCCCATATTGACCTAAAGGATGTAATGTATGTGTTTGGTCTGAAGAAAAATCTAGTTTTTGTAGTTGTACTTGAATATTATGGATATGATGTGTTTTTTAGTAAGGGGAAATATTTTCTGAAGCATGTTGATACCAGAAAAGTAAAAATCTAGTTGAGTTAAAAATATCTACAAGCTAGAGGTAGATTTCACCATGCATGCAGTTACACCTCTAGGAGTGAGGTGGGTAAATGTAGAGCCTTAGCCCTAAAGTTGCAAATATTTGGGCAAGTTCCATAGGAGAGAAACAACAGTTTCAATATACTCTTCTCATGGATCATTACCCTTGCTACAGGGGCCCACAATAGTTGGTAGCAGAAGGATCAGTGTTAGTTGATGCAGTCAAATCTTGAGCGACAGTTGTAGGCTAGTAGTAGTTAGAGACTCAGGAGACAGTTACAACTCAGAGAATTAGTTGATTCATTATTTTGGATGCTTCTCAGTTGCATTTGTTGTAGTAGCAACAACAATAGTGAGAAGGGGTGTTAGTTGTGTTACAATACATTCCACTGGAGTAGGATTGGGTTGTGTAGAATCCTTTTCTTGCTAAGAGGGAGTGTTAGAATTGTAGCAAGAAAAGGCTTCATTTGATTTGTGCCTTAGTCAAATGGAGAGATTCGATTTTCCACATCAGCAAGATGACTTGGATTGGAGTTAGATGGAGTGAAATGGCTTTGTCTCTTAGTTAAATTAGTAAATTTGAGTTATACGCTAGAAGTAGATTTGTGCATGGGTTGATTGCTAAAATCTATCAATCTAGTGGAGTTATTGCTAGTTAAACTCAATTAACTGAGCTATAGTAATTAGTGGAGTTAGTAGGAATTCAATTGAGTAGTTATAACAACTGTTAACTCACTGATATCTTGGTTAACTGGTCAATTTACTAAAATTAGTCCCACTCATGCATGGAATTTGAATTACCTAGTTGGATTAGAGGAAAAGGCACATTGTAATTATCAATTGTATACTAGTTGAGTGTACAGGTTTTCCATCATATTCGGTGATCAATTCCTTCACGATTTTCACAAGAAAATAGGGAATTATCCTAATTTTTAGGGGCTAACTTCCTCAAGGATTGAGCAAGTAAATAGGAGGAAGGTTGATCCTTGAATTGGATTAGTGTTGGTCAGAGCATGCCAGTGAGAAGGAGATCATAATTTCAATGTAGGGTGCGCTTCAGGATTAAAGTAAGACATTGTAATTGATCCATATTCTCATCTGAATTAATGCAAAAAAAAAGGTGTTTTTCCCAGTTAGGTTACACTGTAAAATCATTGTTTTCCTTGTGTTTTGATAGTTTCATGTGTTTCTATCATGAATTTTCCTTTCCGCATAATAGTAGAAGAAATGTTTGTCTCTTAATTTCAATTCGATTTCATTAGCAGTAGAAAATTTCTTGCAATCTCTACAGATTCTTGGATGCTTCTTGAGATAAGAAATATCTTTGATGAATATGGAAGACTTGAGACCAATTAGAGATTGTCTCTTGAATGCACCTAGTCACATATATATTGTTATTGGAATAAAGAGGAGATATTCCATCCAAAAAATATATGAATTTGTGTTTATCTAATGACACAACCATTAGATGGTTATGACAAAAGGGAAGAAAATATTATAAGGGGAGATACAATGTGGAATCCTACGAACAAAATAAGGGATCATGGTTTGAAATTGGGGAGGAATAAATGGGGAGATCTTGATGAAATTGGCCTTCCACTATCTCCATTCTCAAACTCCTCTAATTCCCAAAAATAGGACCTAGAAACAAATATGAAAAATAGAAAGTGGCCAAATGTGGCAACGTTTTATTGTTGGTGCAATGGAGAAGAATTAGTAATTTGAGAATATATAGAAAAGAAGCCTAATAGGCCCTTGAATATGCTTTCTATAAAAATATCAAGGAAACCATTCATCATATTTTCATGATATTTTCAACTTCCAAATAATGTTGGGATAAATTGATAATACAATTTAGGTGAGTAGAGAATGTAATTCTTGGAGTGGAAGAAAAACTAAAAACAAGGACTAAAAATTCATTTAGAAAAGCCATGGTTAATTACATTTGGGATGTTAATCCAAATTTCTTTATACAAAACATTTTAAAGGAGTGGATGATAGGATTTTCATAAACTAGGAACATAAGTAGACCTATGTGCTCAAGGGAAATATCAAAACTTATAAGAATTGGCATTGGAAAGAGAATTAAATAAGGATGATATACATTCCTTATGAAAATAAGAGGAAATCCTTTGATTTTATGGAATATCAAAGAAAAAATATTTATAAAACTAATTCTTTTGTATGTACAAGGAAAAACTATAACTACCTAACTACCTTGGAACCATCAATGGCGATATTGAAATTTGATGTAATAAACCAAGGTAATATGGGCATGGATGGAATTGGTAGTATATTTAAAGATAGTGAATTTCATAATTGATCCCTTTTCACAACAAGCTTGGGATATACATAAAAAAACTCAAAAAAAATTAGTTAGTGGAGAGAGGAAACGATGTGAACCAACACTTGGGCTATTGCCTCTTGTAGGTAGAAGGTGATTTACATATAGTTGTATATATTATATGGAGGTTGATGATAAAAGATAATAGAAATAGTAAATATTTCCATTGTTAATTGGCCACAAACTCATCCAAGAGACTAAATAATTTCAACATTTTTTATCACTTATATTTTGTTCATACTTGAAGGAACAATAACATAGTTGTTGATATGTTGCAAAATATAGGGATGCAAGGATCCATTAGGTATGTGACATTGTCTTTTCCATATGGTATAATTTAGAAACTCTAATAAAAATATGACGTTGTTTGGAGGACATTTCTATTTCTAACAACTTAATGGAAATGTGATTAGATTCATTTAACGATGCAACACATGGAAATAGATCAGAACCACATAGATAATATGTCAAATAATATGGCGGGGTGTCCTTTGAGAAAGGGCACAGAGAAATGGAATTACAAATAATATATCCTAGAAACCATCCCACATGATGCTACTAAGGGCAAGACTAACTCAACAACAAAATTGGGAGATGTACGATATGATTATAAAAGTGGTGAATAGAGATGTAACACTTAATTATAATAAGTCCATTGTTTCATATATTTTATTATATTCATGATACCATATGTATTTATATGGATCAAATGCCTTATTGTATTATTTATGACAAACTGAAATAATTTAGTAATTGGGTGAAAAACAATAATTTTTTTAAATGTTTGATTAAAAAAAATACTCAAAAAGGCTTCCTCAAACCTCATATCTAATTGGATATTTCTATATAAAAGACTTGTAATGTACTTTTATATGCTTCAATCTAATTTTATACTACCCTCCCAAAGAATAAATAAGCAATTTTACCTTAAGTAAATCGAGCATAAATAAACACAATCTAAAATACAAAAATATAATTAAATGATTACGATGGGGAGATTGTATCATTCAATAAAGGTTTCAAAAAGGCCTTATATTTGGAGCTAAGTCATAACACCATAAGCCCATTTTTGGTCAAGTCATGCATCCTCTTTAAGTTCTATTAGGATATTTAGACACTTAATAGTTATTTAAGTTCAACTTCGTATAATGTGTTTATTAGGTAAATTGTGTTTCTTAGTGTGTTTCTTTAGTATGCATTATTTTCATTGTAATATAATTGTCACAATATGTTTTAGACAAAAAATTATTTGACGGATCGTATTTTTCTCGATACTAAAGACTATTGATTTGTGGATTACCACATAATTGGTCCATGATCTATATGTAAAGGCCATGGAGTGTCATGGCTGATGATCAATTGTGAGAGCTCTCTTATGTAAAATATTTTATTCTGTATTAATAAAATTTCCTCAAGTGGACGCGTTGGCTAGGGTCATGAACTACGTTAGCTAGGGTTGTGTACTCTTTCCCTCTCAGTGGGTTTTAAATACATAAAAATACTAGCGTTGTGGTTTTGATCTGGTTGTGTCAGTGGTTATTGAAGGTTTTTGTTATGTATGGAATACCTTGTTTACCTGAACATGGTATCAAAGCTCGTTTGAAGAAATTCTCCCATTGATTATCGAGATATTGAAGCATGTGTTGTCGCATTTATGAGTTGTACTATTTCTATAGTGTTTTGGGATAAACAGGTTGTTCCATTGCATTAGAAATGTTGTTTTTATATAAGAACACCTTTCATTTTATCGAAAACGTTTTATGTTTTCCAAAGATACAACATTTTTCGTCAGATCAAGAGGTATACAATCCAAATACACCCTTTTTTTTATAGAGCTCATAATTTGGTTTTCTACTTATATTCTTGATAATACACTCTTTCTGACTTGTGTATTCTCTTTTCCTTGCACTCTATGTTAACTATAAAAATCATAAACATCGCAAAAAGTGTTTTATTGGCTATGTATGCTCTTTGTCATGTGCTTTTTGTGATCTCAGAAAATAAGAAATAGTAAGAAATCTTGGATTTGTAAAGTAATCTAACCAATATTTAATCCCTTTGTTGTTGAGTTTTGGAAATTTTTTTGAACTACTGTTTGTTTTTGGATGAGAACATATTTTATAGTGTGCACAAAATTCAACCTAGAGTCCCAACAACAATAACAACAACCCCTCCCTCCTTCACTACTATTGGCATGTTTCTTGCTCTAGGTCACTTGACTAAAATTTACTTTATTTAGTGAGAGTTATTTAATTCAAATATCTATTTAAGTTAATTTTTTAAAATTTTCATGTAAACTTAAGTTATTTCATAACTTTATTTAAATAGTATTTCACTTGTCATATAAAAGTGAATCACTATAAAAATAACTTTAATATTTTCTTTCAAGTTATTTTTGCATGCAACTTTTATTTATAAATTAACTTCATTGTAAAAGTGTTTATCACTTGCTTTATAAAAGTGGACCACTTCAAAAACCAATTTATTTGTAAAAGTGGTCTTATATGAAAATCTAGGGAGGAAAAATATTTTAAATATTGTTTTATCATCATTCATCACCACATGGCTAACTTTTACTTGTGATGTGGTTCTTTACTACCGTTAATGTCTTTTTGAAAAGGGCATAAATTTCACATGCAAAGTTTGTTTTCAATGTCATTTTTTGAAACAACCTATTTATTTGAGAGCTTTCTATCTAGATAGCCAATTTTATATTTTGAAACCATATTATATTCATATTTTAACATGGCCACTCTAAGTTAACTTTTTCTTACTGGTACCGACTACTTCTCATGGAAATACTACATGGAGGATATACTAAGAAGTAAAGGATTGTATTACATTACCTTAGGAAAATAAATGCCTCCAGTGATCCTAATAATAAATCCAAATGGGATAATAGGAATCATAAAGACTTTGGATTAATTAGAATGCCCAATTCTCCTTATTTGTGGATTTCATATTCAAGAAATTGATGCTTGAGATGAATATTGGGAAAAGTTACAAAAGATATTTTGTGAAGCCAATATTATTAGATCTCATTAGCTTCATAAACAAATCATGACTTTAAGTCCTAATGATTTATCTTACATTGAAGATTACTTATCTAATTTTAAAACATTTAGACGTTTTCTTAGAGGTTGTAAGGTTGATATAAGGGATGAACGATGCATATAAATTATTCTTTCAAACTTTGGTTCTCAATACTCTGTTTTTGTATCTACATTTTATGCCAGTAGAGAAGCTTTTGGAACTACCTATCAAAAACATTTTCTTGAATCTTGTTGTGTCTCTATGATTAGAGAACATGATAAGTTATTTCATATTGGAGTGATTAGCACTACAAGTACTTCTAACAAAGCCTTAGTGGCCCAATATAAAGAAAAAAACTAAGCATCCAAAAAGAAACAGTGCGCAAAATAAGGGTTCCAAACCCTTTTAGTCAACACCTACTCTTAATGGTTACACAAGACAAAAATCAATGAGTAAGAACCCTTACATACATTGCAACTATTTAGGGAAATATGATCCTCTATATTCCAAATTCTTTAAAAAGATGGAGGCCTTAGAAGTTGCAATAAATAATCACAACATCAACCTTGGTTCTTATTCAAACACTTACTCTCATGGACATGCACTTTCTTCTTTTGGTTTCTCCTTCAATATAACCTCTACTTCTTATTCTTATGAATGGCCTATTGATTATGGAGCCTCTTATCATATGACTAAGGATAAAGCCATTTTTTCTTATTTTAATGATTGTAACACCAATCAAATACTTATTGGTGATGATAGATGTCTTAGTGTTGTAAGGTATAGAACATTTTAAGTAGATAATGTTCATTTCAATGATGTATTATGTGTTCCAAGTATTTCTTGCAACCTTTTTCCATATATAATATTACTCATTCAAGTGATGGTAAAACAATAAAATTTTCACCTCACCTAGTTGTAATTAAGGATTTAAAATATCCCAAGCATGTTCTTGTCACATGAATAGTTGATGATATTACCCAGTTGTACAAGTTTGAAAACATTGTGTCATCATATTTTCCCATAGTTTATATTTCTCATAGTGATAACTTGAGGAAACTTTGGCATGAGTGATTTGAAAATCTAAACTATAAAGAACTACTGCAACTACATAATCAAAATATGGTGGCTATTCTTCTTCTCGTTTCTTGCAGAAATGGTGTTTGTGTCAATTGTGTTCTCAACAAGCATCATCACCAAAAATTTGACAAGCATGGCTCTTGGCATTCCTCAGCCCCTTTACAACATGTTCACATTTATTTATGTGGTCCACTTTATTCTCCTTCCTTATTTGGGTGCAAGTACTTCTTAATTTTCATTGATGACTTCCCTAGACGCACTTGGATTCATTTCTTAAAACTTCTGAAATGGGCCCATTCAACACGTGAAGCAACTAGTGACCTTGCATGTGATACTATAGATCAATGTTGTACTTGTTAATAGTTCTAGGGGGCCTCCTCTCTTTTGGCTCAAGTTTCAGAGACTCGTGATCTATAAAAAATTGCAGAAGCCTCAAGACATCCATATTGGGAAACAACAATGAATGAATAATATCGTTCCTTGATGGTGAACAATACTTGGGAACTTGTACCTCTTCCAAAAGGAAGAAAACTTGCCATATGTAAATGGGTTTACAAAATTAAGTGTGCATTATTTGGAAGTATTGAAATACATAAGGTCTAGTTAGTTTCTAAAGGATTTAACTCTCAAGTTGAAGAAATTGAATATAATGAAACCTTTGCCCCTATTGCAAAAATGAATTTCAACTGCCTTGTTCTAGCCCTTGATACCTCACATGGATGAGAGGTCCATCATATGGCTATTAAATCCTCCTTCTTATATGGGGATATAAAATAATAAATTTGCATGGAACAACCTCCCGACTATGTTCAAAGTGACTATGACATTGCTTGATTCCTTAAGAAGTATTTATATGGTCTTAAAGAAGCTACTCAAGCTTGATATGAATAAATGTATAACTTTCTTCTTGACACCAGATTCTCTAGATGTCATTCTAACCCCACTGTCTACACCAAAAAAGTAGCAAGTCATGTCATAATCCTTGTTCTTTATGTTGTTGACCTAATCCTGATTGATAGTGACCCTAAACTTTTAACTCATGTGAAGTCAATTCTTCATAAGAAGTTTGAAATGAAAAACTTAGGATATTTTTATTATTTTCTTCGTCTCCAAGTCTTGAAAACCAAGGAAGGAATTTATCTTTCCCTATATACGTATGCATGTGACCTTATTCATCATTTTCACATGGAATATTGTAAACAAACCCCTTCTCCCTTTCATCTAGAGTCAAGCCTACTGCTACATGCACTACACCCAAAGTTGATACAACTTTGTACCATAAATTAATTGGTAGCCTCTTATATTTGACTTGTCCATGTTCTAATATTTCCTTTGATGTTGGTCTTGTTGCCCAGTATATGCAATCCCCACATGAAAGTCATTGGAAAGTAGCAAAAAGGATATTTTGATACATTCAAGGTACAATTCAGTTTGGGATACATCACATTTCAGGGGGGACTTCTTTGTTGATCAGTTTCACTGATTCGGATGGGGCAGACAACCCTCATGATCGGAAGTCTAATTTAAGTTACATTTTAAGTGTTGGTTTTGAACCCATCACTTGGTCTTATAAAAATAAATAGGCTATTGCTCTTTCTTCAACAAAATAAAAGTACCAAGAAATAGTTAATGCAAGTCAAGAAGTCTTGTGGCTTTGACAGATCCTTTTAGATAAATTTCTTTTGAAATAATCACATCATCAATATTTGGTTGACGTTTTGAACCAACTAATGTGGTTCATCCTCATAATAAGTTGAAGACGTTAACTGATCTCATTGAATAAATAGTATGGATGCATCATTGCCTGGATATAACCGTCAAAACTAGCCGTTAGAAAATTAGGTACTTAGTTAAAAATTAAATTAATTAATTTAATTTCATTAAGTAATGTTAAATAATTTTCAAATTTTATTAATAAATTATAATAATATGTTATTTTATTTTATTATCCATAACATATATATTTTAAAGAATATTAAAAATATTTGTTATATGAAAAATAAATAATTTAACCATAAATATGGGTAAGAAGGATATAATAAATATAAAAAAAGGTTAAAATTAAAATAAAAACAAAGAAAGGAAGGGGGATAATTTAAAAATAAAATGGAAGAAAATAAAAACTAACCGGGAAAAGGACACCAGAAGGAGAATTAGAGATAGAGCGCAATAAGAATCCAAAGGAGACAAGAGGGAATCACATCGAGATACTTGGAGTCCAACTCTTACTCAATTTCCAACCATCATCTCTGTTGAGATTCTTAGCGTGCCTCTCAATCTCAATGGCCTCTTTAAGTTTCCTATGGTGTAAATCATCAACCTTAGCAATGACCCTAGATTCCTCAATACAGACATAGTGACAAGATTTTCCACATGTTTTGCTAAAGCTGAAGTGTGGGAATGATTGTGCCTAGTGTTTGTAGCATGCTCTTGGATTCTTTGCTTAATCGAACAACATGTTTCTCCAATATAGGGAACACCACAATAACAAGGAACCAGGTATACACCTTCCTTGTCCTTAGGGTTGACAGGGTCCTTAAGAGAATAAAGAGAATTTATAATGGTACAAAGAGGTTTGAACAAGGAGGAGACATTATTTCTTCTAAGGACATGTGCAATCATGTCCGTGGTCACTTGGATGAATGGGAGGTTAAACTTAGAGATAGGGTCCACACGAGCAGTTTTTCCACTTAACCCTTTATAGGCTTTTTGAAAGAATTTAAGGCCTTGGGCTCTATTGTACCCATTATTTTCAAAGAGATCAAAAATATGGGATTTCTCTGACTCCAGGTGGTTGTCATCAGATATTCTCATAGCCCTGGTAGCAAGAGTGCAAAAAACACCAAATTTCTAGGCCAAAAAATGATGGGAACCAGCATGAAGATAATTCACACAGAACAACATCTTCATGTTGGTTCCCATCATTTTTCCGGACCAGAAATTTGGTGTTCTTTGCACTCTTGCTACCAAGTCTTTGAGAATATCTGATGACAACCACCTAGAGTCATATAAATCCCATATTTTTGATGTCTTTGAAAATAATGGGTATAGTAGAGCCCAAGGCCTTAAAGCCTTTCAAAAATCCTAAAAAGGGTTAAGTGGAAAAACTGCTTATGTGGAACCTATCTCTAAGGCTAACCTCCCATTCATCCAATGGAGCACAGAGAGGATTGCACATGTCCTTAGAAGAAATAATGTCTCCTCCTTGTTCAAACCTCTTTGTACCATTAGAAATTCTCTTGGTTTTGTTAAGGACCCGGTTGACCCTAAGGACAATAAAGGTGTATACCTGGATCCTTGTTCTTGTGGTGTTCCCTATATTGGAGAAACACGTCAACCCATTAAGAAAAGAATACAAGATCATGCTACAGACTTTAGGCACAATCGCCCCGCACTTCGGCTTTAGCAGAACATGCAGAAAAATCTTGTCACCATGTCTGTATTGAGGACTCTAGGGTCATTTCTAAGGTTGATCATTTCCACCATAGGAAACTTAGAGAGGCTATTGATATTGAGAGGCACACTAAGAATCTCAACAGATATGATGGTTGGAAATTGAGTAAGAGCTGGACTCCAACTATCTTGATGTGATTGTCTCCTGTCTCCTTTGGATTCTTATTACGTTATAGCTCTAAGTATCCTTCCAACTTCCTTTTCCCTGTTAGTTTTTATTTTCTTCAATTTTATTTTTAAATTATACCACTTCCTTTCATTGTTTTTATTTTAATTTTAACCCTTTTTTTATATTTATTGTATCCTTATTACCCTTATTTATGGTTAAATTATTTATTTTTCATATAAAAAATATTTTTAATATTCTTTAAAGTATATATGTTATGGATAGTAAAATAATATTTTATTATAATTTATCAATAAAATTTGAAAATTATTTAACATTAATTAATACAATTAATACAATTAATTTGATTTTTAACTAATTACCTAATTCTCTAATGGCTATATCCACGCAATGATGCACCCATATTATTTATTCAATGATATCAGTTAAATTCTTCACCTTATCTTAAGGATTAACCACATTAGTTGGTTTGAAACGTCGACCAAATCTTGATGATGTGATTACTTTGAAAGAAATTTATCTACATTATGGATCACAAAGCCTCATATCTAAGATCCTTTTAGAGTTTGGATTCTAGTAGCAACATCTGACCACCCTCTGGTGCAATAATCAGAGTGCCATCAAGCTTGCCAAAGATCAATTTCAACATCAATGCAACAAACACATTGAGCTACATATGCACTTGATCAAAAAAATAATTCATGATTGACTTATTGAATTGCATGTTTTCCATATAGATGATCAAGTGGCAAAAATTTTCACAAGCCTCTTACAAAAGTGAATCTTTTTGAATTTCGATGTATGTTATGACTTTAGGAAGCTTTTATTAAGGGGGGATATGATCTAATGCCTCCTTCCTTCTCCTATTAGGTCACCTTTGTAAATCTTTCAATCCTATCCCATGTTGTTATTAAGGTAGGATGATAGGATATTTAGAAACTCATGAGTTAGTTAAGTTCAGCTTGGTGAAATATGTCTATTAGGTAAAAATGTGTTTCTTTAGTGTGCATTAGTTGTATGGTAATCCGACCATCACGATATGTTTCTAGAAATAGAATGATCCAACAACTGATATTCTCCTCAATACTAATGACTATCAATATGTGTCTTAACACATGATTGTTCCATGATCTCTATTTAAAGGGAATGGAGGATCATGGTTAATGATCGATTCTGGGATCTCTCTTATGTAAAATATTTTCTTTTTCATTAAAAAAGTTACCTCAAATGGTTATGTTGGATAGGGCCCTAGATTATTTCCCTTTCAGAAGGTTTTAACCATGTAAAAATATTGGCGTTGTGATTTTTATCTCGTTGAGTGAGTCGCTATTGAAGGTGTTTGTCATGTATTGAATACCATGTTTACCCAAACAAGTTAGAGTTTCCTTTTCAGCAATGTGGAAGTATTAAAGTATTATCCTTCCACTTCTTGTAACACCTTCTCAAACTTCCTGTTTTACGTCATATGTTCCAACATCTAAGAAAATAGTGTAACATAAGGAAATTCAACATACGACTTATGGAAGAGTGATCAAATGAAATCATTGATGATCATGAGTGGGTGGGATAAATAATTCAATGTTGTATAGAATATTTTTCTCTACTAGGTAATGAGATTGCTCCATTTTAAGGTGGTGAGTGAGAACAATATTTTCTAATATCCAATAAAAAAACCCAATCTAATATGACAAATAGTTTAGAAATGAGGAGCCTTTTGATCGAATAGTACACATAAATGACTTGTCTTTTAACCTTAAAAAAATTGTCTTAAAAAAACTATATAATGTTTATGCCTTTTCCCACATGTTTCCCTTCTCTTTTGCAATGGCTTTGTTGTCTTTTTTTTTATTTCCCTATATATACATTTGGTTGCTTTCTGGTGTGTATATGGTCAATTTTGTAATGCACACTTTATGTAAATGGGTGTAATACACAATGGTTTGCCCATTTGTTGAAGAATGTAAATAGTTTCAATCTTCACTATTATTTTATTTGTCAAAAGAATTTATAATTATTAAATGACGTATTAAAGTGTGGGTTTCATGCTTTGGTCATATTTAGATTAAGGTCCCAATTGTGGACATCTAGCTTAGCTGTTATAGATTTAAATTGATCCTATTTGAGCTTTGAAATAATTTAATATCAGGTTTTTGGTCAAAAGGATCCTCCATCAACTCATCTCCTTCAAAGGTCAACATCCTTGACATTATCTACTCCAAATATAGCCCTCAAGTCAGAATAATTTAAGACATCAAGCAACCTTCTCAAGTCGGCCTCAAACTGTAAACTACAAGTTGGTATTCTCATGTCGGCTTACATATATTTGGTGACACATCTATTCAAACTACACATGATAGCTTATTAATGTGGAAAACCACTATATATACCTAGTTGGGCTCTTCACATTATAAAAACTCAAAACTTAGGATTCCTCTCTGCAGTTTAGTTTGGATCTCATTATAGGGTCCGATGAATTCACAATGACACATTAGCTAGGTCCTAGTATTAAAGTGATGTAATGGCTCGATGTTGGTTCAAATACAAATTTACAATGTGACATGGCTTCGGTGAAATCACAATGATGCAGCAATTCATTGACAAGTGATACATGTGACTTGGTATGATACCAATAACAGTGGCTCGATGTGACATTTATGACTATGAATCTATATGAAATCTATGATAGTGGCTCTATTATGGGACAAGAAAGGAAGATTGAACAGTAAGACAATGACTCAATGACCTGACACTCTCTATGGATTTCAAAAAGTTGAATTTCTGAAGGAAGAAGGATGAAGGTTCAAGTGTAAGCAAGGGAGATCTCAGTACAAAAGGATCGCGGTGCTAACACAATGAAGGAATGACCTGATGGAGGAAACCTATAGTTTAAGAGTCTTGGCACTACAAGGAAAAGACCCTCTAGCGGAGGTTATAAATGAGGTTTTTAGTGTTATAAAATTGGCCAAAATTGTCAAAAAAACATTTGCTACAACATCCGTTTATGGTTACAGAGGTTTTCGTAGAGCTTTTAACGGAAATTCAACACAACTAAAAAAAAATGGGTGGCCAGATGTTATTACGGATGTTTTTCCATCGGTTCACTACTCTAGATTTAACACACCAATGCGTACATGAAGATGGCGCCCCAGGGCCGCCTCAGTCAAACGAACGCATTGGAACGTTTAGGTGTAAAACTACACTAGGCGTAGTATTGGTCATAAAATGCATGGGGTCGTTCTAATTGGTCTTGGAATTTGTACAGTGCCCATAGGTTGTATCAATGCACCAGTGCATATACCTTTATGATGCATCGTTGTGCCGTATCACAGAAAGGCATCGAGATTTATAATTGGTGTTAGTATTCGTGCGATGCCCATGGATCGTACAAAGTTATCAGTGCTTATAGATACATAAACGCCTCGATATGCAGTATCACACAAACGCACCGATATTTATAACTGGTATCGGTATTTTTGCAGTGCCCATAGATCATACAATGGCATCGGTGCATATAGACACATAAATGCACCGGTCTACAGTTACTGACACGCACCGGTTTTCATTTTGTTTTTTTTAGAAACATCGACCTATGACAGTCCAATTATTGTGATTGTTTTAAATTCATTATTCATCAAAATTTGACACATCTTATAACAATATTCATATTAATTACATTTTTATTAATGCATTTGAATGTTCTGTTTGGATTAATTTGTTGTATCATATCAAAATTATTGTGGTTTTTTAAAATTCATTATTCATCAAAAGTCGACATATATATATCTTATAACAATATTCATATGAATTAAATTTTTATTAGTTCATTTGAGAATGACAATGGAGAACGCAATAGAATAAATTAAAACATATGTTATGATTATATATATATATATATATATATATATATATATATATATATATATATATATATATATATATATATATATATAGATAAGACTGTCTTTATCATACAAAATGGGACAGTTATTCGTATCCCTTTGTCTTTCAATTGGGACTCTATGTCCATTACATTAAACAAAATGTCTGATTTCACAGACATATTTCAAAAAATAAAATGCCTTGCTTTGATATTCAAACATAGTGATCATCATTCTTCGCTTGAACTGTTGTCACTGGTAGAGCTACTTCCATGACTTGGGTTATTTTCAGAAATGTTTTGTTCACGGCGTTGATTATTTTCTTCTTCTTCACCTTCCATTTACAAACATAAAAATAAACTGAAATGAGTGTATATACATTAGTGAGAATAATGAAAATTGCAATATTAAATAATATACATCAATGTAAATCGAAAAGAAAAATGACGGACCATAGCAACAGTTGACTCATAAACTATACACATTCTTTCAAAACCATGTACCATGCCATCTTTCAAAATTTCATTTCTTGGTGCAGTTCCATACTTTGTTTCCTGCAAGTTTTATACCACATAAAAAATCATATATTTAATATAAAAGATATTTTTGTTCTACTAATTATAGACGGAGCTAAGTAAAACAAGATCGATAGATGCTTACAAATTCCACAATAAATTCTGATATGCCAACATATACTCACAACCCATATTTAACCCAATTTCAATCAATTCGTCTATTGGTTCTTCTTTGTATGATAGCACCTTTTTGAAGAAATTCAATGATGATTTTTGTAAAACAACTTAAAAAATACAAAAATGAAATCTAGTTAAGTTGTTATAAGGAAGTAACATTTACTTACAAACTTAGAGATCAACCCTTTTCTTCCTTGTCATCCTGTTTTATGTGCTGAATGGGTTCCATTTTATTTTTTTTTCTGCAAGAAAAATCTTGAAAATTAATATTTAATGCTAAATTGTTTATTTATTGTACCTAATGATAGAAAAATTCAATGATTAAATATTACATTTAAAGCATGTTGTTGTTGATATGGCTCCTCCTGTGATGCAATTTTGTCCATTTCTTTGACCATCTCCTTGTACACCTTTTTGGACATTCCTACTGGCATATTTATGATATCAGCTCGTTCATCTTTTGAGATTTCATAATCTTCCTAAAAATGTAACATGACAATAAAATATTTAATTTTTATATTGATATATGAAAAGTGTAGAAATTAGCTGAATAAATCACTTATTCACTGAAGATTAACCTGGTCATATATCAATTTCGAATTGCATACATAACACATAACCTTCTTCTACAATTAATTGTCACATGCGGAAATAACAGAAGCAATCTCACATCAAATCAATCACACATTAACTCAGTATGTATGGGGAAAGCCTATAGCTGAAAACCCCGCAGCTATTATGTATATTATAATGGAGAAATCAAGTAACCAAACAAGTACAATACTCCTCACAAGTACTCAGTACTCTCTCATGAAGTTACTCACAATCTGACTCAGTTTTGAACAAGTCTGAGGTTCAAAACTCCCCGCCAATTGCCTTTCCTCTATTGCGCAATCATGGCCTGTATATGAAGAGGTTCAAGGTTCGAATCCCCTTCCCTTGATTGCGTAATTGTCATGGACAATTCCTCCAAGTGTAATGCAAATCTCATGCAAAACAAATCTACCAACTGATAGCTTTACTCACCCTTTCATCTACCTCTTCCACTGGTCTCCACTGAACTGATCATGCACTGTAGTGAACTGAAGTGTTCTTGAGTTGACTAATGAGTTAATATTTAGTAAATTAAATATTATTTAATTTACTCCACTCATATCTAGTTGATTAGTTAGTTTAACTAATCCCAACTAGTTCAACTAAAACAAACATAACACAACTCCACTACTTGTCCCGTTAACTACTCCAAAACTCCTGCCACTGAAGTCTAACTGAAGCCAACCATGCAAGATGCCATCAAACCCTAGGAACCACGTGATTCCTTGTGTCAGTTGCATGAGTCACCTCCATGACTCAAACTGAAGTGCGCCAAGAGAGTAAACTGTTGCTTATAGTCAAAATATTATTAAGGGTAAATAATATTTGACTTCCATATTTTTAGGAGATCAGTCTAAAAATAGCCTGGGTCCTAAAAAATTAGGGTCTCATCTATTTTTACCGACATGTCGCATACTTTAAGAATCTCCAAGTAGAATTCCTAAATTATGCTCCGTATGTCTAAAAATAGACATAGTCTAAAAATAGACTTTGCGCCAGAATTTGCCTGCGGGCCCACTTAGTGAAGGCGACTTCATTTCACTAAGCTCCATCATCTTGCTGCATTCTCAACACTCTCTCTCAGCAAGATATGGATTATCTGCAACCCCTATCCTGCCTCTGTGGAATTCGAACTTGCTCCTGGTGAGCGCCTTCGTCAGGATGTCGGTATCCTGATCCACCGTGGGAACATATGAAAGCATCATGATCCTCCGCTGAACACAATCTCTGATGTGATGGTACCCGATGTCGATATGTTTGGACCTATCATGAAATACTGGATTAGCCGAGAGCTTGATGCAGCTCTGGTTATCACAGTAGATCACTGTAGGCTCCAAATGCAACCTGAACAAACCTGCGAGGATCTTCCTCATCCAAATAGCCTCGCATGCAAACAAGCTTTCAAGGTTATGTACTCGGCTCGCCTGGTCCAGTGCAGAACCCCTCTCGTCTCATTGGCATCAATTACTGCTGTCACCCAATGCCAGAAACTCTGAGGCTCTGGCCTCCTGGCTCCCGCCCATCCGTATCATCAACCCTGTGTAAAGTTTCACCACTACCTGCTCAATGCTAGACCATATCCCGATGTGCCTCTGATATAGCGCAATACATGCTTGCCCGCCTTCCAAAAGAGCTTGGTAGGCTTAACCATAGCTTGCGAAAGCTGGTTAACTGCATAGCATATATCGGGTCGAGTATTGACCAGAGACATCAACGACCCCACCAACTGTCGATAGACAGTGGCATCCACTACCTCCTCCGAAGTAGCATCTCCCTTCCTCCAACCTCCAGGAAGAGGGGTATCAACAGGCTTGCAGCCCCGCATGTTGAACCTCTCTAGAATCTCCCGGGCATACTTGCCCTGAGAAACAAACAGTCCTCCACTGCGCTGCCAAATCTCCAATCCCAGGAAATAATGAAGGATGCCCAGGTCCTTCATCTCAAACTCTCGCGCAAGATCCTCCTTGCATGAAAGTATCAACTGCTCGTCGCCAGTCAAAATCAGATCATCTACATACAGTACGATGATCAACAGCTTCCCCTCCACCACAATCTGGTACAGGTTTGGATCCGCCTCACTCTTGGAGAATCCAAGCCCGGTGAAGTAGCTGTCTATCCGAGTGTACCAAGCACGAGGTGCTTGCTTCAGCCCATACAGTGCTTTCTTGAGTCGGCACACATGCGACTCACTGCTGAAGATCTCAAAACCTTCAGGCTGCTCTATGTACACTTCTTCCTCAATAACTCCATTGAGGAACGCAGTCTTCACATCCATCTGATGAATGTGCCACCCCATCTGCGCTGAGAGAGCAAAGATCGTCCGTATGGAAGAGTACCTTGCGACAGGTGCAAAAGTCTCCTCATAGTCAATCCCCTCGATCTGTGAGAAGCCACGGGCGACAAATCTCGCCTTGTACTTCTCCACACTCCCGTCAGCCGCCTGCTTCACCTTGTAGGTAGGCTCCAAATGCAACTCGAACAATCCAACGAGGATCTTCCTCATCCAAATAGCCTCGCATGCAACCAAGCTAGCTGCCATGTACTCAGCCTCTGCTGAAATGAGTGCCACGGATCTCTGCTTCCTGCTGTACCAGGAAACTGCTGTCGACCCAATGCTGAAAACTCCTCCAGAAGTGCTCTTCCGGTCCGTTGGACTCCCCGCCCAATCTGCATCAGTGAAGCCAGAAAGCTTCACTCCATCCTCCTGTCTGTACCATAGACCATATCCCGATGTGCCTCTGATATAGCGCAATACATGCTTGCCCGCCTTCCAAAAGAGCTTGGTAGGCTTAACCATCGCTTGCGAAAGCTGGTTAACTGCATAGCATATATCGGGTCGAGTATTGACCAAATACATCAACGACCCCACCAACTGTCGATAGACAGTGGCATCCACTACTTCCTCCGAAGTAGCATCTCCCTTCCTCCAACCTCCAGGAAGAGGGGTATCAACAGGCTTGCAGCCTTGCATGTTGAACCTCTCCAGAATCTCCCGGGCATACTTGCCCTGAGAAACAAACAGTCCTCCACTGCGCTGCCAAATCTCCAATCCCAGAAAATAATGAAGGATGC
>CM076576.1:739510020-739704141 GCA_034641835.2 Pinus albicaulis
GCAGGCGGCTGACGGGAGTGTGGAGAAGTACAAGGCGATATTTTTCGCCCGTGGCTTCTCACAGATCGAGGGGATTGACTATGAGGAGACCTTTGCACCTGTCACAAGGTACTCTTCCATACGGACGATCCTTGCTCTCTCAGCGCAGATGGGGTGGCACATTCATCGGATGGATGTGAAGACTGCGTTCCTCAATGGAGTTATTGAGGAAGAGGTGTACATAGAGCAGCCTGAAGGTTTTGAGATCTTCAGCAGTGAGTCGCATGTGTGCCGACTCAAGAGAGCACTGTACGGGCTGAAGCAAGCACCTCGTGCATGGTACACTCGGATAGACAGCTACTTCACCGGGCTTGGATTCTCCAAGAGTGAGGCGGATCCAAACCTGTACCAGATTGTGGTGGAGGGGAAGCTGTTGATCATCGTACTGTATGTAGATGATCTGATTTGGACTGGCGACGAGCAGTTGATACTTTCATGCAAGGAGGATCTTGCACGAGAGTTTGAGATGAAGGACCTGGGCATCCTTCATTATTTCCTGGGATTGGAGATTTGGCAGCGCAGCGGAGGACTGTTTGTTTCTCAGGGCAAGTATGCCGGGGAGATTCTGGAGAGGTTCAACATGCAAGGCTGCAAGCCTGTTGACACTCCTCTTCCTGGTGGTTGGAGGAAGGAGGATGCTACTTCAGCGGAGGTAGTGGATGCCACTGTCTATCGACAGTTGGTGGGGTCGCTTATGTATCTGGTCAATACACGACCCGATATGTGCTATGCAGTTAACCAGCTTTCGCAAGCTATGGTTAAGCCTACCAAGCTCTTTTGGAAGGCAGGCAAGCATGTATTGCGCTATATCAGAGGCACATCGGGATATGGTCTATGGTACAGACAGGAGGATGGAGCGAAGCTTTATGGCTTCACTGATGCAGATTGGGCAGGGAGTCCAACGGACCGGAAGAGCACTTCTGGAGGAGTTTTCAGCATTGGGTCGACAGCAGTTTCCTGGTACAGCAAGAAGCAGAGATCCGTGGCACTCAGTTCAGCAGAGGCCGAGTACATGGCAGCAAGTTTGGCTGCATGCGAGGCTATTTGGATGAGAAAGATCCTCGCAGGTTTGTTCAGGTTGCATTTGGAGCCTACAGTGATCTACTGTGATAACCAGAGCTGCATCAAGCTCTCGGCTAATCCAGTATTTCATGATAGGTCCAAACATATCGACATCAGGTACCATCACATCAGAGATTGTGTTCAGCGGAGGATCATGATGCTTTCATATGTTCCCACGGAGGATCGGGATGCCGACATCCTGACGAAGGCGCTCACCAGGAGCAAGTTCGAATTCCACAGAGGCAGGATAGGGGTTGCAGATAATCCATATCTTGCTGAGAGGGAGTGTTGAGAATGCAGCAAGATGATGGAGCTTAGTGAAATGAAGTCGCCTTTACTAAGTGGGCCCGCAGGCGAATTCTGGCGCAAAGTCTATTTTTAAGACTATGTCTATTTTTAGACATATGGAGCATGGTTCGGGGATTCCAGTTTGAGATTCTTGGAGCATTGGTCATGTTGGTAAAAATATATGGGACTCTATTTTTGTGACCTATAGGTCGAAGAGGTCGAACTATTTTTAGACTGCCTCTCCTAAAAATAGGGAAGTCAAATATTATTTACCCTTAATAATATTTAGACTATAAACTTCAGTTTACTCTCTTGGAGCACTTCAGTTCGAGCCTTGGAAGTGGCTCATGCATCTGACATAGGAATCACGTGGTTCCCAAGGGTTTGATGGCATCATGCATGGTTGACTTCAGTTAGGACTTCAGTAGCAGAAGTTTGGTGGAGTTAATGAGACAGCTAGTGGAGTTGTGTTCTGTTTATTTTAGTTGAACTGATTGAGATTATTTTAACTAGCTAATCAATTATTTAAGAGTGGAGTGAATTAAATATTATTTAATTCATTAATTAGTAACTCATTATTCAACTCAAGAACACATCAGTTCACTACAGTGCATGATCAGTTCAGTGGAGACCAGTGAAAGAGGTAGATGAAAGGGTGGAGTTAGCTATCAGTGGCGACATCGGTTGTGCATGAGATTTGCACCACACTTGGAGGATTTGTCCATGACAATTGCGCAGTCAAGCCAAGGAGATTCGAACCTTGGATCTCTATATAGACAGGCCTGGATTGCGCAATAGAGGCAAGGCAATTGGCGGTGAGTTTTGAACCAGTAACCTGTTCAAAACTGAGCTAGTTTGTGTGTAACTTCATGAGAAAGTACTGAGTACTTGTGAGAATTATTGTACTGAGTTTGTTACATGTATTCTCCATTATAATATACACAATAGCTACGGGGTTTTCAGCTATAAACTTTCCCCATACATACTATGTTAATGTGTATGATGATTTGATGTGTTATCGCTTGATTTTATTTCCGCATGTTTGATGATCTGAGTGGAAGAGATTATGTGTTGCATATAAATTCGAATTGTATGTGATCAGGATAGTCTTGGTGAATAAATATCATTATTCAGCAAATTTCTACAGTAAATGTGTCATTGGTTTCCTTCATTTTGGGCATGAAGCGCAATTTTTACAAGCATATATTTATCCTTCTTCATCTCTTCTTACTCCTTCCTTTTCCAAACTTTTTTGGATTCTTTGGAAAGGGTATCTTCTTTCCTATTTCATCTAGGAGATTCTACAATACCAATTCTACAAAATTGTGTTATGTTACCATTATTGACACACTTATAACATACAACGATATAATGAAATAAGGGAGAAAATGAATTATAGTTTCTATTTGAAAACCCATAAATACTTATGTTTATTTTCCATACATTATTATTTCTTACTTGTGCTTATAACCTATTGCTTTTTGGCCAACGTGGATGCAAGAAAAACAATAACCAAAGAAGGACTTCCAGTACTAAGTTGTCTGAGACCAACTTGATGGAAAATATCTTTTGAATTTATCCTTTTCCTTGTGAAGAAGGTTAGGTTTATGTCGGAATCTATCTTATTTATTCATGCTGCCTTCATTTTTTGTGGAGCTTTTGATAACATCAACTTTGATTTTATATTTTCCTTCATTTACTTTCTTTGGTGGATTTTTAGCTTGAGAATTTGAATCTACTTTAGGAGCCTTTTTATTCATATAATAGCCAACGCCAGCCTTAATGAATGGTGACCTTTGGAAACTTATGATATCATCTGATATTTTAGTGCTCTATTTAAACTTCAAGATTTTATTCATCTCACTAGTTAACTTCTCTAGATCCTTTCTTACGGAAATAATTTCAGCTTCCAACTTCTCACACTTTTCTTATTTTTGCTTCATATAGGTTCTCTCACCATTTATTTTGTATTTTTTCTTCTTCTAGTTTAATATTTAGGATGATACTAATCTTATATATTTATTTGAACAATGGAGCTTTGTTTGTCAATAATTGTTTTTGAATAAACATGTGCGCTTCTAAGATCTACCTTCTAGTGGTTAGAATATTTTTAGAGGAACCAACTGTGATACCAATTGTCAAGCACACACTTATATTGAGAGGGGGGTTTTGAATCAATATAAGATTTTTTTTGTTGATTCAAATAGTCATCAATCATAAGAAAAAAATCAAATATAAGATCTATTAACTACAAAACATGGAACACAACAGTTTACATGTAAACCATTTTGGCAGAAAACCATAAAAATTCTCTTTATAATTCTTTATAGGAACCAACTTATCGTTACAAATATTTGTAGGCACCAACCTACTGGAGAAATAAATTCCCACTGGTTCAAACCCCGGTAAGTACCGACCTACTCTTATATATCCTTGTAAACATCGATCTATAGGAGACATTAATCCCCACTTCTTCAAATATTTGTAGGCACCAACCTATTGGAGACAGCAATCCCTAACACTATAAATATTTGGAATAAAAAACCTAATTTTATAAGTCTAATTTCTTTTTCCTTTATAATATCTACTTAATTCCTTTGCACTCACGAAGTATTCTCAGTACTTATTCCTTTACTAAGCCTACTCACTACTTATGCCTTCACTAGGTCTGACAAAAATTTGAATCTCCAAAATTTATAATAAATTTCCCATAGCGTGTTGTTTTTTGATTCTTCGCAAGAATGAAATTGTATAGCATGCCACCTATCCAATTTTTCAAATCTTATTTTGAATTTTTTACCTGAGGTACTTATATATGTCTCCTCAAATCTCTAAAAATTTCATAGTCTTAGGTCCTAGAAAAAAATTTATAGAAAAAATATGAAGTTAACTTTTTTGAAATTCATTTTAGGACCATTTATAATCCTTAACTTCCATAAGTCATATATCCAAATGTATAACAAATCAAAGTCTGAATTTTTTTTCTTAGGTACTTTTGTATGTATTCTCAAATCTCTAATAATTTCAGTCTGAAATTTCCAAAAACAAAATTATAAAATAAATGTCAACCTAACCTCTTTGAAAATGATTTTAGTTCCATTTAAAACCTTGACTTACACAGAGAATATCTCCAAAAGTATAGAAAACTAAATTTTAAATTTTTGACCACATGTACCAAGAGATCTCACCTCCATCTCCTCAATTTTTTTTTGTTTGTCAAGTTGTTTGTGATCCTCCAATATTGATCTACGGCTTGAGAAATCGTGACTTGAGGGCATCTAATCTATCAAAGTCACCCAGGGATCGTACCCATCCCAGGCCACACCAGCCTTAAGATGACTGGATTTTTTAGCATGTCTCCTCCCCTTAGCACAGGGAACAACCACCTCCTGTGAGGTTTGATCCTAGGTCGCCTTGCTAATGAGGCCCATCCTCAACCGGTTATGCTAGTAAGGCTTGACCCATCTCCTAAAAATTTCATTGTTTGAAATATCATAGAAAATAAGTTATAAAAAATGTCAAACTGAACTATTTGAAACTGATTTCAAGAGCATTCGAAAACCCTATCTTCCAAAATGTATATCTCAAAAAATATTAAAAACCAATGTCTCAAAATTGTGACCACATGTAGCCAAAGATATGGCCCTTGTTTCCTCAAAAATCCACAATTTGAAATGCACTAAGAAAGAAATTACAACAAAAAATATGAAACTAGTTTGAAGCGTACTCCAATGGTAATCACAAACCCTAAATTTTATAACTTATATCTCATAAAATATAGTGAATAAATACCTATAATTTCAACCATATATTCCCCTTGATATCTCCTTAATATGTTCAAAATTTCATCATTTCAAGCATCCCAAAAAAAAGTTATAATGAAAATGCCAAGACAAATCTTTCACTCCACAAATAAAAATTTTCTTACATACATTTTACTTTCAATGATTTCTCCTTTTATACATTATCATACCCCTCCATGAAAATACATGTTTATTCAAGAAATAAAGACAATTTATTGATTAAATAATTAATTCTCATTGCTATTTAATTTTTCCAAATACTATGATAAAATACAATGGAATTTGCAAACTACGAATTTGAAACCACCAATTTACTTTTTGACAATGTGTTCAACGTCTTATATAGTGTATTGTAAATGATGAAGTTAATACAATGAGAGAAATGTGAAACTCTGAATATTTGTTGATTTTCTCCATTGAAAGTTCCAAGGTAAATTTCTGAGCACTTTATATATATATATATATATATATATATATATATATATATATATATATATATATATAAGCCCTTTGACAATGACAACAACGTGTTCAACATCTTATATAATGTATTGTAAATGATAACGTTAATACAATAAGAGAAATGTGCAGTAAATTTGTGAGCACTTCACTTTAAATATATAAACATTGTATGAATACTATTCATTTTTTTATTTTATAAGCAATTTATATATGCACTACTTACTCTAAAAATTTAAAACTTAGAAAATTAGGGCAATTAGTGTTCTTATATTTGGTGACCATAAACTATGTCTTATCATTGTAGGAATTTACAGGGTAAGTTCCTTAGATCAAACACCAAATGTCACCGCTCACAAACAGATCACAGATTAGTACACTAGTATTTGACGTGGTTAAAACCGTAGAAGAGGGAAATAGTCCACGGTCTGAGCCAAAGCGACCACTTCAGGAAATTTATTAATATAAATAAAGGAAATTTACATAATATTCTCTCATAAATGGTCACTGGAAAAATAACCCTCCATGTTCTTTAAATAGAGATCATGGACCAATCGGGTGTTAAGCCACAAGTCAAGTGTCAGTAATTCTGAGGAGAGAATGAACCATTCGATCGCTACATATACCGTCGGATTATAAGTTACAAAAGTACATAGTAATGAAACACATTTTACCTAACTCTACGCTATACCAAGTTATATTTAACTATTTCATTTGTATCAGAATATCCTAACATCCCCCCTTAAGAACAACTTGGGATAGGATTGAAGGATTTATAAAGGTGACACAATAGGAGAAGGAAGGAGGCATCAGAGCCTACCCCCCCTTAATGATAACTTTCCTAAACTCCAAGCATAGATTTAATTTTGGTAAACTTCGCTTCTGTGAGAGTCTTTGTAAAGATATCAGCAAATTTATCATTGGTTGAACAATACTGCACTTCAATAACACGATCATGAATGAGATTTCTGATGAAGTGTATGTGTAGCTCAATGTGTTTTATGCGCTGATGCTGAAATGGATCTTTTCATAGCTGAATGGCACTCTTATTATCACACCAAAGTGTAGTTGGATGCTACTGATGAATACCAAATTCGGACATGATCTGATGAAGCCACATGGCTTCCTTTCTGGCTTCAACTACACCATGATACTCTGCTTATGCCGAAGAAAGAGAGATTGCACTTTGTTTCTTATAAGACCATGTAATGGGTCCTGAACGAAGAGTGAATACATAACCTGTAGTAGATTTTCGATCATCACGTTCACTAGCCCAACTAGAATCAGTGAACCAATCAACAATGGAGATGCTCCTGCACTGTAATGAATCTCGAACTGAACTGTACCTAGAATATATTGAAGTATTCTTTTAGCTACTTTCCAGTTACTTTCATGAGGTTTTTGCATAAACCGAGAATGGAAAAGGAAAGCTCGGGACGAGTATGGGTTAGATACAGAAGTTTACCAACAAGTTGATGGTATAAGGTAGCATCAACTTCAGGGGAAGTACAAGCGACTGAAAGCTTGACTCCAGACTGAAAAGGAGAAGAGTCTGGCTTATAGTATTCCATGTGAAAGTGGCGTAGAAGATCACATGCATACTTAGACTGAGAAAGGGTAATACCTTCTTTTGATTGCAAGACTTGAAGATGAAGGAAATAATGAAAGTGTCAGAATTCTGTCATTTTAAACTTCTTTTTGAGGCTAGACTTCACATGTTTTATATGGTTGGGATCACTACCAGTAAGGATAAGATCATCAACATAAAGGAAAAGGATGATTAAGGACTTGCCCACTTTCTTGATGTAGACAGTGTTGTTGGAATGACATATAGAAAAGCCATTATCTAAGATAAAGCTATCCATTTTGGCATACCAATCCCGAGGGGCTTGTTTGAGACCATAGAGAGACTTCCTAAGGTGAAAAACAAGGCTTGAGTCATTTTGGATAAAGCCAGGGGTTTGTTCCATGTAGATTTCTTAATGCAAGTCCCCATGTAGGAAGGTGGATTTAACATCCATTTGATGGACTTCCCATTTAAAGGAGGCAAAAAGGGAAAGAACAACATAGATAGAATTCATTTTGGCAACAGGGGAGAAGGTTTCAGTATGGTCAATGTCTTCAACTTGTGAAAATTGTTTAGAAACAAGACGATCTTTATGTTTATCCACTTTTCCATCTGATCCAAACTTTGTTTTGTAAACCCATTTTCATTTGACAAGTTTTCCTCGCTTTGGAAGAGGAACAAGGTCCCAAGTATCATTTTCCAATAAGGAATGGTATTCTTCATTCATAGATGCATCCCAATCTGGATGAATTGAAGCTTCTTCAAAGGTATCTGGATCATGATTTTCTGGAACTTGAGCCAATAATGAAGAGGACCTGTCGAACTGAGAACATTTACGAAGTTGATCTGCAGGGTCACTTGTAAGAAAACCTGCTGCATCCCGAGTAGAGCGGACCCATTTTGGAGGTTGTGGAGTTGATGGAAGATCCTAAGGAGGTGGAGGAGGATTTTCATCCTTGTTGTCATCATCTGAATTATAAGGAATTTTGTCAGAAGTAGAAGAGATAGAGAGAGGTGGCACATATTCCGAATCAGGATCGCAGGCCAAAGGTGGCACACCCGCCGAACTAGGCTCGCAGGCTGATATATTTTCATAAAATTTTACATCTCTTCTAATGATTACATTTTTGGATTTGGGTTGAAGAAGTCTATACAAATTGACATCTTCAGAATATCCAACAAAAATGCAATTTTCACTCTTAGGTTCTAAGGCTTTATGTTTCTCATCGGGAATATGGGCCCAAGCTTCACTTCATAAAACATGAAAGTGACTTACATCCGATTTGATTGAGCTATGGGCTTCTTCTGGAGTGATATTCCTTAGAACCTTAATAGGAGTGCGATTTACTATGTAATTTTCACAGTTAATTGCTTTTTCCCAAAAATTAAGACCAATTCCTTTAGATTGAAGCATACAATTAGCCATTTCTTTTAGAGTGTGATTATTCCTTTCAACTACACCATTTTGTTGTGGAGTATACAGAACAATATGTTGGAATTGAATGCCATGCTGAGTGCAAAGGTTGATAAATTTTTTGTTAACCTATTCTCCTCCATTGCCAGATCTTAACTTAAGAACGTGATGTCCAGATTTTTTCTCAACAAAGGCCTTAAAGGCCAAGAACATGTTAAAAACTTCACTCATGAGTTTTAAGAAGTATACCCAAGTGTGTCTGGAAAAATCATCAATCAAAATTTAAGAAGTACTTGTAGCCAAAGAAAGAAACAACTGGAAGTGAACAACATAAATCACTATGCACAAGTTGCAAAGGGGCTATTAGCTAAGGCTTGATCTTTTTTATTTTCATTTAGCCTTTTTATGTGCATCAATAGGTTTATATTCTTGTCCTAATACTATTCTATAAATCCCTTTACTTCTAAGTAATTCTACCATATATGATAGCCATTGGAAATAATTGGTGCTGTTAAGAATAACCAGAGATGCACTTTCCATTTTTAAAAGCTAAAACTGTAAAGGTTGAAACTAACTACTCCAATGGAAGATCTCGAAAAATTAGGTCGGTTAAATAAAAATGGCAGTAAAAACAACTTTCGGATGAAGAAGTTATGTCTTTTTGAAGAAAAGTTGTAGTAGATGTCGAGTAGTTACGTGATAGGTTAAAAGTTTAATATTAAGGTGTCTTTTAAAAAGAAAATCCCCCCATTTTCCAAACTTAATATAATAAGCTCGCTTTTTTTTTTAAACTACTTTATGCGACCCACTTTTATAAATAAGTGAGAGTCACTTTTACATTGTTACTTTATGAACTAATGACCAAGTAGACTGCAACTTAAATAAAAGATAAAGTGACTTTACACTGTAAGTGATTCACTTTTTATAATGGGCGAGAAAAAATATTTCATAAAGTAACTTAAAAACATAAGTTACATGTGCTTTTTAAATAAAGCACATAACGTGCTTGAGAAAGAGACTTGAACCCAAGGTCTATATTCTCATAAAGAAACTTTACATCAAGTGAGCTAGTAAAAGGATTTTGTAATTGTTTGAAAGGAGGAAGGGGGATTTTTTTTTTTTTTTGTTCTTCGAGTTGCGTGCCTTTTTCCTGAAAAAAATAACCACGCAAAAAACAAAAAAAAATACAAGCCTTACGGCAGAATGTTAGATTTCTGGTTAGTCTGTCTGACAACTATATATTTTTCTCGTTATTTCTGATTTCCAGAGATCGCACAAAGTTGCAAGGAAAGAGCATACGTAACAGAAAAATCCAGTCTTTTTGTTTTTGATTGGCCAGATCGCACACAACGCCGAGCAAAGAGCATACGCAGAGAAGAGGGTATAGATCCGGTAATAAAAAAAGACTACCAACCGAAATCAATAGAGGGATAAATAAATATAACTGCAAAAAAAATACTTTATACCTCCAGATCTAAAATGACATAACTTGGGCAACCAAAAACCTTTTCACATGAAACAAAAGGGCTTCCTCACTATAACTGAGGATCTGGACACAATAGAGCAATTCTCATGTCCCAAAAGTGGTTAGAAACAGTAGATTTGGAAAACGGCAGTCACATGCAGTCAAACAAGCTTCATATTTGGATCAACAACGGATGCGGCCATCAAAACAGCTCTGATACCATGTAGGAATTTACAGGGTAAGTTCCTTAAATCAAACACCAAATTTAACCACTCAAAAACAGATCACTGATCAGTACACCATTATTTAACGTGGTTAAAAGCCACAAAGAGGGAAACAGTCCATGGCCTGAGCCAATGCGGCCACTTCAAGAAATTTATTAATATAAAGAAAGAAAATTTACATAAGTTTCTCTCATAAACGGTCATTGGACAAATGACTCTCCATGGTCTTTAAATAGAGATCATGGACCAATCGAGTGTTAATCCACGGATCAAGTGCCGGTAATACTGAGGAGAGAATGAATCGTCGGATCACTACATATCGTGACCGTTGGATTATGTTACAAAAGTACATAGTAAAGAAACACACTTTACCTAACTCTACGCTAGACCAAGTTATACTTAACTATTTCCTATGTGTCGGAATATCCTAACAATCATTATTGGTTTTAAGAATTTACAATCTATAAAAATCAATAACATTCTTACTTCCTTTAAAAATGAAACTTATTATGTCTACAATGTTTTGGACTTTCGTAAAAGGACATTCCAAGATAAAATGTCTTTCATCCTTCACTTTCTTAATAAAGGAATTAAAAATATTATATTCCCTAATATTTTAAGTATTATACTTAATTTTAATATAATGTTATTATAAAAACTACTTTATTTTTTAAAATAATGTTGATAACAATTATTATAATATATGAACAAATGGCCCATGAAAATTATAATAGTCAATGATGGGGTCTAGTGTTAAGTCAATCTATAGAGAATTCAGACAACTTCACAAACAAACAAACAAAAAATCCATAAAAAAATAAAATACTAAAATAATGCATAAAATAAACAAATCAACAAACTTTTGCTTATAATAATAATATATTTGACTTTTGTAAAAGGATATTAAAAATGAAAATGCTTTTTATCTTTCACTTTCTTAATAATCATAAAAATTTCCAACTATTATATAATATTTAAGTATTATTTTCAATTTCATCATACATTAATTTATATAAAAAAATATTTTAATTTTAAAAATAATATAAATAACCATCATTACAATCTATAAACAAATGAATATTCAAAGAATGATTAAAATAAATAAATAAAGAAATCTCCCACACTTACCTTATCAATATAATAATAAATGATTACGTTAACAGTTTTAACTTTTTTTAAAAGTTAATTGGGTGGTATAATTTTTGGTGAGATTTGTAATTTTTTGTGTTATTTAAAATATATTTTTTACTCAATATTATAAAGAAAAAAGATTAAGTAAATTTCACAAACCTCAAATTTATAATTTTATCTTAACAAATTAATAATAAAATTTTAAAAAATATACCAAAAAACCATAAAATATACTCTATACTAAATATATTCAATAGACTTGACACTACAATAACTCTCCAAAGGAGAAAGAGAAAAGTGACCTCCATCTCTGTTTCAGTATTTAAATCTGAAAACCAAGATTCCTAGATGTGCAAAATTTGCATTACCTAGGTGTCAATATAGTAATAGAAGGATTGGCATCAGATGGAAGAGCCAGAGGAATATGCCAAAGATGATACAGAGGAAGAAGTGGTTGCCGACACATGTGAATCGGTATGTTGGATTACATAAGCAGGCCTTGTGGGATCAGACAATGTCACAGAAGAAGTTGAAAGCATCAAAATTATTGTAGCCATTACTGGACGAAGTGACGAATCAGCTTGTGTACACAAAAGGCCAACATGAATGCATCTTATGGCTTGCTTTTCATTACATGTTTCAATGATAGTTGGATCAATCATTTGCACGCTATTTCCTTGGCTGTAAGAATTCTGCACCTGCATTTCATAAAATTTATACATGATGCAAAGATTCATAAGATTAGTTTTATGGAAAATTAGTATAAAATTCGATACATGAATTCATGCCAAAATAGATTAGCCAAACACATAATCTCATACTTCAACTAAATGTTTTATTGATGAACTAAATAATATAGATACACTATTGCTGAGGGGATAATACAGTGAATGTTAGAATGAGAAATTCTTATAACGAGCAATACTTATTTGGATATTTGAATGTATCCTTAATTCCTAGGTAGAATTTTTTTAAACAATAGTTTTCTTTCAAAATTTAATATTGTTAAATCTAAATGCAAATCCGGAGATTCTCTCGAGCTATTTGACATGTACCAAATGAAGAGCATGGGTTTCATCTTGCCTTGTCGAATCCCATGGAGGTGTGAGATCATTGGCAGGTTGATGCTGAGGTACTCATTGTGCAAGTTGTTAATATGTGTGATGAAATTAAAGAAATTTGATTTCGATAGACATTTTAGATATGGAACTAATATAATGGAATTAGTGGAACCAATTTCCAAAGAGATTAATGATATATTTATTTTAGCTTGTGATTTGTGAGATGAGAAATTATGATGAAGCAATTTCCAAAGAGATTAATGATATATTTATTTTAGCTTGTGATTTGTGAGATGAGAAATTATGATGGGGAGGAATTATGTAAAGAAATTCAGTTTGATTGTAGATTTTGAAATATTTTGAAAATTTAATAGATATAATGAAATTATTTATATTTGATAATTACAACTAAAAAATATAAATTGAAATAAATCATGCTTTCATGTTGTGTAAGTGCGGTGCTCTCTTATGACATGGGTGAAACCACTCCCATATTTAATGCTAGTGAGTGTGGGATCTCCAAAGTTGCAAGTAGAGGAAGCACTGACCAAGTTGGGATGGTCACAACTCACGTTGGAAGACTTGTTAAGCATTGTCTGGTCAAAAAAGTTTAGGCTAGGTGTGCTCATGCAATTTCCAGTGACAAAATCACAACATATATCTGCCCTAATGTGTTCATATAGTGCCTAAGAATATTTTATCCTATGTATGAGTTATTCATGCATCGAGTGGGTAAATTTATGTGTCCAATTGTTAGATGAATTGAAAACATATGTTGAGTCATGGTGGTGTTGACGGGAAAAAATGTCCGGCCAACAGCAGGGGATCTCCTCGATAAAATGTCCCAACTAGACTCTAAACCATTTGGAATAGGTATCCCGTCCGGGGTGTGGGTCCAGCGACTGCTTGATACTCCTTTTCTTTGGTCTCAATCGGACTTTGCAAACCTAAGGACGTACGCTTATTCATATGACACAAAACACATGATTGATGAATTATAATGGTCAAACAACACTATGCGTAGCAAGACGAGTTGTAAAGCATGGAGCCAAAGGAAATGTTGTTAGCAGCACGTCATTAGGGTCATGCTTGTAAAAGATGTTCTGACCATAAAAGAAATAATTCCTTATGGCAGAATACCCTTCACTTCCTTGAATGATCACAGAGATAATGTAAATGTTAACAAACAAAGTTATTAGCATTCATTAAAGCAGAAACATAGACTTAACACCATTAACACACTTCTAGAAAACTATAATGCATAATGATGTAAACAGAGAGAGTTTCATTAATCAAAAGATGTTAGAAACTGAAAATGTAATACTCATAGTGTTCACGCATTAATTAACATCAGATCCAACAATGGAGTTTACAAGTGCTTGTATTCATATGCAACATTTTGTGGTCCTTCTATACAATACTCAATATCCTTTTCAGTCCAAAAGAAAAGTCCCTTACAATCTCCCGGAGGAGGTATTTATAACACGCGGCTTGCCCTTTGGGCTTCTGAATTTTCGCCTTCCGGTCAGTTGGGATGCCTTGCGACTTGGTGGGTTCTGTGACCTACGACCTGGTCACTGTTGCGACCTGCGACCTCAAGAAAATCTGTGACCTGGGACCTTGAGGAAATCTGCAACTTGTGACCTGAGGAAATCTGCGACCTGTGACCTTGAACAATCTGCGACCTGCGACCTTGAAAAATTTGTGACCTGCATCCTTCTTTTGATCTCTGGATTTTATAGCAATATTCATTATCCTGCATTCCTTGCTTTGAAAAATGGCTCTCTTGCTTGCTGGGAAAAACTCCGGCTCATCGTGCAAACCAACAGCTTCCTCCTGCAGTCACATAGTTTAGGTTACATATCTTCATTGATTGAATAATAATGTTAGGGGCATATGTAATTACTTCCACAAGTAAATTAAAAAAAAATGATAACTTTAGACCCCTGTGTGGTCAAGTGTTGTGTCATTAAGTCATCAAAGAGAACAGCCTGTGTAGGCTTTCCCTATGCCCCTTTGATCACTATGCTTTATCCCCAACATTTTCCTCAGACTCTATCAAGTTGAAGCTACGCTTAGCGTGAGGAAGCCCCTCGTTCTCCTCATGCTCGGTTGCGTCTAGTTTACTTATGTGTTAAAGCATACCAGTAGATAATGAGGTGCAAACCATGAAAATTAAGCAATGGCCTTAAACTATACTCTTTTGAACAAAGGAGCATGCTCGTCTTCAAGAACCTTGGATCTCTTTGATGGTGCAACAAAAACAAAAAGACTCCTCTCCCGAGACTGATTACCAAGAAAATTCTATATTGCCATGTAGGAAAAGTAGCACCATTTTCAACTGTGGTCTTAAAACCATTGTAATGCTACCATAAATAAACTTTTCTACCGTATATTTAAACCCACCATTATAAAATGAAGCCCATCGCATTAACATATTTCGTTTGACTAACCATAGGCTCCCCGTGAATTAATGAGGGTTTCATGTGAATGTGCAACACCATTTAAACTGGTTTGGAGGACGATGGATATCTTTCTTCATTTGTGTAAACTAGCCTGTTTCCGCGACCTGGCAACCTGATCGCATGGCCGGGAGATCACACCTCGGATGACTTTGCATGCTTTGCGACCTAGCAACTTGGTCGCACAGTCGCATGGTCGGAGGGTCGCCTTTCGAATGAGTTTGCATGCTTTGTGACCTGGTGACTTGGTCGCACAGTCGCATGGTCGGAGGGTTGCCTTCTATATGACTTTGCAATTTCTACGACCTCGCGACCTGGTCGCACAATCGCATGGTCGGGGATCGCGTAAGTGGCATATTCTGTTGGGCACAACGTTCGCGACCTTTGCGACTTGGTGATGGTCTCGTACTCGCAAATGATTGGGTCGCAGCCTTCGATGGATAGTAACACGGCTCCATACAGTTGCAGAACCTCAACTTCACTCCTCTACAAATGTTATTGCGACTATCCACACCCTCACGCATTTGTTTGGTTTTCAAGTGGATTATACAATTTCTGCAAGGAAATGGCAATCGCACGGTCTGCAGTGGGGGTACATGCCACGAAAGCGAGGAAAATTACTGCATTTTCCTTTGGGAATTGGTTTTCGTTTTTTTTTTTTTGGTACTGTTGTTTGTTTTGAGAGCCCTGGGTGGTCACTTTTCTTTTTAATAGTTATCTGTCTCTTCTTGATTCTGTTTCAATCTTTGCTTAGTATAAACTTGATTTACTCCCCTTCAAAGAGCCAAACAGAGTTTGAGACCTTTTAAACCTAGGTATGTCATCGATGCACTTTGACTGATATCCGTTCAGTTCACTACTATTTATATTAGCGGATTGATCTGAAGAAGCGAGTTCAACTGCGCTATCCCTCAAAAGCTCCCTATCTGAATTATCTGATGTAACTGTTTTACCATTACGCACACCTTTGTTGGAAGATATGTCCATCGACTTGGCTAGTTTGTACGCTCCACTCTCAGATCAAGCTGTGCAGGGTCCTTGACAGTGGATTGAATAATGAATTGTGCTCCTCGAATTCCAGAATCATTCCGTGTCCTCAGCTGAACAATATAGCCAAGCTGTTCGATAGATCTAAGCTGATCGAAGGCTGTTTGCTTGGCACGGAGAACAAAAAGCTCTAATTGAACATTCATCTTGGAGTCATCTTGTTTGACTTGAATGTAATGAAGCAGTGCAGAATTCTCGTTCTTTTCACTTAGACCTTCAATAGGATAGTAAGGGTTTGTGTTAATGCTACATATTCAACCACCAGTGACCTTGGAACCTCTCTTATGCATCAATATAAAACTTGTTTCAGCCTTTAGCAGTCCGATCTGAAATTGCGTCGATGCACGAGAGTTGCATATGAAAACGCCTCAGGTTTTGGCGGCCCTTCCGACTAATTGTCCAATCAGAAAAACCTACGCCATTTTCTTAAAGAAAAATCGATAACTGAAATAGGCCTCAATTCCACGTGGTGTCGTGCATGGAGAGGGAAGTCGAGACATTAATATGGGCAGTTAACGAATATCATCAACGCATTCCTGGGGTGTGCTGTATGCAACGCTTGGCATTTGAAACTTTCTTCCCTGGGGTGGAAAACGATGGTGCTGTTTCATGCTGGGTCAAACATACCCTTTCACACATGGCGGAGAGCCAAAATTTAGGCCGTGGACTACTTCATGCCCAATGTACTTGTGCTTTTCATGGTCTTAACTCATCGTTGTAATAGTAAGTATAATGGAGGCAACAAAGGGAGAGTTTCTGTGTGGGACTTTAAGAGTATAGGCGAGGCATCTATGCATTTCCACACATAGTTACCGTCCTCAAATATGCAACAAGAAAACTTATTTCATCCTCCTACAAATGAATATGAGACACAATAGATGGTGGAGTCATACTCAAACATGTGTTTTACTAATTTTCCCATATGTTGTCCGAAATTTTCAATCATAGCTCTGGTGATCTTCGTCATATATATCTTTAAACTTACTAGGGTCCCGCCGAGTGATGCGAAAATGAGAGCCTAGAATGCCAAGGGTTGCTTCCAAAAACCATGTCACAGCTACTGTATTGTGAATGAATGCCTGGGGCTGCTTCACACCACCACCTTTGTCGTTGTCACCAGCTTTCAACACTATAAAGACATACTTGAATAAAGGCACCGAAGTTAATGTCTGGAAGGAAAAGGACAATGCTCCAAGTATCTCTTCACTTTTTTCGGAGTGTTGAATGTCTTCAGCACAAGTACTTCTGAAGACATAGAGCGAGGAGATACTTAAATTTCTATGGACAGCACCAATACTCTGATATGCCAATGCCATAACACTCTTCCAAGATTCTTATATTTCGCAATGAAATGAGTCTAGGTATCTGATGTGCATCAGTGAATAATTTTTTTGCATCGGTCAACCATGAACAAGTCTTCCCTTGATCCTCTATCTGAATGAACATACACCACACCATCCTCCATCTGAAAATAATGTTAACTTGATCCTCCTCCTCACTTGTGGGCGTATCCTTGTCGTCCGACTTAACAATGGTCTTCAATGGTAGCCTTAAGTCTCATCCCCACCTGGGCAGGGGGCATGTGGATGAAATTTTCATGTTTCACAGTTGTGTCCTTGTTTAGCTTCAGTGCATTTCCCTCGGTGTGGTGATGACATTGATGAGTATTTCATCCATGGGATTGACTTGTATGAAACATTATAACATTAATTAGTTCACAGTTACCCTTTAGAGAACGATGCCCCCAAATAATTAACATCAGATTATGAGTTTGGTGAAGTTCCCAAAACGAGTGCCTAAACAATCCATGGTGAAAGAGATTTTAATGTAAATACACAAAGAAAGTTTCCATTAGAATGTATGCATGGTGATCCCTTCACCATGGCGCGACTGCGGTAAGAGTATCTTGTCATGATGGTGAGAAGGATCATGAGGGGCTTGGGATAGGTTACGAGGATTTCATTATCTACATGCCAGGTTAAAGCCTTAACGGCTAAGCGGGTAGAAGGGGGGACTCGAAATTTTAAATATACCAAAATTTTTGGGTGTTGTTGTAGCGGCTACAACAAATGGCGAACCACTGGTAGAATCCAGCATCTTCGCCAATATCACAACAATAGTCTGGGTCCAGTTAGTGATGCAAGGAAATATTAAACAAGTTTTGTGGGTACCCTTTTATATTATTTTTGCCTTTACAGATATGCCCAGTCCTTGTGCCTCAGCTAGGTCTCGCTAATCAGAACACATCAAAGCGGAAGCTCACTGACGCCAGTAGCTTTTTGATGATGTGAAGATTACGGCAGCAGGTTTATTATTTTCAGGATTTTTAAAGTAATTTTTCGGTGTTGCTCCACTACCAGCAGGCCTGGACAGTACCCTGGCGGAGTCACTTCAAGAAATCACAAGCATTGCTCCATTTCCAGCTAGCCTGATCAGTACCATGGTGGATTCTTCGCATTAGCTCTTTACCCTTATTTTTTTCATGTGCTTGTAGCACTTATTTTCATGTGCTCGTGGCACTTATTTTTTATGGGCGGATGAGGGATCTCGACTTACTTTACGAGCAAGAGAGGTTGTTTCTTGTTTTATAGAAACTGAAAGATATCCTGATTTGGGTTTGCCCTTGTGCCAAACCTTCACATCCCATCTACCACAATAGGTGAAGCATAGGAAACATATCATTAAGATGTCCAAGACTATGCTGGGCAAAAGGCTTAGGCTACGGGTATTGGGCCATTCAAACTCATTAGGTCTCCCACAAACAATTGGCCCATATCTCCCTATCTAATAAATTTAGACTCATAGGCATCTTGTTGATAATGCGACTTCGATGACCTGTCCTGAGAGAAATCTACCTCTTGAGATATCCACCGCAACCTCACGCAAACAATGGGGTTATTGTTTCAGCAATCGGGGAAAAACAAGTCTGCAAGGTGGTAGGGTTTCAATGAGGGCTCATGCAATGGTAGGCGATATGTCAAAAATTTCAAATCTATGTCAAAAACCTGTGGAAATAATGTGAGGAAGTTCAGAGTGTACGACGCAATGTAATAGACGAGGCTCAAGATGCAATGCAATGCCATGTACGAGAAAGATCAACCAGTTGTAGGTAAAAAAGAGGCGCAATACAAGCGGTGATTATTTATGCAACAACAAGCAAACTGAAAAAGAACTGAGTGCAAAACAATTGTAACATGATGATGCCTAAGATATTAATCATAACCAAAATAGCAGACACACTTTTAAATTATAAAGTAAAAATTTCCCAAGTAAACCTAAAAAAATTTGAACAAAAAAAAAATTATTAACAAGTCCTGCTAGCCTACACCTAAAACCCTAGTTTACCCAATGAGGCGGTCGGGTTATGTGAAATCAGCTTTCTAGTGTAGCCACTGCATTAGTTCCCTTCCTACAAGAACAACAATGCTCGGGATCAGAGCTAGCATCCAAAAATGTGCATCAACAACAAAACTTACCTAAAGAGCATGTGCAACGGCAAGGAGACCATGGATACTTACCAGAGAACATGCTAGAATGGATTGTGCAAGCTGAATTCTAATCTCATCCTGATACACAGAAATATGTTCTTGAAACTTAAAATTATTTATGAATGACACACATCCATTCATGCACAACCCTGGGTCCAACGGGAGGGGGGTAAGCCATTGCCTATTTGCAAGTATATTCACCGGATAGGATTCGTCAGACCAACCGGCAAGCTCATCATGCTGATGAGGATGATTAACCTGATAGGATGGGAAAAATAAGCATTTTCCAGGCGAATTGTAGATACTTGCGAATCCAAGATCAGAAACCTTGATTTTGAAAACCCTAATCCAGAGTTGCCCCTGGGTTTGGTCGAGGAAGTGAGGATCCAAATCAACCTTCAGTGGAGGCTGAAAATCCTTGCTATCCTGAAAAAACTCCGGTCTTTCGAGCAGTGGGTTTCCCAACCTCAATGGTTTGGCGAGATCAACAAGCGAATGGATGTGATCATCAATTGTGGTGATTTGAAACATGTCAGTGGGCTTTGTATCAATTTGGCCAAATGTTCGTGCACCGATAGTTTGACAATCCAATGTATCAGATTCTTTAGATGTGCCAGGATGGGGTGAATTGACCGGGATATTTTTAGGCAGTAGAGAGGTTTTCCGAAAATCACACGCTTGTGCCTGAGTGCAACTGGTGCTGGCTAGGCAACAACTAAAGAGATTAGATACAATGGCCAGTGCTTTCCTTCCAGTGAATAAATTAGGGTATATCGGTTGTTTCATGCCACTTGTTTGGGGACAGGAATATGTGCTCAGGGAAACATCACTTGGATGGAAAACCTGCCCAGATGAGCTGATATCTGACGGGGTTATGCTAAGAGGAGTGTGATGCATGGGAATCGTTATTTCAGAAACCCCAATTCGGGAAACCATGGTTGGATTTATTTGAGGGGCAATATCAGGATCGGAAGAATTTGAGGTAATAGCCAGCCGGAGCTGAATTGCTTTGATTTCCTGATGGGACCTCGAATCTTCACAAAGTGGATCATATAATTTGGGTGGCTTCATATGGTCAACAAAAAGATGTGAATGATAGTTCTCAGCGGCATGAGTGAATGTGTTTTTAGATAATCAGCGATTACTAGAGCCATCGATTTGATCAATATGGGTGCCTGGCATGTTGGGCTCCCCGGGAATTAACCATTGGGATGGATTAATAAAAGCGACATCTTGGGGTTGCCAAGATAGGGAATCGCTCCTATGGTTGTTTAAATATTTTGAATGAAAAAGATCAGATCTAAAAGATTCATCAAATTTGCACTGTGATTGTGAAACACCATCCTCGTGCTTATGATTGTTGCCAATAACAGTATAAGGAAATTTTGAATGTCTCGAAGAAATTACTGGTGTGGCCGGCTCCTGAAATAAATTAGGGGATAATGGATTAAGTGATTCAGATGCGGAGGTATCAACCGTACAAAGACTTTCATCTCGCACCTCAGTGTCATTCGAAGAGAACGATGGTCGTGCAGGCCTAGTGAAGGAATCAACTTTGTCCGGGATAAGAGTCAATTCATTATTAGTATGCGAATCAGATTTAGGAATGTGCTTGGGGAAACATCTAGTGGATTCGAGATAGGTTTCATGAACTTGGAGAGATGTTGGGCCCATATGGTTTTCAATCTTTGATCTGATAGGGTGTGTGAAAGATTCAGAGGTAGTACAATAGGCTTTATCTTCTTGCATGTGTCTATCATTTCCTAGTGCCTTCAAGGTCACAACTCCACTACATGGCAATTCAGGAGAAAGAATAGGAATATCACAAATAGTAATACTCTCCTGAATGTGGTCTAAACTTGGGGAGAGGGACAAGGAAACAAAGTCTGAACAGCTGGCAACTTGCGGGTCATTATATCAAACACTAGACTCAGGCTTGGTTTCTAATTGGAACTGTTCGAGGGAAACGAAAATCGCATGCCTAAACTGTTCACTTAAATATCTCCAATCAACTTCCTTTTCAGGAATCTCAAGACAATAAACAAATCTGATAGAGAATTCGTCTAGAGGTTACTGAGGTTCCATTCTGATGTAATTTAATTTTAATATTACATTTTGAAGATCATACCTGTGAAAAGCTTGTTGTATTTCACCGGCGAGCTGCTCATATGAATCGATGGAAGCTTATGACAATGTGTGGCACCATTGCTTAGCGCGACCTTCGAGGGTGAGGGAGAAAAGAAAACAAGTCAACCCTTCATTGTCAATTTCGTAGCACTCACAAAAATCAAAAAAATGTACAAGGTGTTTGGTTATGGAAACTTCGTTTTCACCATCGAATTTTAACTGGGACAAGTGATACATAATTTCATCGGGGATGGAGCATCGAGGTCTATAAAACTCCGAAAAACATCTTGGGAGAATGATTTAGGGATGAGCCATTACAGATATGAGATTAACTACAGGCTCTAAGGGCTTAGCTTGTCACCTGGCCCTCCTTCTAGTGCCAATTCTATTGACGGGAAAAAATGTTCGGCCAACAACAAGGGATCTCCCCGGTAAAAAGTCCCAACTAGACTCTAAACCGTTTGGAATAGGGATCTCGTCCGGGGTGTGGGTCCGGCTACCGCTTGATACTCCTTTTCTTTGGTCTCAATCAGACTTTGCAAACCTAAGGAAGCATGCTTATTCAAATGACACAAAACATATGACTGATGAATTATAATGGTCAAACAACACTATGCGTAGCAAGACGAGTTTTAAAGCATGGAGCCGAAGGAGATGCTGTTAGCAGCACATCATTAGGGTCATGCTTGTAAAATATATTCTGACCACAAAAGAAATAATTCCTTATGGCAGAATACCCTTCACTTCCTTGAATGATCACGGAGATAATCTAAATGTTAACAAACAAATTTATTAGCATTCATTAAAGCAGAAACATAGACTTAACACCATTAACACACTTCTAGAAAAATATAATGCATAATGATGTAAACAGAGAGATAGTTTCATTAATCAAAATACGTTAGAAACTGAAAATGTAATACTCATAGTGTTCACGCATTAATCAACATCAGATCCAGCAATGGAGTTTACAAGTGCTTGTATTCATATGCAACATTGTGTGGTCCTTCTATACAATACTCAATATCCTTTTCAGTCCAAAAGAAAAGTCTGTTACAATTTCCTAGAGGAGGTATTTATAACACGCGGCTTGCCCTTTGGGCTTCTGAATTTTTTCCTTCCAATCCGTTGGGATGCCTTGCGACTTGGTGGGTTCTGCGTCCTGCGATCTGGTCACTGTTTCGACCTGTGACATCAAGCAAATCTGCGACCTGGGACATTGAGGAAATCTGCGACTTGCAACCTGAGGAAATCTGTGACCTGTGACCTTGAACAATCTACGACTTGAAACCTTGAACAATTTGTGACCTGTGGCCTTCTTTTGATCTCTGGATTTTATAGAAATATTCATTATCCCGCATTCCTTGCTTTGAAAAATGGCTCTCTTGCTTGCTGGGAAAAACTCCAGCTCATCTTGCAAACCAACAGCTTCCTCCTGCAGTCACATAGTTTAGGTTACATATCTTCATTGATTGAATAATAATGTTAGGGGCATATGTAATTACTTCCACAAGTAAAGTAAAAAAAATGATAACTTTAGACCCCTTTGTGGTCAAGTGTTGTGTTATTAAGTCATCAAAGAGAACGGCCTGTGTAGGCTTTCCCTATGCCCCTTTGATCACTGTGCTTTATCCCCAACATTTTCCTCAGACTCTATCAAGCTGAAGCTACACTTGGCGTGAGGAAGCCCCTCGTTCTCCTCATGCTCGGTTGCGTCTAGTTTACTTATGTGTTAAAGCATACCAGTAGATAATGAGGTGCAAACCATGAAAATTTAGCAATGGCCTTGAACAATACTCTTTTGAACAAAGGCGCATGCTTGTATTCAAGAACCCTGGATCTCTTTGATGGTGCAACAAAAACAAAAAGACTCCTCTCCCGACACTGATTACCAAGAAAATTCTATATTTCCATGTAGGCAAAGTAGCACCAGTTTCAACTGTGGTCTTAAAACCATTGTAATGCTACCATAAATAAACTTTGCTACCGTATATTTAAACCCACCATTATAAAATGAAGCTCGTCGCATTAAAATATGTTGTTTTACTAACCATAGACTCCACGTGAATTAATGAAGGTTTCATGTGAATGTGCAACACCATTTAAACTGGTTTGGAGGACGGTGGATATCATTCTTCATTTGTGTAAACCAGCTTGTTTCCGCGACCTGGAAACCTAGTCGCATGGTCAGGAGGTCACACCTCGGATGACTTTGCATGCTTTGTGACCTGGCGACTTGGTCGCACAGTCACATGGTCGGAGGGTCGCCTTTCGAATGACTTTGCATGCTTTGCGACCTGGCAACTTGGTCGCACAGTCGCATGGTCAGAGGGTCACCTTCCGGATGACTTTGCAATTTCTGCAACCTGGCGACCTGATCGCACAGTCACATGGTCGAGGGTCGTGTAAGTGGCATATTCTGTTGGGCACAACATTCGCGACCTTTGCGACTTAGTGATGGTTGCGTAGTCGCAAATGATTGGGTCGCAGCCTTCGATGGATAGTAACATGGCTCCATACCGTTGCAGAACCTCAACTTCACTCCTCTGCAAGCGTTATTGCGACTATCCGTACCTCATGCATTTGTTTGGTTTTCCAGTGGATTATACAATTTCTGCAAGGCAATGACAATCGCAATTAACACGGTGAAATTTACATCACCAACAATGCGAAATTCTTTTGCACGGGCGGTCTCGGGAATTGGTTTTTTTTTTTTTTTTTTTTTTTTTTTTTTTTTTTTTTTTTTTTTTTTTTGTACTGCTATTTGTTTTGAGAGACCTGGGTGGTCTCTTTTCTTTTTAATATTTATCTGTCTCTTCTTGATTCTGGTTCGATATTTTCTTAGTATAAACTTGATTTACTCCCCTTCAAAGAGCCGAACAGAGTTTGAGAACTTTTGAAGCTAGGTATGTCATCGATGCGCTTTGACCGATATCCATCCAATTCACTGCTATTTATATCAGCAAATTGATCTGAAGAAGCGAGTTCAACTGTGTTATCCCTCAAAATCTCCCTATTTCAATTATCTGATGTAACTGTTTTACCATTACACACGTCTTTGTTGGAATATATGTCCATTGACTTGGCCAGTTTGTACGCTCCACTCTCAGATCAAGCTGTGAAGGGTCCTTGATAGTGGATTGAATAATGAATTGTGCTCCTCGAATTCTAGAATCATTCCATGTCCTCAGCTGAACGATATAACCAAGCTGCTCGATAGATCTAAGCTGATCAAAGGCTGTTTGCTTGGCACTGAGAACAAAAAGCTCTAGTTGAACATTCATCTTGGAGTCATCTTGTTCGACTTGAATGTAATGAAGCAGCGTAGAATTATCGTTCTTTTCACTTAGACCTTCAACAGGATAATAAGGGTTTGTGTTAATGCAACATATTCAACCACCAATGACCTTTGAACCTCTCTTATGCGTCAATATAAAACTTATTTTGGCCTTCACCAGTCTGATCTGAAATTGCATCAATGCACCGGAGTTGCATACGAAAATGCCTCAGTTTTTGGCAGCCCTTCCAACTAATTTTCCAATAGGAAAAACCTACGCCATTTTCTTAGAGAAAAATCGATAACTGAAATAGGCCTCAATTCCACGTGGTTTCATGCATGGAGAGGGAAGTTGAGACATTAATATGGGCGGTTAACGAATATCATCAACGCATTCCTGGGGTGTGCTGTATGCAACGCTTGGCATTTGAAACTTTCTTCCCTGGGGTGGAAAATGATGGTGTTGTTTCATGCTGGGTCAAACATACCCTTTCACACATGGCAGAGAGCCAAAATTGATGCCGTGGACTACTTCATGCCCGATGTGCTTGCACTTTCCATGGTCTTAAATCATCGTTGTAATAGTAAGTATAATGGAGGCAAAAAAGGGAGAGTGTCCGTGTGGGACTTTAAGAGTATAGGCGAGGCATCTATGTATTTCCACACTTAGTTACCATCCTCAAATATGCAGCAAGAAAACTTATTTCGTCCTCCTACAAATGAATATGAGACACAATAGATGGTGGAGTCATACTCAAACATGTGTTTTACTAATTTTCCCATATGTTGTTCGAACTTTTCAATCATATCTCTGGTGATATTCGTCATATATATCTTTAAACTTACTAGGGTCCCGCCGAGTGATGCGAAAATGAGAGCCTATAATGCCAAGGGTTGCTTCCAAAACCCTGTCGCAGCTACTGTATTGCGAATGAATTCCTGGGGCTACTTCGCACCACCACCTTCGTCGTTGTCACCAGATTTCAACACTATAAAGACATACTTGAATAAATGAACCGAAGTTAATGTCCGAAAGGAAAAGGACAATTCTCCAAGTATCTCTTCACTTTTTTCGGAGTGCTGAATGTCTTCATCACAAGTACTTCTTGTTAGGTCTCTGTAACAAGCAAGATTGGCAAAGTCCGATCACTGAGTTAACATCATTTCAACCAACTTTGGAATTCTAGGATCTAGCCCTCCTGAATCCGGAGAGGGATCTCTCCAATATGTACAAAGATGGATATTGTCTTTGAAGTTTAGGGTGATGGTATTAGGCTAGTTATGAAGGCCAAGGGTTTTGTTTGGTTTTCTTGGATGGTTGAACATAGTTGCTGTCTGAGACGGAAAGATCTATATGCAAATAGGTTCAAAGGTGAGAAGTTGCAAGTAAACAAAATAAGCTTTGATTCTAAAGAGAGATGATGGCAAGTTTCAATCCATTGGGCTATGGAGTCATAAGGGGATTTAATTGAAACATCCAGGTTCAAGAGTAATCTATGGGGCAAGTCATCTAGGCCTAAGGATCTCTTTGAAGTTTGATTTATGGAATGGGGTGATACAAAAAGGAAGGGAATTAACAGATGCAGAACAAAGAGCAGCCCAGGATCTGGTAAGTACTTTGAAACTAGCCAGCCTTTGACCAGGCACTTAAGAAAAACATAGAAGCAAACTAGGATCTGGTAAGTACTTTGAAACTATCCAGCCTTTGATACACTTCTAATAGAACACAGATTAAAAACAAAAGGAAACTTGAAGGCAACCTTTGGAGCAGAAACTAGCGGGCAGGGCTCACCTTTCTCCTCATCTTAGTTCTTCTTTACTTAGTTACTTCCAAGACAATCACCAAGATAACACAGAATGGCCCAAGATCTGATAAGTACTTTGAAACTAGTCAGCTTTTGACACATCCTAAGGGAAACGGACAAGTAGTTGAGCAAACAAGAAAGGGACTCAGGGCTAACCTTTGATTTCCTCAATTCATTCCTTACACAACATACATGAAAGTAACATTTAAAAATGACATTCAGCAGTGACGAAAAGATGAGGGAACGCCAGCATCTCTGTGCTTAGACTGAATTAAATCATTTCTAAATAAAACAAGTAGAAGAAAACATTGGGATAAAGATTTTTCAGCCAGAGAAAGATCACTGATATACAGTAAGTCCTAACACTGTTTAAACTGCTTCATAGTGGAAAATGAAAGACAAATTGAAACCGAAATAAATGACAAGTTGCGTAAGAAATAACATCACCATCAAAGATAGACCATGATCCCACAACCGCCCTTGTATTGATTGTTTTCCAACCGTTACAATCTTCAAATCCAATGTTTTAATTCATCTCTCTTCATAACTCCAATCTATCTCACATAAGTAGAGTCTAAGTGGCCTATGAAACCAATTATTTACAAATAAGAGTTTTCCCACTCGTATATAGTTGTCATTTTGCATGAATTACATTGACAACCAAAAAATCCAACCCCTCACTCATCCTCTTCTGGAGTATTTATAGAAGGACGAGGAGGTGAGATCTGATAAAAGATCTCAAATACAATGAACGCAGGATTAATGTCTTCCTGACCTCGTGAGGCTCGATGAAGAAATTCTACAGGTGTTACATTGCATTAATGTATTTATACTGATGGAGTAAGCTCGAAGGGAGCTTGTGTTGACCTTTTAGGCTCTGCGTACTGTTAGGGTTACTCTGCAAACATTCTGTCATTGAAATCTGGTGCAGTAATAACTTCTTTGGTTGTTCCGAGGCATAACATCTTCGATCTCGTTCAATAAATCCAATAAATTCATCCTCCGATTGAGCATTTCGAGGCAATAGGTGGCACCGTGGTGGCTGAGAGGAAAATTGCCTCAAAGTATGGCTATGGAGGCAACTCGGTGAACACTTAGGTTTTGCTTTAATCATGTTCGGTCGTGGATTAGGCTTTTGATAACCGTCTTAGCCGTAATCCCGTCAATCTATCTTCTATCTTGTTGAGGACCGTCATTCTCGTCTTCTGCAACACGACATCCTTTCCCCGTGTTGATTCGGTTTGCATATCGTGTAGGTCACAGAGCAAGAAAAAGGAATCAATGCCGTTAGAAACACCGATGAAACGTGAAAACCGACCTTGTAGGTGATTTCTACAGAGAAATCGAGACATAGAGGATCGTCACCCTCCTGGTCTGAAAACCCTGTTTAAACCATGAACAAATGACTTTTCCCTACAAAATACGAGAAAAATGAGAAAATCCTGCGTTATATGGATAGACTGCATCGGAAGGCGTGCGGGAGCAATAGGCGATCAGAGCCGTTGATCGTATGGCGATCAACGGTTGGGAGCAATTTGAACAGTCAACGAGGAAAAAGGTAGACTGTACAATGTAATCGGGAGAGTGAATGAGAGCCGTCGATCTGCGGAGATCGACGGTGGGGATCGGTTCTTGAATGCGCCGTGGAAGATTTAATCAACGGGTAAGTTCGTTAAAGAGTGAGCGGGAAAGGCGATTAATGACCGTCGGATGGGAAGGCCCAGATCTGACGGCGGGGGCGAATCTCGCTGTGGGGCCATAGGACGAGTTTTAACGCACGGGCAATAGACATGGCACGGCGGTTTCGGGATGAAGTGGCGAACACGTGTCGGCCAGCGTGTGGGATCGCTGGCTGACGGTAAAAAACCGCTCCCGGACGAAAGGTGGTGCGGGCACGAAACCGGTGGAAATGGAAAACAGCGCGGCGAAGGGGGGTCCACCAGATGAGGGGTACACTCCGCACCGTTGATCCGTGGGACAGATCGACGGCTGAGTTTCAATATGATTTTCTTTGGTGGAAAAATAAAATAAACCCGACTTTTCGTTTTACAAAGGTTTTCAATGTTTTCGGGTAATAAATTATTTCTGAGGGTTAAGCGCCTGGCGGTCTTAGCACACGGTTCTGGCGTGGGGACATATGGATGGAGAGAAAGCAGGAGCTTAGCCTGAGGGGCTAAAGCCTAACGCATAGAAACGTATGTTTTTCTATGGTTTTTGAATGATTTTTGCAAAAGGAGAAAGGTTCCGATAGGTCAAAAAGTGAGTCTTTAACCTTAGGAAATGAAATAAATAGAAGGAATAAGGAAATTCATATGGTTTAGTGGGGTTTTTGGGAATGAAAGGAGACAGAAGAAATGAAGGGAAGATGGAAGAAGGGGAGGGGAAAAAGGAGGAGGATGCAGCAATATTTGATTAGGATTTTCATGGGACATCAGAGGCAGAGAGGAGGAAGAGTATGTAGAACCAACCAGCAGTTTGTGATCTTACCAACAGTCTTCAAGCACCAACAAGTTTCAGGATTGAATTTGTTTCTTGAAGGCTGCAAAGAATATTTAGCCACCAACTGATATAATTGAAAAACATAGGTGGCTAACACTTCTGAAGACATAGAGCGGGGAGATACTTAAATTTCCATGTAAAACACCAATACTCTGATATGCCAATGCCATAACACTCTTCCAGGATTCTTATATTTCGCAACGAAATGAGTCTAGGTATCCGATGTGCATCAGTGAAGAATTTTGTTGCATCGGTCAACCATGAACATGTTGGGTGTGGAGCCTAATTATATTGTTTACTTTATATCACAGCATTGGACCCCTATACCTTAAAAGGGGCGGCAACGCCGCCCGTAATTAATTGCTGTCGTGGAGGGTCCAGCGGGGGGTGGCAGTGCTTTTCAGAGCCCTCCCCTAGCGGGGATTTCGGGGGCAGCACCCCCGAAGGTAAAAACAGATGTAAAATTTCCTTCTAAAAGTATAGTAATTTCTAGTCAATCTGAGCCGTTCATAGGCGGATGATCTGACGGTAGAAGTTATGTTTAGTTTAGGGTTTTTTTCCCTAGAAGGCAACCCCCTTGTATATATAAGGGTATTGTATTGCGACTGTGTATTATGTGTGTATTCTCAGAGCAAGAAACAGATAGAGAGACTGTGAGAGAGAATAGAGGATATTACAGCGGATCTGTTGTAGGTTTTGTCTCTTCAATTTTTTGTTGGATAATAGAAAGGTAGGACTTGCTGTTTGCGGTGGACGTAGCCCAAACTGGGTGAACCACGTATATCTGTGTCTCTCTGGTTTTATGTGTTTTGTGTGCTTGTATTTTCCGCATATCTTATGCATTGCATTGCTCTATAATATTTAATTTTCTAACAACTGGTATCAGAGTCGAAGGTCTATTTGGCTGATAAACTCACAGGAAAGAAGGATTTCTGGTTCGAATGGGAGCAATGGCGGAAGATGGTAAATTTAGGGTCGAGAAATTTAACGGCCAAAACTTCCCGTTGTGGAAGATGCAGATGGAAGATTATCTGTATCAGAAAGATCTGTACCTACCATTGAGCGGAAAAAAAAGAAGCTGGTAGCCATGACAGACGTGAAATGGAACATTCTCGATAGAAAGGCACTCGGAACAGTACGTTTGTGCCTTGCGGCGTCAGTCGCCTTCAATATTTCGAAGGAAACAACAACATAGGGTTTGATGCAGATGTTGGCGAAACTATATGAAAAACCCTCGGCCTCAAACAAGGTATTTCTTATGAAACAATTATTTAATATGAAGATGTCGGAAGGTGGATCTGTTGCAGACCATTTAAATGATTTTAATACAGTTACCAGTCAGTTAAGTTCTGTAGGGGTAAACTTTGATGATGAAGTTAGGGCTCTTTTATTTCTGTGCTCATTGCCATAAAGATGGAATGGTTTAGTTATGGCCATTAGTAACTCTATCTCTGGATCTAGTACTTTAAAGTTTGATGATGTTGTCGATGCTATCCTTAGCGAGAAAATGCGATGAAAAAGCTCTGGTGAGACATCGGGTAATGCTTTGAGTGTAGAGTCTAGGGGAAGAAGAATGGAAAGAGGAAAGAGCTCGGGTTATCGCAGTAAATCAAGGAAAGGAAGATCCAAGTCCAGATCGGGGATAGTGTGCTGGAAATGCGGAAAGAGAGGACACCTAAAGAAATATTGTAGATCTTGGAAGGGAAAAGAAGGAGATGCACAGCAAGAAAACAATCATGAAGCAAATGTGACAGGTGATGTGTTACAAGATGCTTTGATTCTTTCTTTCGAAAATGTTACTGATTCTTGGGTTGTAGATTCAGTGGCTTCATTCCATGCCACACCTGATAAGAAATATTTTCATGACTATGTTCAAGGAGATTTTGGACAAGTTCGTTTGGGTGATGATAAACCCTGTAAAATTGTGGGAATGGGTAAAGTTCTTGTAAAACAACAGAATGGAAACCAATGGCTACTAAAGGAGGTAAGGCATGTTCCAGATCTGAAGAAAAATCTGATTTCAACAGGGCAGTTAGGTGGTGAAGGTTGTGTGACAACTTTCACAGATAAAACTTGGAAGGTCAGCAAAGGAGCCCTGGTAATAGAAAAAGGTGAAAAGATTGGTACATTGTATTTATGCAATGGTATTTCTAACTCTGTTAATGCTTTAACTTCCAAAGGAGCAGATGCAGCATTATGGCATCATAGGCTCAGACACATGAGTGAGAAGGGGATGAAGATTCTTCACTCAAGAAATTTGTTGCCAAGTTTGAAGAATGTTGATTTGGATTTCTGTGAAAATTTCATTTATGGAAAACAAAAGAGAGTCAGATTTCTCAGAGTTGGGAAAGAAAAGAAGAGCGAAAAATTGGAGCTTGTGCATACAGATGTATGGGGACCTGCTCATGTATCATCTCTCGGTGGCTCTCGTTATTATGTTACTTTTATTGATGATGCAACTAGAAAAACATGGATTTATTGTATTCAGAATAAATCTGATGTATTTGATACTTTCAAGAAATGGAAAGCTTTGGTTGAGATTGAGACAGGAAAGAAGTTGAAGTGTCTTAGATCAGACAATGGAGGTGAATATTGCAACAAATAATTTGATAGGTATTGTTCAGAGCATGGAATTCGTAGAGAGAAGACAATTCCAAGAACACCACAAGAAAATGGTGTGTAAGAAAGAATGAACATAACAATCATGGAGCGTGCAAGGTGCATGAGATTGCATGCAGGATTGCCTATACAATTTTGGGCAGATGTTGTAGGTACTGGTGTTTATCTAATAAATAGAGGAACTTCAAATTCCTTGGATGGTGGTATTCCAGAGGAATCATGGACAGGTAAAAAGGTAAACTACTTTTTTTTTAAAGCTTTTTGGTTTTGAGGCCTTTGTCCATATTAATAAAGAAAATAGAACAAAGCTTGAGGAAAAACCAAAGAAATGTACCTTTATTGGATATGGTGTTAATGATTTTGGATATCGCTTATATGATTATGAAAATCACAAAATCATTAGGAGCAGAGATGTAATATTCAATGAAAAGGTCTTGTATAAGAATCAGTTGCAGGAAAAGAAACATGAAAAAGAAAGAAAGGAATACACGGTTCTTGATGAGATAACTGAAAAAGTAAAGGTGCCTGAAAATACTAATAATCAACAACCACAACAGCAACAACCACCACAACAGCAACAGGCACCTCAAACACCTGAAAGTGCTGTTAGAAGATCTACCAGGATAAGTAGACCCCCTGAACGATACTCTCCTTCATTATATTATTTATTTTTGACTAATTCTAGTGAACCCAAATTTTATAAAGAAGAAATGCAGCTTTAAAGTAGGAAGAAGTGGGAGCTAGCCATGGAAGAAGAGATGGACTCCTTAATGCATAACTAGACTTGGGACTTAGTCAAGTTGCCTACAGGTAAAACTGCATTGCAGAATAAATGGTTTACAGGCTAAAGGAAGAAGATGGAGGAAAACAGAGGCACAAATCTAGACTTGTGGTGAAGGGGTTTGCACAGAAGAAAGGTATTGATTTTGATGAAATATTTTCTTCTATTGTTAAAATGACTTCAATCAGAACTATTTTAAGTCTTGTAGCAGCGTAATATTTACATCTTGAACAATTAGATGTAAAAACAGCATTTCTCCATGGATATCTAGAGGAAGAGATCTATATGGAGCAACCAGAAGGATATGAGGTCAAAGGGAAAGAAAAATTAGTGTGCAGGCTAAAGAAGAGCTTGTATGGCTTAAAACAGGCTCCAAGGCAGTGGTATCTAAAATTTGACAAGTTTATGCCTGAACAAGGTTATACTAGATGTCACTCTGATCATTGTGTTTATCTAAAAAGGCAAAATGATGGCAGCTATATTATATTGTTATTGTATGTAGATGACATGCTTGTTGCAGGATCTAACATGCAGGAAATAAATGTGCTCAAAAGAAATTTGGAAAATTCATTTGCAATGAAGGATTTGGGAGCTGCAAAACAAATCCTTGGTATGAGGATAACTAGAGACAGGAAAAATCGCAAATTAACACTGTCTCAGAATGAGTACATAAAAAAGGTGTTGAAAAGATTTAATATGCAGAATGCAAAACCAGTTAGTACACCTTTTGCTAGCCATTTCAAACTTAGTAAGGAGATGTGCCCCAAGACCCAAGAAGAAATGGACTATATGTCTAAAGTTCCATATGCATCAGCAGTTGGAAGCTTAATGTATGCAATGGTCTGCACAAGGCCTTATATTGCACATGCAGTGGGAGTTGTAAGCAGGTACATGAACAATCCAGGAAAAGAACATTGGATGGCAGTAAAATGGATTCTCAGATATTTGAGAGGTACCACAAATCAAGCATTATGCTTTGGTGGTTCAAACATTGCTCTACAGGGATATGTTGATGCAGATATGGCAGGTGACAGAGATAACAAGAGGAGCACTATAGGATATGTATTTACTGTAGGTGGAACAACTGTCAGTTGGGTTTCAAAAATCCAAAGTGTTGTTGCACTTTCAACAACAGAAGCAGAGTATGTTGCTGCTACAGAGGCTAGTAAATAAATAATTTGGTTACAAAGGTTTATGGATGAATTGGGTAAGAAGCATGATATGGGCACGTTATACAGTGATAGCCAAAGTGCCATTCATCTTGCAAAGAACTCAGCATTTCATTCCAAGACTAAACACATACATCTCAAGTACCATTTCATACGGTCAGTATTGGAAGATGGAGAGTTGAAGCTGGAAAAGATACACACTAGCCAGAATCCTGCAGATATGCTAACAAAAGTTGTAACCAGGGAGAAACTAAGAATGTGCTCAGTTTCAATTGGTCTTCAAGGATGACGATGAAGATGAGGAACAACCATGTCCAAAGAGGAGTCATTGTCCAGCAAATGAAGCAGCGGTGGAGTTGCTACAATCAGTCTCCAAGTGGGAGATTGTTGGGTGTGGAGCCTGATTATCTTGTTTACTTTGTATCACAGCATTGGACCCCTGTACCTTAAAAGGGGCGGAAATTCCATCCGTAATTAATCACTGCCGTGGGGGGTCCAGGGGGGGTGGCAACGCTTTTCGGAGCCCCCCCCTGGCGGGGATTTGGGGAGCAGTGCCCCGGAAGCTAAAAACATATGTAAAATTGCCTTGTAAAAGTATAGTAATTTCTAGTCAATCTAGGTCGTTCATAGGCGGATGATCTGATGGTAGAAGTTATGTTTAGTTTAGGGTTTTTTGCCCTAGAAGGCAACCCCCTTGTATATATGAGGGTATTGTATCATGGCTTTGTATTATGTGTGTATTCTCAGAGCAAGAAACAGATAGGGAGACTGTGAGAGAGAACAGAGGATATTACAGCGGATCTGCTGTATTTTTTGTCTCTTCAATTTTTTGCTGGATAATAGAAAGGAAGGACTAGTTGTTCGGGGTGGACGTAACCCAAACTGAGTAAACCACGTATATCTGTGTCTCTCTGGTTTTATGTGTTTTGTGTGCTTGTATTTTCCGCATATCTTATGTGTTGCATTGCTCTGTAATATTTAATTTTCTAACAGAACAAGTCTTCCCTTGATCCTCTATCTGAATGAACATACACCACACCATCCTCCATCTGAAAATAATGTTAACTTGCTCCTCCTCCTCACTTGTGGGCGTATCCTTGTCATCTGCCTTAACAATGGTCTTCAATGGTAGCCTTAAGTCTCATCCCCACCTAGGCAAGGGGCATGTGGATGAAAGTGTCCTGTTTCACAGTTGTGTCCTTGTTGTTTAGCTTCAGTGCATTTCCCTCGGTGTGGTGATGACATTGATGAGTATATCATCCATGGGATTGACCTGCATGAAACATTATAACATTAATTAGTTCACAGTTACCCTTTAGAGAACGATGCCCCCAAATAATTAACATTAGATTATGAGCTTGGTGAAGTACCCAAACCGAGTGCCTAAACAATCCATGGTGAAAGAGCTTTTAATGTAAATACACAAAGAAAGTTTCCATTCGAATGTATGCATGGCGATCCCTTCACACATGGCGTGACTGCGGTAAGAGTATCTCGTCATGATGGTGAGAAGGCTCACGAGGGGCTTGGGATAGGTTACGAGGATGTCATTATCTACATGCCAAGTTAAAGCCTTAACGGCTAAGCGGGTAGAAGGGGGGACCCAAAATTTTAAATATACCAAAATTTTTGGGTGTTGTTGTAACGGCTACAACAGGTGGTTATGTGAGTTTGTAACATATGCGCCCACGACAAAACATAGTTGATATTGATCAAAAACCCATTTCTTGTGGGTGCTTATCCAAAATGGCATGTGAGTCCCACAAACAAGAAGTTAATAGTTGCATCTTTGGAGTACCGGTTGTTATCCTCCACAATGACCCAAGGCTAAGAATGGAAATCGATGGAGGTAACCTCAAACCACTTGGGATTTGGTAGCTAGCCCTACCAGATCAGAAAGGGATCTCTTTGTGATATTATAGCCAAAATATGACTGAAGAAGGTTAAATATATTAGGTTAGGTCTCAGCTCTAGGGTTTTGAGAATTTATGGTTTTTGCTAGATCAGGAGGAGAGGGCAAGGAAACTAGGTCACTTCCAAAATATTTCAATTATAAGGATACAAAGGGGCATGGCAAGTATGTTCAATGGAACTTTAAGGTTGTCAATTGTAGTGTAGGGTGGAACAGAAAAGGATCAAACTGAGCATGACAAGCATGAGTTCATTTATCAGAAGATGAACAACATAAATATGAAACTCCTAACAAAACAAAGCATAAGCATAAAGAACTATGTTTAACATATTATGGGGAGATCACTGAAAAACATAGATATGGAAAGAATATGAATAAATCATTCATAAAATTGAATTACAGTAGAAAAACACTACCACAAAATCATACCACATGAATCCCTATATAATAGCTGCAACTGAACTTGTATTTTTGCAAATGTCAACTATACACAAGACTCCAAGCCTTCTACTCCCTTATGTCCAAACTTGATTCTGAATGAAAACTAGATACAAATAGACCAAAAACATCTTCCCCTCTCTTACGGGTCGAATAGACCAAAACCATCTTCCCCTCTCTCAGGGGTCGAATCCCTCAAGATAGGATCACTTTACACAAATTTCTCCAAAAAAACCTAAGACTAGGAGGGTTAAAACAAACTCTCCTTTTAGCCTTTGACTGACCTGCCCATCATAAATGCTCCTCAAAATTACATAAAAAATACACTAACAAGCCTATTTACATTCATATACCTCATATAAACTCAAAACAAGATGAATTGCATCATCAAAAACCAAATCTGACTAAAGAAAATCAAAAAACTGACCAACAGAGAAAAGTGCAGTGCCAACAAGGAAAAGCACAGTGCCATGAGGGAAGAGTGTAATGCCATCTTGCAGGGAATTTTTGACTTCCTTCGTGAGCTCTGAATCCAGATCTGAAGGTACCACTGGAAATATTAGGATGTCTAGTTGTTAATAGACTCCTTAAACAAGAAAAATGGCCTCTCCAAACCTGAGAAAAATGCATTCTCCCAAGGTCACTCCAAAAGCGCAATGCCTGGGTAAAAAAGGTGACAAAAAGTGACTTTTTAGCCTCTTTTTTGCAGTTTTCTCCCAATCTGTTTGTTGACATGGCACAAAAAGTGGATAGCTATGATGTGTAGGTGATTATCTATCCAATGATGTAGAGTTGTGCTCATTTGGATGATCAGGTGTTCATAAATTTCGCTCAAAATTGAAAGTTACAAGATTGGTTTAAAACCAGGATGGTTGCGTAGATCTCATATTCCTGATTCCAGCGTCACGAATGGTTCGAAAAAATGATGTCGTATGAGGGAGATATCATGTTCTGATTGATTCCAAAACAATTAAATTTTGCGATAGGTTTGATTAGGATGCCTAGTCAACATGTGGGTGCATAGTCAACAAAAAAAGAATATTCCTAAGAATATTCCTTTTCTCTGAGCCAGCCAGAGGCTGACAAGTGTCGCTTGGAGATTCGTTGGATGGTTTTATGTTTTATTTTCTGGTCCAATAGGAGGGTGACACGTGGCCAGCCCTGAGGCCGCCATGTGTCCCCTGAGCTGTACAGAGTATTAAAAATTTTATGAGGTCTGGGGGGTTCAACCCCACAACCTCCGGCATGCGCGTAGAGCTCTCCACCAACCGGGCTATACAATGTGACTTAACATGTAAGTGCTAACAATGCTATTTAAAGTTTGTAAGGTTTGAAATTGGGGTTGGGACCACTGGCGGTCTACGTTATTGGTCACATGTCTGTGGCAATGAACTGAAACAATATATGTAACCTGATGGCTTATCAACCATAACCTCCATCGTTGAACATGTTCACAAGCTGCAGTTATATCAAGATCTCCACGCATTTGAATGCAATGGATATGCAACATTTAACTCCAGATTGATGTCACATGGCGGGGTTTACTCCAAAGTTAATGCCAACGGTTATCCAAACTTCGCTTTTAACTCAATTTGCAACCATAGTTTCGCTGGAGTTCTGCTCCAAGTTAATGTGACCGCGGGGTTTTCGGGGGTTGGCATGTAGCCGCCCCCTCCCCTTAACCTTGACATTAACCTTTATGGTTAGAGCTGGCAGATAGGTTACCGTGCCTCCAAAAATTTCGGATTTGTGCCAAATTTAAATGCAGTTAGGTGCAATCCTCCACAGTTAGTGGAGATTTTCTAGGAGTTATTGGGAAAATGACTAGGAGGGTCAATTTTCGCCCAAATGGAGTGAATGGAAAGTCATTCTAGACTAATTAGATCATTATGGAGCCATTGGAGCATAGAGAACAACCATTAGAGGTTTGTAAACACATTTATCTGAAACAATTTAAGCATAATGAAAGATGGACATGCCATTGGGAACTAGACCAGCAGATGTAGCGCAGGAGGGGTGAGCTGCTTCATCATGCCTATTGTGTAAATGTTATGTGTGGTTTTATTTCTTTGTTATACATTGTTGTTCAATGTTATTTAGGCTTATTTTCATGCTTCTAATTCACTAAAATCACTTATATTTCATGGTTAAAATCCTCAATACTTAAAAAAACTATGGAGACAAGTATGCACCTTTTTATTAACTTAAAAGACACTTAGCACAAAAAACTAATACAGTGCTTTCAAATCAGGTTGGTATCAGAGCTAGAGTTTTTCTCTGGTGTTGTTGTGTGCAAATATTTATTTAACTGTTTTCAAGTTTTCACATGCTTACTAGGCTCAAGCTCAACAGAGGAGAAGGCAAATTGGTGGAAGCAATAGGGTCTCAAAGTGAGCCACAAAAAAGGAGAGAAAGATTGCCATATTCTCCACCACCTAGTTCACCTCTTAAGGAAGAAGAATCAGCATTAAGCATGCCTTCTGAGGAAGAAGAAATCCATGAAGAAGTGGATCCCAAAGAAGAAGAAAGAGTGTTCAGGAAAGAATTGCTTGACATGACTGAGATGGTTAGAATCCTTTATCAATAAAGGAATGAGAAAATAGAAGGAGAAGGATCCAAACTTCACAAGGAAGGACAGAGATCATCAGGAGGTCACAATGATGAAGATAAGTCAAATAAGGGCAATGGAGGTAATGGAGGCAGTGGAAATTCACCATCCTCACCCTCATCATCATCATCCTCTACTTCATTTTCAATACATCAGTCACACAAGTCAAATAACACTCGTAAAAGTCATTTTCTAAAACTTGATGTTAAGTTTTAATTGCCAATGTTTAATGGTGAAGTCAATGTAGAAAATCTTGATAATTCGATTATGCAATTGGAGGTCTATTTGAGAATCCAAAACCTTCAAGATGATGATACCAAAATCCAATTAGCTTCATTGAGAATGGAAGGTGCAACACTTGTTTGGTGGGAAGCCAAGAAAAAAGAGGATATCAAGAAGCATGGTAAGATTATTCTATCATGGACTGATTTCATTTCTGCAATAAAATGAAAATTTTATCCATTAGCTCATATGCAGAAAGCCATAATGAACTGGAAAAATTTTAGACAATTGAAAGGACATAATGTGCAAGTTTACACCCAAGAGTTTAGGAGAAGAGCTCTGTTATTAGGGGTAGATTTTCAGAGCTAAGATACTTTTCTCAAGTACATAGGAGGCTTACAGAGCTACCTTAGACATACTATTCTCATGTTTAACCCCACAATTCTAGATCAGGTATGTGTTTAGGCTACACATCTAGAAGCTAGAGGGGAAAACATTTCTGATGAGGGTAGGAACAAACCTTTTAAGGGTAAAAAAAAAGAGAAGACCTCAAAAGGTAAAAGAAAAAAGTCTTCATCTATCAAAAAAGAGGGATAAAAAGTGGTCTGTAAACATTGTTCAAGAGAGGACCATAATGAAAATAAATTTTCGAAATTACATCCTAAAAAGAGTCCCAAATATATCAACAACAAAGGGAAACAGAAACATCTAGCTACAACTCAACATGATTTAGGAGAGGATTCAGGTGGTGAATCTAAAATTACAGCCATGGGATTGAAGAACATGAAGGGGAAAGAAATAGAAACTAAACCCAGTACTAATACATCAAACTGTCACATACATGCTACAAATGAAGAAGAGAGACTTGAAATTTTTCATGTGAGGACCATATCCAAACATACTAATATTGACACATTGTTTGACAGTGGGTCACAAGCAAACTTAATCTCTGAATACTTGGTCAAGAAACTTAATCTTGAGACCATACCACATCCAAAACCATATCCACTTGGTTGGATTTGTAAGGATGCAAATTTATAGGTTTCAAAGAGGTGTATATTGTGGTTTGCAATAACTGCACATTTTGTTGACACAGTTGAATTAGATGTCGTTCCGCTTGAAATAATAGGTATTGTGTTGGGAAGTCCTTACTTGTATTGCAGGAAAGCGATCTTCCATCTCCATGAGAAAAAATACCATTTATTCAAAGATGGAAAGGAGTACATTGTTAGAGCGCATCGCAAGAAGACAAATATTGCTATGGTAAATGTTGGACAGGTAAAGAGGGTGGTAAATTCAAGTAAGAATTTTGTTCTTCTAATGATTAAGCCTAAAGTTGATGATACTCATAAATCATTTGAGGATTGTGATCCTAAGTTGAAATAAGATTTATATGATGTAGTTTATGCACATCATGAGATGTTTCAGGAGCCAATAGGATTGCCTCCAAAAAGGCAGATTCAATTGCGGCAAGATTGTCCTCTTCCAAACATCAGCATGTATCGCATGTCGATAATGGAGAATTTTGAAATAAAGAGGCAAATAAAGGAGATGTTGGACAAAGGACTCATAAGTCCAAGCACTTCACCATGCGGTTCACCCATAGTCTAAATTCTGAAGAAATATGAGACTTGGCGCATGTGTGTAGACTTCAGAGCTTTGAACAAAATAATGGTAAAGAATTGATACCCACTCCCAAGGATAGATGATTTTCTTGATCAGCTGAAAGAAGCAAAGTTTTTCACTAATTTAGATTTATGAAGTGTATATCATCAAGTAAGAATTGCAGAAAGTGATGTATGGAAAACTGCATTCAAAACCAAAGAAGGACTCTTTGAGTGGTTGGTTATGCCATTTGGTTTGTGTAATGCACCAGTGACTTTCATACATGTTATGGATAGTGTTTTGCATCCATTTCTTGATGACTTTGTGATTGTGTATTTAGATGACATACTGATTTTGAGCAAAACAGAGAAGAACATGTCGTGCATGTGAATAGGGTGCTTGATGTTTTGAAGAAAGAGAAATTATTTCTTAAGATGTCAAAGTGTGAGTTTGGAAAGACTTATTTGGTTTATTTGGGACACATTGTAGGAGGAGGCAAGTTGAGAATTGATCATTCTAAAGTGGAAGCCATTGTGAATTGGCCCACTCCCAAAACAGTTACCGAGGTAAGAAGTTTCTTAGGTGCAGCTCAGTATTGGAGAAAGTTTATTGCTAACTTTTCTGCCATTGTAACTCCTATGCATGCAGTGAAAAGTGTGAAGAAAGGCTTCCAATGGGGAGGCAAACAACAACAAGCTTTCGAAGCTTTAAAATACAAGATCAGTTCAGCTCCAGTCCTTGCATTACCGAATTTGAGACAACCATTCGAGATACAAACTGATGCTAGTGATTATTCCATGGGCACAATTCTTTTGCAGCATGGTAAGCCTATCGCTTTTAATTCTGAAACATTCAATGGTGTTGTAACTAATTATCCTACTGTTACACAGCATTTTTTCACTATCCCTGCAATCCCCAACTCGCACATTGGAGGGTCGTTTCTGTGACCAATCAGCAGTGTCATGCCTTGAAAATACCATCCTTGCATCCCTTTTGATGAAAGTTACATTCTTATTGTTGACATTTCCCTGAGCAGAGCTGTAAAAATCCCTATTTTTGCCTTGGCGCGAGTAGCCAGTTACACCCTCGCGCCGACCGGGAAATTTAACACTGAGCCCGCGCCAGTTAGACACCTGCGCCAAGCTATTTATGGAATGTTTTTTAAAAATAGAGGTGGAGGTTCCATTCCAACCACCTCGAGGATGAGTCATTGGGAGTGGTTGAACTGAAACAAACATGGACTCCTTCCTTTAGTTAGTAGTTTCCACCTTCCTTGGAACTCTCCTAAAGGATAGGACTCCCTCCCACCTTTGTAGGGATCCCAACCTCCTCCTTTTCCTCTATAAAAGAAGCTATCTCTATTAGTACTAGCTAGCTGAACTGGGAGAATTATACATACTATAGCTAATCTACTAGAGAAGATAGAATAAGAAGGAATTATGTTGAAGAAGCTTGAGTCGATGACTTCTAAGAGAGCTTGAGTCCATGCCTTCATCCTGTCCAAATTCCCTGATGAACATTTGAGACGCACTTCGCCTGAACCCCGCTAGAGGAGTCTGCGACATTAAAGCATTGGTTGAACTCTTCCTTCTATTCATTTATATACATGACTACTGTTTGGTTCCACTATTGTGTTATGACGTTTATTTGATGCGATGTGTTTAGCCCTCTTTGACTGGCTAATAGTTGTGAATGAAACTATTATGTCATATGTTTTCTTTTTCTTTGTCTTATGTGCAGGTATCTGAACATGACAGCGAACGGGTTGTGATTTTCCAAGGGAGGAGCGAGAGGCCACTACTCTTTCTACCACGACGACATCATTAGATTCAAGTTAGGTCAATCTATCATGTTTTTGTTTATTCATTAACTAGGAAGCAACACTTTAGCGTGTTCTTTTGTTACTAGACCCACCCAAGAGATAGAGGGATCGTCTCCGTCCGCAGAGTGCATTTACCTTCATAAAAAATTGGCGACTCCACTGGGGATCAGCACGAGTTTGTCGTTTCATCTTGTTGGGTCAGTTTCGTTTATTGGTTTGGTTATCTATATTTTTCTGGTTTGTTTGCTGAGTTTCCATCCTTTGTTCAACTCCAGAGTGTCAAGGTTGACCTCTGCTCATTAGGTTGTGGTTTTTCCTCTTTTTCCCATAGGTATCCAGCTTGGCGCATTTTTTGTCTAGAGAGTCATGCCGATTGGTGCAGGTTGCTCTTTTAGCACTCACGCCAACCCCTGTATGGCGCGTATTACAGCCTTACAGTTGCGCCAACCTCTATAGGTTTTCGTTTGACCTGCTTAATGAGTGTTTTGGTCATTTGTTATTGCTTCTAGGTTATTTTTTTATGTGTTTTAAGCCTTTGATACTGTGTTGACTACTGCAGACTTTTTTCCCTCAGTTGTTTGTCCATTTTCCTGTCAGTGTCATTTCATACCTTAAGGTTTCTAAGTGTTCTTGCACACTGAGCCTTCTGTTCGAGAACAAGTTTCTTTGATTGTTGTCAGTCTCGTTTTGGGTCTTTAGACTTATTTTTTCTTGATCCTTTGGTTTTGTTGGTTGAATGGTATTTTCAGTTTTTTGATTAGTCCTTCCTCTTCGATACTTTGAGCATCGATTACTTTACTTGTTTGGGTCACTTTGGGAAACTCTCTTTTGCGATTGAAAGTTTGTTGCATTAGCTTGCATGTTTTTGTGTCTGTTTTGCTTTGGTTGAGTCATTCAATTTCAAATATCTACATTTGAAAAACTCAAACTAGTGTTTATTTTGTTTTCCATTGAATTAGTACATTGTGTGCTTCATTTCATTGAAAAATCAAAAAATATCTTTTGCATTCTTTTGTTGCATCGAAAGTGAAACGTTCCTTTACATAAACTAGCATTTGTTAATCTAGGAAGGAATGTTGTTTTCACTTGATTGCATTAAGGGCATTAGAAGTTTCTTCGCATACTTTCCTTGCTTGCTTGTTTGAAATATTTCTATCCTTATTATAACTAGAATTCATCGAATTGAAATGATGTTCATTTGCATATAGCTTGCATTTAGGAAGTTGAGCTCCAAATTCGATAGTGCCTGAAATTGAAACATAATCCAAGATCAACTTTAAAATTTACTCAATGAACCTAAGGCAACATTGAAACCTAACGAAACATTTCTAGTGGTCTAGGCTAGAGACGTGTTTTGATGTCTTAAAACCTAGTAGTTGTCACTCGCCCTTTGGCTTCAGACAGCGCTAGTACAAACTTGTGCTCCCCGTACTGTCGCGTATATAAAGGGAGACCCCTCTAGATTGCAATCCTTTATCCATAGGAAGCCGAGTCTACTGCCTTGTAACCGTGATACACCGAACACAGCATTCGGGGAGACTACCTGCATGTACGTTAAGTCCTTGGTCATTTCTATTTCATTTGATCACCAAGGTGTATATGGAAGTTCACAGAAAACTGGCATACCCTCTTGTTTAGAATACTTGAGTAGTCGTTGCGATCTTTTCGTGACTCTTTAAATAAGTAAAATATCATCGAGCACTTGAAATTTCATGCTTGTTTCAAATTGAAAGTGACTAGAGTCATCTTTTGTCTATTTCTTGACTCTTAAAACAACGGATTTTGGTTTTAGTGTTATAAAATTAATCACCTACGATTACACGCATATTAAAAGTTTGTTACTTGGTCTGATTGATTTCCTTGGTTCTTGATCATGGAGCCTTCAATTGGTTCTCTTTTTTCCTTCTTGTTCTGATATTCAGTCAAAGTGGCAGAACCTCAAGTTTCATCGTCTTCACTACCTCCTAGTGGTGGTTCTATTCCGAAATTTTCTTACAAAAACCCTCAGTACACTAGGTCTACTGAGTTTTCACAACCTATTCTACCGTCTATCCAACCCCTTGCTACTCGAAATCCGTTGGATGAGTCGGTTGAGTTCAATTGGCCTCCTTAAAATGCTTGGTCTGGTTTTGGGGACGAAGGAGAATTTCCTCCTCTCATGTCTTGATCACCTTTTGTTGTTGTTGCGGTACCTCCTAGTCCCCGTAGTATTTTCGAAGATCTTACGGCAGACTCAGATATGGATTCCTCCAATCCTGTTGGAAATGACGGAATGCCTGTGTCCATAGGAGAATGTCAACTGTTTCCTGAAGATATTTCTCATGCCTCTATCTAATATTCTCCGCCTTCGGTATCACTTCCAACTGGCTATAGGACTCTGAGTCAGATTATGTTTGGTGTTGCATCCATAGCACAATCCAACACAATAGCTCCTCCTCAGAGTTAGGTCCTCCCTTTTTTAGGACCATCACCTTCGACATCCGATCCGTCAATTATTGTTACATCCATCCTAGTTAGACCTATTGTCTGCATGGCTTCGTCTACGCCATTGGTTTCTACTTATGAGTTTGAGGAGCAGATGTTGGATAATCACTGACATTATGCTCCTTAAACGGAAGCCTCGCCTACTTCTAGTGCAGTTTCCACTACTCCTGTGATTATTAGCGGTCTTAAATTTGAGGAGTATCTGTTGGTTGTTAATTAGCAGACCTCTCAGGGTTCTCAATTGTCCCAGGCTCCTACCCACCCTCTGTTTCATCACTATGATGTGGTTGGTAATCCTTTTTATTCGTATCCACTTTATTATGATGAGCGTGGCATTCTGGTTTATTTGCCTCCTATTGATCCTTATCAAGCCGTTTATGATCCTTATAAGTCTGTTACTCATTTGGGACCTACCTTGCCTGTGCAACCCTCTGGCTTACAAGGACAACCTTTAGCTCAGCAGGGCCCTGCTTTTGGTCCACAGGGACAATCATACGATCCAAAAGGAAAACCTTTACAAGGACAACCTTTGGTCCAACATGGACAACCTTTTGGTCCTAGGGGGCAACTTTATCCACCACAAGGACAACCTGTTGCACCTCAATCATAGCCACACATTCAGTATGGCCCAAATACTGTGCAACCAGGACAATCCTACGGTCTTTCTCTGGGTCAACCTAGTCATCAGGGACAACCTGGGCCGTCTCAACCATCAGTCAACCTTTACCACAAGGTCAACCTGGTGGCCCTCAACAACCATTTCAACAGTCGGTTCAACCAGCTCAACAGCTGTTGCAACCTGCCCACCAGCAGATTCCTTCGTTTCTGCAGCCGGTTTTACCTGTTTACCTTTCTCAATAGCCCGCTCAACCTGCTCCGCAAGGTCATCTTGTGCAACTGCAGGGCACTTATTACCCTCAAGCTTCATATCAACCGGTATATAGTGCACCCCAGATTCTGTACCCTCAAAATCAACCAGCATATAACGCACCTCAGATTCCTTACCCTCAAAATCAACCCATGTATCAACAACCTCAAAATCAACCTATGTATCAGTAACCTCAAAGTCATGATTACATTCCGCGGCAGAATCCTTATGCTACTCAGAAAGGACCTAAGTGGTCTACTTGGACTCAATATCCTAGTCCTCAACCCCAGTATCAACCGAATTATCCTGTTTCTAATCCCTATGATCTGAATCCTTTGGGACAGAATGTATGGGGACAGAACCCCGCTTGGACTGGGTGGAATGTACACAAAGGTCCTTATCAAAGACCTCCGATGACTTTTAATACTCAATTACCATTTCTTGCTATGTTGGAATCACCCGATGTGTCAAAGTTGACAAATTATCCTATTCTTAATAATCCATATTGGCCTCCAGTTCCGACCAAGATTCCTGGTGATTGTCCTAAATTTGAGGGTAAACTTGGTGAAGACCCCCAAACGCATGTTATGACTTACCACTTGTGGTGTTCTTCTAATTCTAAGGTTGAAGATTCTATTCGTCTCTGTCTTTTCCAGCAAACTCTTACTGGTGTCGCTGCAAAGTGGTACATTGAGCTGTCTCATGGAGTTTTCCAAGATTTCAATTCTTTAGCCATGGCATTCCTTATGCATTTTTAGTTACCGATCCACTATGATACCGGGATGCACCTCCTCACTTCATTGAAACGGGACCGAGCTACTCATATCTTAGATGATATTCATGAGTGGCGGCGTCATTGTCGCATGATCAAATTTTAGATAACTGATCAGCTTCTGACTCATTGGTTCACTACCTCCTTTGTCAATCAGATTGCCAAAGACATAGCTATGGGGGCATTTGTAACTGAGGAACAAGCCATTTCTTACGCCCAGTACCTTGATCTCGTGTACTCTCAATCTGGTGCTTTATATGACATCTTGCCTGATGCTCCTCAACCGAGAACTTCTAAACCTCCAGCGACTCCATTTGTTGATGGTATTATTGGTTCCGTATCACAGACTTCTCAGAAGTCTCCTTCATCCAACTCTGGGAAGCAGAAGTCTACTTCTTCCAATAATGTAGCTCCTCAATCAACTTCGAATTCTAGAAAACCCGCGGAAGTGAATGTTGTTTAGGCTAATCCTACAGATAGCGCTTCCAAAGGTAAGAAGAAGGGTAAAGGTAAGGCCAAAGCCGATACCCCGAAATAGGATTCTCCTAAACCTCGTTCTGCTGATAGTTCTCAATGCAAACCGAAGTATCCTTATTTGATTTGTAATGATGATCACTTCACCAAGGACTGTCCACGACGGTCTAAAGTGACTCGATTGCTCAAAGGCACACAAGGAGCTCCAACCATTCTTAAAGAACCTTTCCCTCAGCAAACCCAAATGTAAGAGCACCCTCAGTTCTCTTCCCCATCTGTCTCACAAGTGTTTATGATGACCGGTTCTGCACCCGTTTCTATTGCTACTCGATCAAAATATTATTCTAGTTTGCGTTAGGTAGCGGGGAAGGAGATCGCTGATGGTCCTCGTCCTCCTCCACCTACTTCTGGCTCTCTTGAGATTGAACGGCCTAGCACTGAATCCCTTGTTCGGTCGCCTTCCAAACGTGTACTCCGTAAGTCTTCGTATAATCCTAATGCCTGTGCTGCTCAGCATTATAATATTGTTGAGGATTTGGCTTAGGCGCCATCTGTGATTTCTGTGTTAGAAGTACTTCAGAGTTGTCTGTCACAATGGAATGCTTTGCTATCTGCGATAGGTGAGGTCGATCCTACTGACACTAGCCTTCTCGCTTTCGATTTAGAGAATTTCGTCCCGCGACTCCCACACCAAATTGCACTCATCATTCAAGTTGGAATTAATGGTTTGAATATTCACTGGGCCATCGTGGACGAGGGTGCATCCACCTATGTTATGTCATCTTCTTGTTGGAAAGCCATTGGTTCTCCAGCTCTCACTTCTTCACCCAATGCCCTTGAAGCATTTGATGGAAGGGAATCTAAACCTCTTGGTGTTCTCGCTAGTTTACCGATTACATTGGAAGGGAAGACAGTCAACATCGAGGTTGAATTCTTTGATGCTAAACTCAATTATAATCTTCTCCTCAGACGCAGTTGGACTCACGCCATTTTGTGTGTTCCGTCCACTCTCTTTCATCTTTTAAAGTTCCCGCATGAAGGAAAGATTGTTACTATCGATCAATTTCCTTTCTTCACTTCCTCTTTCGAGAACAATGTTCCATACGTGGATAAGATTCCTACTCCCTATGAGAAATTTGGGCTGGGCCTTTTCAAGGACCCTGTCCTCATGGGTATTTTTCCCCTTCCACCACCGAATACTGTTCAGGTCAATATTATTTCTGGCACCGATGACCCCAGAGTTATCCCTTCCCCTAAACAGATCGATTCGTTCAGAGATTCGATGTCGTTGAGTCCGATTGAAATTGATTATTGTGAACTCATTGCCACATCGGGCACTCCGTCCTCTGATTCTGCTCCTTCAAGCATGACTCTTAACATCTATTCTCAATCCCCTTGGCTTGGTGCTTTTGATTCACCGAATCCTTTGAAAGAAGTGTTTCCTTCCGATGAGGCTATCGTGGAAACCCTGTCTCTCAACGATCTACCGTGGGATGATGGTCATCATCGTTCCTCATTTCTACCAAGCCTTGGGGCCATGTCTACCTGTCTTGAGCGTTTTGCCTCTCAGGTTCCTTCTCCTCCGCTTCAAACACCTGTTCAAGTCCATGATGTTTTTTCAGAAGGTAACTTGAGTAAAATTACTCAGATGATGCCTATTGAAATTTCCATTAAACTGGGAATTGTCGAGAACATCCATATTGGGGTTACTTGTTCTTCTGATGAAGTGCAAGTCTATACTAGCCTTTTTCGCGAATTTCATGATGTCTTTGCATGGTCCTATGAAGAAATGCCTGGCATTGATCCTAGCATCATGGTACATGAAATTCCTACTTACCCCTGTTCGAAACCTGTTTGTCAGCGTCTTCGTCCGGTATATCCTAGGAAAGTTGCTGCCATTAAGGCCGAAGTGGAAAAGCTTCTCAAAGCTAGTTTCATTTATCCGATTCCATTGACAGAATGGGTCTCTAATATTGTTCCTGTAGATAAGAAACAGGGCACTATTCGTGTCTGTGTTGACTATCGCGATATCAATAGAGCCTATCCTAAGGATAATTATCCTACTCCCTTCATCAATCAAATCATTGACGACTGTGTCGGGAGCGAGATTTTTTCCCTTATGGATGGTTTTTTGGGTTATAATCATATCAATATTCTCCTGACTGATCAACACAAGATTTCCTTCATCTGTCCTTGGGGAACTTTTTCATATAAGAAGCTTCCTTTTGGTTTAAATAATGTCGGGGGCACATTTCAGCGCGCGATGTCTTATTCCTTTCATGATATTCTCCAAATCATTCAGCCTTATCTGGATGACCTTTCGGCTCATTCAGCTAAGCGTAGAGATCATCCTGACCATCTTCGTCATATTTTTCTTCGTTGTAGACAGTATAATATTCGGCTCAATCCACACAAGTGTGTCTTCTATGTCGATTCCGGTAGACTCTTAGGGTTTATCATTTCCAAAGACGGAATTCGCCTGGATCCTCTCAAGGTTGAGGCTATTATCAATCTCCCCTCTCCTTCCTCATTACATCAGTTGCAGAGTTTACAAGTGAAAGCTAATTTTATACGCCGTTTTATACCTAACTATGCCAAAGTCGCTAAAGGATTTACACGATTGTTAAAACAAGGTGTTCCTTTTTACTAGGATGAGATCGCTTAGAAATATTTTAATGCGTTGAAAAAAATTTTGGTCAATGCTCCTCTCCTCCGCCCTCCAAATTATCATCGTGATTTTTCTCTTTATTTAGTTGCCGCTTTCAGCACTATTTCCATGGTTTTGGTACAAGACAATGATGACGGTCATGAGCATGTTATTTATTACTTGTCTCGTAACCTTCTCGACACCAAAATGCGTTATGCTCATGTCGAGAAATTAGCATTGGCTGTTGTTCAAGCCATTCAACATTTTCGTCATTATATTCTTTTGCGCATAGTGATGGTGATTTCTAAATGAAACCCCATGACCTATATATTGTCTCGACAATTGTTGTGGGGCAAATACTCAAAGTGGATTGTTATCCTCCAAGATTTTGATTTGGAATTTACTGCTTCCAAGTCTAAGAAATCATTGGTCTTTTCTAATTTACTGTGTTCTCTCCCTTCCGACTTTGCTCCTTCTCATTCTGAGGAATCCATTCCAAACAATTCGCTTTTCTTGATTAGCACCCTCGATCCTCGGTACGGTGATATCATCGTCTATCTCCAAACTTCATCTTTTAGATCTGAGTTGATGAAGGATGCCCGCCGACGCATCCGCCATCAGTCGCAACCTTATCGTATAGTTGGAGATACTATCTATCGTATTGGAGTCGATTCCATACTCCGGCGATGTTTGACTCTCGAGGAAGCTGAGAAAGCTCTAAATGATTGCCACAGTGGCGCCTATGGATGTCACATGTCTGGTTATGCCACTGCACAGAAGATTCTTCGTTCTGGTTATTTTTGGCCTTCTATTTTCAAGGACTGTATTGTTGCCGTTCGTAAATGCCATGATTGCCAGATTTATCAACGCAAGTTGCGTGTGCCACCCATTCCTATTCATCCTATCATTACCGTTGGTCACTTTGCGAAGTGGGGCATCGATTTTATGACATGTAACCCTCACTCGGTTGGGGGGCATGTTTATATTATCGTAGCCGTGGACTACTTCACCAATGGGCCGAAGCAATGCCTATACTTGCCACTGACAGTAAGATAGCTGCTCAGTTCATCTTCAATCACATTATTGCTAGGTTTGGTGTCCCTCAAGCCATCATTACCAATCATGGTTCCCATTTTCGGCATTATATGGTGGCGGAGTTGACTTCTAATTTGAGTCTGCATCACAACAGTGCCATACTACCCTCAAGCCAATGGCCAGGTTGAAGCTGTAAACAAAGTTCTTGTCACAATGCTTCAACGTACGGTTGGGATCCACAAATAAAATTGGCATATCATGTTATTTTTGGCTCTTTGGGCGTATTGAACCTCAGTTAAGAACACAACCGGGTTCACTCCTTTCTAGTTGGTTTATGGCCTGGAAGCTACTCTCCCGATTGAATGTGAAATACCTTCGCTCAAGTTGGTTGTTGAATTACTGTTGAATAATTCACCAGAAGAAGAGCATCTCCTTTATTTAGAAAGGCTTGATTAAACCCACCACTTTGCTGCTCTCATTATTGAAGCACAGAAAAAGTGGGTCAAAGCTCATTTTGATCAGTCAGTTTCCCCTCGTTCTTTCGTTGAAGGAGATCTCGTCCTCCTGTATGACCAAGCTCATGATAAGATGGGGGCAGGAAAATTTCAACCTATGTGGCATGGGCCCTACATCATTAAACTTGTGTTGCAGAATGGGGCCTATGAGCTATTGATTATGAAGTTCATCCTCTTAAACAACCCAGAAATGGGTTGTATCTCAAGAAATATTATGCATGAGTCATTAATGCGTAATAGGTGTACATAGGTGTTGTTTTCATTTTTGTACATGTTTTTGGTTTGGTGTGCTTTGTGAGCATTTTCCTGCTTATTGGGTCTTGCTTATTGTGCAGATGTCTATTACCCCTTATGTCCGCTTCGCAGATGGTGCTTCCCGCAGTACCAAGAATTTGTCTTCGGCAGCCTGGGTAATTTATGATCTTGCTGGTGAGTTGATATATCTGCAAGATATTTTTCTAGGACGAACTACAAACAATATCGTTGAATATAGTGCTGTCATTGAGCTATTAACTGAGGTGATCAACCTCAGCATATGCACATTTCTTGTAAATATAGATTCACAACTTGTCATTCTGCAACTCAATAGTCATTATTCAGTTATAAATCCACACATTTTGAGATTGTATTTACGTATTCTTTTGTTGGAAATACATTTTGATTTTATTACCTATCAACATATTCCTAGACAAATGAATACATTAACTGATACAGTGGCTAACATTTTATTAGATAGACATTTGCGTAATTTGTAAAATCATCATAACATGTAAAATATCCATGTAGAAAAATAGACGTATATATATATATATATATATATATATATATATATATATATATATATATATATATATATATATATATATATATATATATATATATATAGACATATATCACGTTTGCAGCCGTGTGCATCATAACTTCAAAAATATATGTATGTTTCTGTTACATCCTGAGACATCATGTCTCTCAAAATATGCAGATAAAATAAAACCTAGGTGTCTAATCAGCATGGTGCTCATGATAACATGTCACTGACAGTACAAGCCTCCTCAGCAAGTGGTGAATTCAGCTGGGCACCCCTATGGTATGTCTCTGGTAGGCGCGAGGAACATCGTCAAAAGGTGCATAATCTGGGACTCCTCGTGTGATCCCCTCCAGGTTGTGCACTAGCTCATCTTCCTTGTCGCCCTCACCTTGAGGGTCGAAATCGCGAGGGATTCGCCTCGCTATCGGTGACATGTCAGAAAGTCTCTCTAGGCCAGCATCTGCAATCACATGGATTTAATTTCAGAACACGCATAAATAAAAAATCATGATACTCATAAAAATTAAAAATGAGTCTCACCCAAATCTTCATCCCAATATTCTCCCTCCGGGAGTGGGAGGTCCGGATCATTAGTGAAATTTGTACCAGAGTAGGGCCAGTCCTCCATGACAATAAGTTTTCGGCAGAGCCAATCAAAGAATTTCGGTCTCCAGGACATCTATTGACCGCCCCCTGCCCTTGGCATCAGAGCTACCCATCGGGCCATCCGTGGTTCTCTTACTGGTGGTGTCGGGACTATAACCTCTTGTCACTGAAAAATGGGTAGTCGTTCCAAGAAGAACGATACCAAAATGGATCCATAACCAAATTGTTTCAGTTTGGACTTCTTGCATTTTGTTAGTTGGCGGTTCATGTTTATTGTCACGGCCTCTGCCCAGTTATAGATGGTCGGTGCCAAGCAGTCTACAACAAGAAGAAACTGTGTCTTCGTTGCTTCATGCGGTTCTTGTGACCCCACAGCTTGTGTGATGGTATGTAACGCCACTCGTAGTGTCAAATCTGGGATAGTTTAAATATCAAATTTCCCACTACCTGATCCCTTCCATGCTCCTAGACATACCCTGTCTATCACCATGGACATGTGTTTCCATGCAAGGCCGGGTGCCGGTTAGGATTGGTGCTGCTTCCCTCCGCGATAATCCTGTGATGAAATACACGTCAAAAACTTCAATCTCTAGTTCTTGATCCCGAAGGACGAACTTCTCTTGATTTTTGTCCCATATGCTGACCAGATACTGCAATAACTCTAGTTGGGCACGAAGACATGGCGTTAGGAAGAATAATTTCAGACCGCAGTTTCTAAGAGCTTGCATTATTCCCTCATTTTCCATGGCCAGCTCATCTTCTTCTCTATGTTCCTGTTCTTTCCATTCGATAACCATTTTTCCTCTTTCTACCTGCAAATGCATTCATATGGGTGGTACTAGTCAATTTTGAACCTTAAATTTGTAAATTATTAGGACATTTGATCAGCGTTTTGACTAGAAATGGGCGCGCCCTAGTGTAAAAAATTGGGCGGTTGGCGCAACTCCGTGTCCGAAACCCGCGCCGAACTCCATGCCCTAATTTTTGCATTTCCTCCCCTAAAATTCAAAATTAGAAATTGCAGATAGTAAGGAATGACTTAAAATGACGAGAGGGATCTCGGCTCTTACCTGGAGCTGATGGATTTGAGATTGGCTTGACGAATCGGTCGCTATCATCGCCGCAAGATTGGACAGTGAAATGGGTAACTATTGCTCCACAAGAGGTAAAAAGTGAAAAGTAATTATTTTTACAATATTTGGCATTTTATAACTTTTTCACAACCCTAATTAGGTTTTAAGACATGTTTTTCGATTATTTTATCATATTATTTTCGAGAAATGGGTTTTACACATGTCTCATGTGCAGCAACAGGTTTTTTCATGCGACAATGATGAAGTAACAAGTTATATTTTATACTTTTTCGGACTCAGTAAAAACACGAAAAAGTCACTATTGGAGTCATCTTTCAGCTCTTTTCTGACTCTCTAAAATTGAAAAGATCGTCGAGACTCTTGTCATTTTGAACTCGTTAAATGGCTGCGAAATGATATCTACCCAGTATACGTTTAACCCTTTTTCGGGTTGGGATGGATTATTTATGAAAAAGGAATACCTTAGCCTATTGGGACTAAGAAGTTCTCTCAGACATAGTTTTCTGCCTTTTCGGATCTGTGAGACTACTTATGAAAAGGGACTACTACAGTTTTCTTTTCTTCCTTCTTTTCAAACTCTCTAAACAAGAAAATATGCCGAGTTCTCCCTTTGTCAGACTCATTAAACCCTAATGACATTGGACTTCGTCAACATGACGTTATTCGAGTTCCTCCTTCCTAGGGCTTGTAAAATGTACTAGGTTGGATTTGTCCGAAGGAAAAACTTACAGTGCAAGCATATGTTATCCCCTTCAAGCATGTTTTAAAAAAAAATTGGGGTACTCGCCAGAAATGGTGGGGGAAAATGGAACCAAGTTTTAGTTGTTTTGGTAGTATGTCGCTCTTGAACATGGCACTTGTCTGTATTCGTGTCGGGTTGGGGACATCTCATTTCTTCATTTTTTCCTCCATGGGTTTGGGTAATCTCTTTTGACCTCTCATCTACTCTTTGCCACGTCATCATGACCTCAGATCCTTTGATGTCAAACACTGCCAAATCCAGTGTCGTGTCGCTGATATGTTCAAGAGAAGTTTTCTTCTGCAGTTTTCAACCTTCCTCTGATTTCCTGTTGTTCCTTATTCACATTCATCATGTTTCTCTGTCTCATGTCAATGATGTGGGAAACATTATGGCCCTCCTTCGACCAGGTCACTTCCTGTCGACTTCAGCTCATTATCCAGGAATTTGATCTAGAGACACCCTTCGGGTTCCTTGGAGCTTGCATGCCTCAATGGCAGGTTTTTCGCATTCGACGCAAGGTTAACATCATTGGCCTTCGATCGAGTGATTCTGCAGATGTTTGACGTCAGATCATTGTTCACATTCCATGGATTGTACCTTTTTTACCTTGAGGGCCATCATCATCATTGGTGGTTTCTCTTGTGTCTGTTAACAGCTTTCATGTAATATTCCTACTTTAGCAAGCAGCTAAGGGGAATGTTAATTTTTTATTTTTGCACCTTGTATTTGGATAAATGGGTAAGGAGGCCCATGCACAATAAAAAATGAATAAAACCCATCATAATGTGAAAGGAGATCATCACAGTAGCTATATTTTAAACTTGTGTGTGTGAACAAGGGCAAATGAATGAGGACATAGTCAAGTTTGACTAAGTCAACATGCATGCATGAAGAAGAAGATATCAGCAATATATATAGTTCAGTGTGAACAAGGATCAGCATAGATAGACATTTGAGAGTTGGATTGGAGGCACTTGAGTTTGAAAAGGGATGAGGCAGATTGAAGTGGTCAACCTTGACCAAATCATAGCATTGTCCAGATACATTGAACCTCCTTGTTGATCAGCGCATGTTACACCATTTTTTGGTCATCTAACCTATTATCATTAGATGGACCCAGGTACACCATGTAAGATCAATTTTACCTCAAGTAAAATTGCTTTCACTATGAAAATAACTTAGTAAACCACCTTTATTAAGTTGTTTATGGTCTAAACAGGAAACCCCATGAGGAAATATTAAATAAATATACATTTGTTTGATTTTACTCAAGGAATAATTAGTTAAACAACACTTTAATTAATATTCCTGGTTATATTTAACCCAAAACAAGGAAATTAATTAGATAAATCATTATTTATCTTATTATTTTCTAAGAATAATTATTTAAACCTTATTTAAATAATATTCTTTGTTAAATATGACTCATTCACCCTTAAATAATTAAATAAATCATTATTTATTTGATTATTACTCAACCACATCCTTAAAATGATAAATAAATGATATTTATGTATTATTTACAAATGAAGGGTTTTGACCCAAGTCAAATTCCTTTTCTCTCCAACAAATATAATAAAATATTCCACAAAAGTTGGATCCTGATTTGGTTAATAATATTTTAACTATGCACCAATATCTAGACTAACTGAATATTTTGTTATAAATAGAAGGGTTTTTCCATTCATTTACCACCTTTTGTTGCCTAAGGATTGCAATGGATATAAATTTTGGTCTGGTTATTGATCCACCATCATAGTCATATTTTAATATTTTTGTCTGGGTTTTCTACACCATCAAGAGAGAGGAATTCTAGATCTGAAGTGTTGAGGACTTACAAGAACCCATCCCATTGAGGAGAACAAGGAACACCCTCTTGTGTTTTCCTCCCAGGTGCCATTAATACAAAATTCATTTGATATATTCTTGTCTTGTCTATTGGATGCATGGAGTAAATCTTGTTTTTTCTACTGCTTAATGTCTTCTAATGCATAGATCTAAATTTTTGCAGCATTTATCTTGATCACCTAACTACAGATCTGAGGATATTAGCAGCCATCTCTGTTGTTAGGGTTGTTTGTTATCTGCAGCTAAAGTGCTCTTTTTCGTACGCTTGGAATTATGATTTATACTAACAACTGGCGACTCCACACGGGTTTACGATTATGACCGCTGTCGTTTTCTGATCCTTGCATATCTAGCTGCTTCAAGCCCTAGGATTTCTCTTCAACCCCTTGCTTTTTATTTTCTTGATGTTTTTTTTAACCTATAAAACCCTAAAACGATAAAAATTCTGACTTCCGTGTGTTTTCGGACCTATTGCGCAAGTGACAGACATCAGCCGCAGCTGAGATGGAACTTTTTATGAAACCTACCGCCGAGAGTGCCGGAAGTGCAGGTTGCACTTTTTGGCCCAAAACCTGAGACCTGGACCCTCAAGGTGCACTTTTCAGCCCAAAAACTGCGACCTCTGCTGAAAACAGGTCAGAAACTGCGACCTGAACTTTTTGCAGGGATTTTTCTGAAAGTTTTATGGGTTTGTCTGAGCCTCTGTTCAGGGTTGTCTGACCTCTGTCTCTACCTGTTTTGGACCTATACTTGTTCTGCTTCGCTCAACTAAGTGGGAACCTAACCCCCTAGGACTTTAGTAGCCTCCACTTTTTGTGGAAGAGTTTTTTCTATTGCAGGTTGTCTGAAATTTTAGTCTTCGGCCATTTTTTCAGATCTGATACCTCACCTTCAGATCCACTTCAGATCAGCTTTTTATCCATCCAAATCACCTCATCTATCTTTTTTTTGGTTTTCCACTAGGGTTCACTCCGTTTTCCTTCAGGACATAGCCTTTCGCCACCTTTTTTACAGAAATTTTTCCTCTGATTTGTTGTTGTTTTGTGCACCACTTTCCAGCAGAATTTGTCTTTTAGATCCCTGTCCCTCTTGACCTTAGATCTATTAGCTTTTTTAGTGTGTTTTGATTAGTATTTTACTCACCTATAGACTAGTTGTTGAGAGACCCGCCTCCTTGGGTTTAGATTATTGCATTATTAGCTATTTATTTTCTGTTTCTGGAGGTCTATATACTGTCATTTACAGGTTTATTTACAGCTATACAGCACACTTTTTCTTTTTCTCTACAAACGTCTGGGTTTAAAAATTAAAATTTACACACTTTTACACACACACTCTAAGTGAAAAAGGGCTTGGTTAACACCGCCAAGAAAAGACTCTAAAAACATTGAAATCAATTGATCCTGCACCTCCTTGCCCTTGTTTCAACATTGTAATCAGTTGATCCTGCACCTCCCTGCCCTTGTCGGTCTCTTTTTCCTTTGTGTCGTGTTTTTTTTGTCATCATTGCTCAACCTCCCATAGGCTCTGGTTTTCCTCAAGGGGGGCCAGCACCTCCTGCATTTTTTCCCCTCCCGGTAGCACGTATCTAGGATACGGCATGCCTCCTCTTTTTTCCCAACCTCCTGTTTACCACACTGTTACCCAACCTCTTTTTTATCCATATCCACAGCCTGGTGCTCCAGCTCCCCCAGCATTAGCACCTTCTCCTCCCTTTCCTTCTCAACCCCTGCAACAGCAACCAACGCCCCCTCGAGGGCAGGTGCATGCAGAGCAGGGCATGACTTATCCTCTTCCCTCAAAAACGAAGAGGAAAGGCACTCAAAATCAATCTGTCCTTGGTAATCCTGAAACTAATCAAGGTAATGCTCCTAACACTACGAAATGGCAACAGGGAAATCAACCCAAGCAAGACAGGCCCGTTCCCACGAAAAATTATTTTTCTTGTTGTAGTGTTCATGGCCATTACACACATGATTTTCCTCTTTTTCCACAGATGCAACAGCTATGGGAGTCTCAAGCAACATTTTGAGGACAACAAGCCTCCCCTTCCATCCCTCCTAGTGCTGCACCTAGCCAGCTGGTTGTGCTTACTAATCCTTTCCCTCAACAAGGATTTGTGGCTACCCCACCAACTGAAGGTCAGGTGGCCACCCGACCTCTTCCGTCTGGTACCCCTGATCACCAGATTCTCATGATGAACTCTAATTAACCTTCAAATGTAGACATCAATATTCAGACTCGGTCTCGTCAGTACAACAAGCCTCTCACTACGTTTTTCCCCGAGCCACCTCCTTCGGTCTCTACAAAGCCTCTTTCGACACCTAAGGGTCCCTTGCAGATCCCTCAGCCTAGGGCGGAGGTTCATACCGAGATCCCTAAGGGACCACTGCGCCGAAATGCTACTTCTGGCAAAGCCGCCCACTCATATAGCATAGTCGATGATTTGGCACAATCCCCTATTGCCATTTCAATGCTGGAACTCCTCCAGTCATGCCCTTCACAAAAAAAAGCTCTACTATCTGTTATGGGCGTTGTAGATCCTTCCGACGTTTGATTGATTGTCTTTGATGTTGACCAGTCAGAACATCCTCCTCTCCCTACTTTCGTCGCCTTCCAAATCCCAGTCAAGATCCAGAACACTAACATTTCCTGGTGCATTATTGATGAGGGGGCATCCACCTGCATGATGTCCCCTTTGGTTTGGAAGCAACTCGGATCCCCTAAGTTGGCTTCTTCCACGATCACTCTCCGAGCATGGGATGGCCATGCCTCCAAGCCCATTGGCTTATTCTGCAATTGTCCTATTACTCTTGCAGGCAAGACTGTTTGCGTTGACGTAGAAGCCATACATGCCCCCTTAGATTACAACATTCTATTGGGTCGTAGCTACACTTATGAAATGTCTATTGTGCCTTCCGTGGTCCACCGCAAGATTTCCTTCCCTCATAACGGAAAGATAGTCACCATTGACCAGTTGACATATTATGAACCGAAGTCTCAGACCTCCCCTGAGTCCACTATCTCTTCGGTGGCCAACAAGCAAACTGTTGATCCTTTGACCAGTGTTTCACCTGGAGTCTACAAAGATTCCTCACTACTTGGTACATTCCCTGGTCTCCCTCCTCCTGTCTCTGATCCCAGCTCATCGAATTTTTGCATGATGCAATCATCTCGTACTGCCCTCAAGCGTCCCACCTCGGCTAGTCAGCAACCTCCTCGCCCTCCGTAGCCTTCTCCTAGCCCTTCGATTCAGTCTTCTAGATCTCTTCCTCTTGGCTCTTTAGATGGTATTCATGAGCCTCTTTACCCTCCTAGAATGGTTCCTCCAGGCCTTAACCATTTAGGATCCATCCCGCTTGGCCATTACCCCTCCAGTCAGATACCGTTCCTAGCTCCCCCAACAGGAATCTATACGGCACCTGTCATGGCCACCCTCTCTCTTCCTAACTTGACCCTTGGGATTCCCCTCTAGTACCTTGATCCTCTAGCCACTACCCCGCTAGGTCAACCCAAACCTTACCTTTCTTTGACCCCGGTTCAACTGGTCCCCATGACTTCTTCCCCTGAAACAGTGCCTCAACCACCTCAACAGGAACCCCCTCCTGTTGCGACCGCTCCGGGTAAGAAGGGCAAAGCTTGCAAGAGGGCCTCCAAGGACATGGCTGCCCCGACAGACCCTACACTTCCCCCGCCCGCAAAGCCCTGTGCTTTGTGTGATGTCGTCGGCCATGCCACCCATAACTGTCCTGAACTACCCCGTATCAAGCCCATGGTTAAAGTTGTGTTCCCTGAGCCTACGGTCCCTGAGGTCCCTGTTTCTTCCTCGACCATAGCCAAGAATCCTAAAACTATTCACACTAACCAACCTTGTGCATTGTGTGATATCCATGGCCATTATTCTCACCATTGTCTCCGCCTTATGCATTACCGTGCCTCGTTAGAGGTAGTTCGGGAGTACGAGATTGAACAAAACCAATACGCATCTCCCGTACTTGTGCAGTACGTTGCAGGCCAGACTAAGGATTTACCCACTTCCGTTGACATCCCTCCCACTGATGTCGAAATTAAGGATCCTGCGGCCACCATCCTCTACCTTTCATCATCCATGAGACCTTGGGTAGAAGCTCCCTTCGAATCTTCCCATGTTGTTTCGCTTGACCTCCCTTTAGCGATCACCCTGGGCTCAACATCAGTAGATCCCTTATCTGCTTGTTCTTCCGTCATCCCCCGTGATGATGCGCATGTGAACCTTTCTTCTCATGGTGATGATTCAGGTAGCTTTGCCACGTTATGTGCTCTCCCTTCCTCCAGTCACTCCATCTTCTATTGCGATGATGAAATCATGGAAGCCACGTCCACCCCTGACTTCATCTTTCCCACCCATCAATGGGATAGCACCACCCGTGCCCATGGTGACTTTCATAATCTCAACACAAGTTACACCTCTGGTAGCTCCCACACTCCACCTTACCGTCGGCGTGTGAGTAGTAGACATCTTACCCAGATCACTCCCTCCCGCGGAGTGCGTTCGATTTCTACTTTGTGCTTAGGTTGCCAGCATTGTTCATCATCCTTCCATTTATTGTCTTGTGGCACCTTTCATATGGACCCACCATCCACACCTTATATCTGTTTTGCTGATGGTGCAAGTCGCTACTCCAAGAATCTAGCCTCGGTAGGTTGGGCCATTTTTACCCCCTTGCACTCCCTTGTTCTCTTGAATGGGGCATACATTGATATTGCTACCAATAACTAGGCCGAATATGATGTCGTGCGAGGTTTATTAGCCGATGTCCTTTCACATCGCATCCTCCACCTTCATGTTCATTTAGATTCCCTGCTTCTTGTCATGCAATTGAATGGTGTCTATCGTGTGCATAATCCTATCCTTTTTAGAAGATATTTACGAATGAAGCTTCTGATGCATGAATTTGAAATCATTACATTCAGTCATGTACCTAGAGCACAAAATCACTATGTAGATAACATTGCAAACAATATTCTAGATTGGAATTAAGCACACGCATTTAACACAAGACAATAACATAAAAATATCAAAACTATGCATATCCATAATATGTGTCATATAATATGTTTTAGAGTCCATCCACTCTGATACATATGACATGCCCATAGCATGCTACAAAACTCAAAACTGGGGGAAACATCTGCCCCTACACACTAATCACTATCTGGAGGATCTCGAGCCAGTGGCTCTGCTCCTGCAGCTCGTAGATCACGCATGCCCTGTCCGGCCATCGCCATGCGTCGCATGACCCCTCGCCACTCAGAGGGTAAACTGATACATGGCTCTATGTACTAGACATCTAATTCCTTCCAGTTGTGCTGTAAAACACCAGTCAGAAGCCTCTCACATCTATGATGGATATCCTCCAAGAGGGATGTTGCATCCTCATTTTGTTATGACCTCGCTCCACTAGGTCCTGCAGTTCCCGATACTTCAGGTCGCCCCATATATCTGGGTGGTTTTACTAGTGCTATATCTGCATACCAAAAGTGAAAGAATCAGTACCACATATAATTTTTCTATACCTTTACATGCAAATAAAATATTAGCAATTTATCACTTACCATCAAGCCCCCATATCTGACCAGGTGGCAGTGGCAAATCCGGATCCCCACAATAACTCATCCCACTATAGGGATAGTCGTCTATATACAATGGCATTTGGTCCCAATGAGCAAAGAACTCGGGTCGGAACACCCGTCCAACCACCCCACCTCCTCCTCTGCATAGTAGTCGCCCCCACCGGTGCATCCTAGGCTCTCTCAGGCCCCCATCTTGGAGCTGTATGCGAGGTCAAAGTGTCAGGATCTTCTTAAAGAAGAACGAGCACAAAACTGTACCATATGCACAGTCATGATTCACTTGCCACTTGCATAGCGACAATTGTCGTTTCAGCGACAACAGCATCATCTGGGCCCACACATAGTAGGTCCCACTCAAAACACTCTCCACCAGCATCATCTGCCCTCGAGTGATGTGATGAAGTGCCTAGTTTCCTAGGATTCGCAGCAATGTTGCGGCCACAGCACGTGTCTCTAATCTCTCTAAATCCCCGATGGGTATCCGAGCCCCCTTAACTTGGAGACCTGGTCGACAATGGTTCTCTACAAACTCTATGATATTCCGCCCCCACGGTAATACTAGCTGAGTATTCCCTACCATCCCAAGTGGTGGGAAACTAGTCAGGAAATATATATCCTGGACCGTCAGCTTGATCTGGTGCCCCTGCACTTTAAAGACCTCATGATCCGAGTCCCAATAGCTGACAATCTAGGCCAATAAGGGCTCTCTAGCTCTCATTAAAGGGTTCTCCACAACCTTCAAAACCCCAAACCTATCCAGTGCACCACGAACACCCTAATCCTCCCGGATCTCCGACCGTAATGCGTCCAGGTCTCTTTCTCTCCAGTTGATCCATAATTCTGCCATATCTACACAAAACCATCATATTTTTCAGAATACAGATAGGAAGGACTATATCTCATTGTAAAAACCCAGTACTCAACCAAAAAATAGCACCGGAAAACCTCCCTGATAGGTCGCACTATTCAGGCCCAAACCTAGGACAGGTCGCAGTTTTTTACCCAAAACCTGCTACCAAGGTCGCATTGTTTGCCCCAAAAAGTGTGACCCAGCCATGAGGAGGAGCAGGGGTCTGTTCTTGAGCCCTGGGGACCTAATCTGAACTTTTAATCCACTGAAAAGAAAGAGTAGGGTTAGGCCTCTTACCTGCAACTGACGAATCTCGATTCCAACGGTCGATTTGTCCGCTACGATCGCCGCAAGATTTAGGGCCTTCTCTCCTCTCTACATTCACCACAGCTCCACATGAAAATGAGTGAATTTGGAGGGAAAACACCTTATTAAAAGAGAAACCCCCATTTTTTCTTTCGCTCGATGTGACCCAACCGTAGCCCCGTTTTCCAAACCGTCTGTACCGTTGGAAAGCTCTCACCGAGTCCTAAAATGGGTATATGTTAGTTTTTAGTGATTTGATACTTCACCACGACATTTTTTTTCCAAGAAGCATCACTTCACCCCTCCTCAAAATCGAATTTCTTCACTTGCAACACTCGTAACGAGGGGCACCATTTGGCCCCCATACTCGTCCACACTCGTGTCGACTTTCGTCGTGAGTTACTATCTTGTACTCATGTTTTCATGGTCCCGAGTGGACCTTTTCTATGTGGCAGCACCATCGAGTCACCCTTGTTTAGAGCATCCGAGTTGAGTCATCATTACATTCATGGAGTCTATCCCGAGTCCCTGTGAATCTCGTTATAGTCATCCATCCTTCAATGCTTGGTCCCTCTCTCGTGTCGCACATTATGGCCTTAAGTCCCACTGTCCCCTATCCCTCATGATATTGTGTCAGTTGCTGCCATGTCATCCATGCCCTTTATGCTCTAACAAGGGAAGTCTGTTCGCTACTCAGTATCCCCCATTCCATCATCATCATTGGTGTCAGTCTGTCAGTAACTCTACTATTTTCTCTCGTGCCTTAGTTGAGGATCCCTTATTGCCTCACCTATGGCAGACCTCCTTCTGTCGACATCAGCTCATTCATTCTAGAAGACAGGTCTAGAGGGCGGTGTACCTTGGTTCCAGCTTCCACTCTTGTTCGGTGCCTTAGATCAGGCAAAGGGACTCCTTATTTCCCTTTGACTTGGTTGTTTCTCAGCTCCAACTCCTTCCAGCATGATCGAGATCCGTATACTTGATGTTTCAGTGATGCAGCAGTTGATATCAGTGATTCCTGGGTGTGTCTAAGATGTCTCAGCCCTTATGAGGGGGTGGCCCTATAGGTAACCCCCCACATACCCGAATGACCTCTTCATCACGGACTTTTGATGCAGCTCCATACATTTGATGATGTCGGCCTTAGCCGCCTGCAACGCTTTTTTGTTTGCATAAATCAGTCAGATTTTCAGAGCCCTTTCCTGTTTTCAGGGGCATCTAGGTCGCATTTATACCTCATGTACTCAGATATTATTGTACAAGTCCTGGTTGTTATCCCAGGCACAATATGTATGTGGGATTCATTATTTTGTTGTTTATCTAGCTCATGTTTATGCCAACATGTACTATATTGGCCAGTTTCATGGTTTTCCGAACGCCTTATTGTTTGTACTTTGCCTCGACGGGCATAGGTATGCCTCCCCCACTTCCTATAGCATAGGTACTTACTCATCAAAGAGACTTGTCACACCTGTAAGTCTCACCTCCTCAGGGTCTAGCTCTTTTTAGCACTTTGGTCTACCTTATACTTCTCTTTCTTTGACTCCCCCTTCGATGTCTAGTGATTGAGTTCTTACAATGTAATTCAGTCATACGATTAGCTCCTAATGCTCGCACACTGGGGGGCAATATGTTACACCATTTTTTGGTCATATAACCTATTATCATTAGATGGACCTAGGTACACCATGTAAGACCAATTTTACCCCAATTAAATTGCTTTCACTATGAAAATAACTTAGTAAATCACCTTTATTAAGTTGTTTATGGCCTAAACAGGAAACCCCATAAAGAAATATTAAATAAATATACATTTGTTTGATTTTCCTCAAAAAATAATTAATTAAACAACAGTTTAATTAATATTCCAGGTCATATTTAACCCAAAACAAGAAAATTAATTAGATAGATCATTATTTATCTTATTATTTTCTAGAAATAATTATTTAAACCTTATTTAAATAATATTCCTTGTTAAATTTGACTAAATCATTTATAAATAATTAAATAAATCATTATTTATTTGATTATTACTCAACCACATCCTTAAAATAATAAATAAATCATTTATTTATTTATTATTTACAAATAAAGAGATTTGACCAAAGTCAAATTAATTTCCCTTCAACAAATATAATAAAATATTACATAAAAATTTGATCTTAAGTTGGTTAATCATATCTTAATTATGCACCAATATCTAGATTAACTCAATATTTTGTTATAAATAGAAGGGTTTTCCCATTCATTTACCACCTTTTGTTGCCTAAAGATCACTCTGGATCTATACTTTTGGTCTGACTATTGATCCACCATCATAGTCATATTTTGCTACTATTTTTGTCTGGGTTTTCTACACCATCAAGAGAGAGGAATTCTAGATCTGAAGTGCTGAGGACTTACAAGAACCCATCCCATTGAGGAGAACAGGGAACACCCTCTTGTGTTTTCCTCCTAGGTGCCATTAATACAAAATTCATTTGATATATTCTTGTCTTGTCTATTGGATGCATGGAGTAAATCTTGTTTTTTCTACTGCTTAATGTCTTCTAATGCATAGATCTATATTTTTGCGGCATTTATCTTGATCACCTAACTGCAGACCTAAGGATATTATCAACCATATCTGCTGTTAGGTCTGTTTTTTATGCGCAGCTAAAGTGGTCTTTTTCCATATTCTTGGAATTAAGATTCATACTAACAGCACAGTTTTAGATGGAGGGTCTTCATGTGAAAGGAGCTAGAGTTTTGAAGGTGGTTTAGGGTTTCTCAAGCTCTCATCTTATAAAAGGAAGGGGAAGGCTCAAGAGAAGGTTGTTGATGATATTTTATTTTCATGTCTGCTTAGAAAATTCGAAGTCTCTTGGCTGTTTAGCAGAGACTTGTGAGGATTTCCTGTTTAGGGATTATCTCTCCTTCCATTTAGTAGCTCTTGGAGGGAATTGTACTTCTACTCCACTATCAGGCATATGGCCAAGCTCCATCTCCCTTAGACAGCGTGAATCCTGTTGTGATTTACTTGTTCCAGTGAGTTGCAGCAAGCAGAAACACTAGATCTTCTCAGATCTAGATTACACTAGTGCCTCTTCTCAGTGAGTGTGTCTTTTAACCTCCTGGAAGAGTGTATTAGCAGTGTGGGCTTCATGATTTGATCTTGGCATCAGGCCAAACTGTTCCTCAAGCTTACTGCACATTTTAATCCCTGAAACTGCGTTATTCTCAGTTGCAGAATTGCAGGGTATTTTGGCAATTGTTTAGAGGAGAGATCTCTTGTGTATGGATTCTTCCTTCACCGTGGTGATCCATGGATTAGCCATCTAATCCATGTCTATTCAGATCTGATCTATTTACTATTCTTCTTACTTCAGATTTTCTGAATCATTTTGTAGATCTGCTACAGTAAATCTTAGATCTACTCCTGTCCTTTCATGTAATGCTGGAAACCCCAAGGGGTATGTAATATAAAGACATTTTTGTATATGGATCTGATGTAGATCTAACTATTAATGCACTATCTTGTTATATATCTAAGTTGTAATATACTACTACAGTGCACTGTGTTTTTCAAATCTAGATCTGCATATCTGCACTTTTATGCAGTGGATCTCATGAAACCCTTGCCGGGTGATTCTCTGTGATGTATAAAGGAGCCTAATCTCCATTTTTATTCATACTTTCATGTAATTAACTCTAGATATGATATTAAAACTATTTTTCATTCAAACCCTTCATAAAATCACACATTTTGTGCTTCAGTAAACTTCTGTTGAGTCAAGTCATGGGGTTTGGGCATTTTTAAGCCATATCGGAAGTGGTAGATATGTTTAATATAGCTAGAGTCATTTGTTTCAGCTCAAATTTGGTATGTAAGTTCCATATGACCTAAGCTAAGGGATCCCACCATCATTTGCCCTTATTTTTACGCATATTTCCGAAATTAACCTTTTCAGGGCTTCAAACACTGGTTTTCCCCAACTTTTGGATCTTAAAATGAAGAAGAAGTTGATGTTGTAACATCAACTAATGATAATGTGTTTCTTGACAAATTTAATTAGTGAATAGAGTGCTGCTAATCCATCATTGGGTTTTCTTATTTTTGCAATCCCATTATTGGGCATTTTTCCATCCATTCTAGGTGTGAGAGGCTTGTTTACCTCACCTAGTCTGCTTGGATTCTGATTTCCTCTTGTATTTAGGACTTAGATACTCAAATATAAGGGATACAAAGGCCAATCTTGTTTTATGTAGCATACATTCCTGAAAAAATGTGTTTTTCAGGCATGCCTTGCTAGCAATCTCAATTTTGGGATATTACAGTGGTATCAAAGTATGATCTCTGGCTCAGCGTGTGAGATACAGCTATCAGAAGAATAAAAAGAAGAAGTAGAGAAAAAAATTATGGAGAGTATGAGATACTCTCATCAGTTTTCAAATCCAAGAAGAACCTCTCCAAGGAGGTTGAGCAGACAAAGAAGAAGAGATGCAGTGAAATTCCTAGAGAGTTTCAAGAAGAGGAAGAACCATGCACTTCCTATTCTCAAAGAGAGGAATACCAGAGGCATGAAGAGATTTTGGAATCTAAGATTCTAAGTGAATACCTTTCTGAATACAAAGCTAAATCTAGAGCCTTCAAGGAGACTCTAGCTTTACCACAGTGCATTCAGCTAGAGGAAAGGAAGAGACCCTACAGCTATGGGATGATGAGAGGCAATAGGTTTCTATTGCCCAATTTTAATGGATCACTAAAATGTGTAGCAAAGACTTGGGTGATGAAACTAGAGGCTTTCTTCCTACTACATCCAGTAGTAGAGAGAGAGGCTATAGAGATTGCAGCGCTGCACCTTGAAGGTGAAGCAAATGTTTGGTGATTCAACCATTTGGGCCATGCAAGGGTATCTACTCTTGCTGAGTTGTCTCAAAGACTGATTGAGGCATTTGGAAAAGAAATATTAGAGGAAGAGAGGCCCTCACCACCACTTGAGGAAGCATATACCCTTGCTGTCACAACCTTTGAGGGGCAGCTTTCATGTTCAGCAGTGGAGGAAGACAATATAGTTGAGGAAGGAGCTCTTGCTTCTACATCTCACCAAGGTATGCTTGCATTTCCATCTCTTGTCATTTCAGCAAATCATATGAAGGGATCCACATCTCTACATACTGTTGGTTTAGATAAACAGAGTTGCACTGCGTTGTATAAAGGTAGTGATGAAGAAAAAAGGACCCATGCCTTATGGGAGCATTCACATGGCAGCTTCATTCATGAAGCCATGGAGGAAGAGATGTCAAAGGGTAGACATCTTGAGATGCAAAACTCTTTCTCCTCTCTAGATGACACTCTCTCAATGAGCATGCCATAGCTCAAAGAGAGACTTCTACTTGTAGCAGATCCAAGACCTCATTGGTTTTGGAAGGCCATGCATGAGGAGGAGGTCTCATCAGGAGGTCCCATTGGAGGTGCACTTCAAACATTTCATGAGGTGCAAATTTCTTCAAAGTTTGAGGAGGTTGGTGTCCCACCATGGGAGGATACCAAGCTTTTGTAGAATGAGATCCATCACCCACATTGGGATGAGTGGATGGCAATATGGAGCAAGAGGTTTCCAAACCCCTTGCAGATCTATGATACAGGCCAGCAAGAAGCATGGTTGTGCTGGTTTTTTTTGGGTGAGTTTGGTCACTACCCAAAAATCTTTATTTATTTATCCCATGCCTTGAGTCCCAATGATAGGATGCATAAGAAAAAGGCATGGATGTTGTGGCTGTTAAGAAGAGAGCTTGGACATAATTTTTCAAATCTTATGTCCATATATTTTACTTTGTTTGAGATATATCTCATGGGCTCACATGTATTTATGTTTGAGATGTATTTCATGTATGCACATTGTTTTGGGAGGAAGGATAACTTCCCCATGATATATGAGGGAGCTGGTTTAAACTTTGTTGATGAGACAACTCACATGTCCATCATTATATTATTGCTCCATGATCTGCATTTTGATAATGGAAGGAGGCAACAAGAGTCCGTGTTGCTATGGCTATTGTTGAGAGAGTATGGGCTGAAATTTTTCCATACTCATCCTGATGTTTTAGGAGGAGAGTATGGCACATTGTCTTGTTATTTTGATCATGTACATCTGATATATATTGTTGTTTACTACCACATAGTAGATGAACACTCATGCACAACTAGTACTTTGTTGAAGGCCAACCTACCACATGATATTCTCAAGCAGCAGTTGGGAAAACTGCGCTCTATCCACTTAATAAACCATTGGTATCATGTAACCTTCAACACTTTTCTGATTTGGATGCCAAATGATGATGATGTGCCATTCCTTTTGGATGGGATGATTTGGGCCAGTTTGATCCATGATATGGGAGAGAGGATCTTTGGAGATCTATTTCCCTTCTTTCCACTTGAGGGCAATCTGATTGCAGCCACAAATCAGCATGTTCTCTACAATTTCTATAAGTGGAGAGAAATACAGCATGGGGTAGGCCATTTTGTCTACCAGGTTCATTTATTCAGCCCACCCACATTGCAGGAGCTAAGGGTGGAAGAGATCTTCCATGAGTTGCCATGTCAGAGGGTGACTCATCTTGTATGGATGATAGATTGGGGGTGGAGGCTTTACATGGGAATGATAGTTCCCAAACACATTTCAGACTCCATGCCTTGGGAGGGAGCCTTTTAGTTTTATCCTTGCAGTTTTTTGAGGACAAGCAACATTTGGGAGGGGAGGACTGTAATATTCCTACTTTAGCAAGCAGCTAAGGGGAATATTTATTTTTTATTTTTGCACCTCGTATTTGGATAAATGGGTAAGGAGGCCCATGCACAATAAAAACATGAATAAAACCCATCATAATGTGAAAGGAGATCATCACAGTAGCTAGATTTTACACTTGTGTGTGTGAACAGGGGAAAATGAATGAGGACATAGTCAAGTTTGACTAAGTCAACATGCATGCATGAAGAAGAAGATATCAGCAATATATCTAGTTCAGCGTGAACAAGGATCAGCATAGACAGACATTTGAGAGCTGGATTGGAGGCACTTGAGTGTGAAAAGGGATGAGGCAGATTGAAGAGGTCAACATCATAGCATTGTCCAGATACATTGAACCTCCTTGTTTATCAACGCAGTTTTAGATGGAGGGTCTTCATGTGAAAGGAGCTAGAGTTTTGAAGGCGGTTTAGGGTTTCTCAAGATCTGATCTTAGAAAAGTAAGGGGAAGGAAATCAAGAAGGTTCATTATTCAAATCACCTTCAGTTGCATATATACTTCGATAATCAAGTTCTCTTAATTAGTTTAGCAGAGACTTGTGAGGATTTCCTGTTTAGGGATTATCTCTCCTTTACATTAAGGCTGTCTTATGGCATTAACTTCCTCCTCCACCTGTCAGACACCTGGCCAGAATCCATCTCCTTGAGCAATGAATCCCAAAATGCCTTAACACCTTTGTTTCGGTGAGGTAAATAAAGTGGAAACACTTAGATGCGCTGGATTAGATTACTGGTGCCTCTTCACTACGGTGGTGTCTTTTAACCTCCCTAGAAGGTATGATAGCAGTCAGGCTTCATGATTTTCTCTTGGCATCGAATAGAAATATTCTCAAACTTCTTTTGCATAGTTTAATCCTAAAACTGCGTTATTTCTCGGTTACGGGGTACGGTATTTTTGCAGCAAATTATTTAGAGGAGAGATCTCGGTGCCATGGATTCTTCCCCTTCCACATGGGCGGAGTCAGCAGTTGGCCATCTAATCCATCTTGCTGTTAAATATGATCTCTTCACTATGCCTTACTTCAGATTTTTTGAATCATTAACGAATCTGTTGCGAAATCTCGGATCTATCACCATTAACTATTATATCTTTTGACTTAGAAATTGTCATAACCAATATGAACATTTGTATATGGATCGTGTGAGATCTAACTATTCATGCACTATATTGTTCAGTCTAACATCAATAACCTGAGTCCCTTTTTTCTCTGAATTATACACAGATCACCACTTTATCTTAATTTAAAGATCTAGCAAACCTTACCGGGTGATCTCTATGATGTATAAAGGAGCCTAATCTCAATTTTTCTTCATAATTTCATGTAATGAACTCAATATCTGATATTAAAACTATTTTTCATTCAAACCCTTCATAAAATCACGCATTCTGTGCTTCATTAAACTTTTGTTGAGTCAAGTCATGGGGTTTGGGCATTTTTAAGCCATATCGGGAGTGGGAGATCTGTTTAATATAGCTAGAGTCATTTGTTTCAGCTCAAATTTGGTATGTAAGTTCCATATGACCTAAGCTAAGGGATCCCACTGTCTTTTGCCATTATTTTTACGCATATTTCTAAAATTAACCTTTTTAGGGCTTAAAACATTGTTTTTCCCCAACTTTTGGATCTTAAGATGAAGAAGAAGTTGCTACTGTAACATCAACTGATTATAATGTGTTTCTTGACACATTTCATGAGTGAATAGAGTGTTTATGCTTCAGCATTGGGTTTTCTTATTGCTGCAGTCCCATTATTGGGCATTTTTCCATACATTCTAGGTGTGAGAGGCTTGTTTACCTCACCTAGTCTGCTTGGCTTCTGATTTCCTCTTGGATTTAAGACTTAGATACTTAGATCTAAGGGATCCAAAGACCAATGTTATTTTTTGTAGCATACATTCCTGAAAAATGCGTTTTTCAGGCATGCCTTGCTAGCAATCCTAGTTTGGGGATATTACATTTCATCATTGGCTGGTAATCAGAATATTTTCCTGCATGTTCAACTTCAGCTCATATATTCACATGCTCAAAATTGTACTTGTTCAGGTCGAGATGGAGTGCAAGACCCTGGGTTTTGTCTGATAAAATCCAGGCTGCAGGTTTTTATGGATTATTATGACTTATGCATGACTCTTTTGATTGGATGGTTGCGACCATACTTGAGTCTATTACTAATCCTTACTGCTAGATGGCTACATCCATGCCTCAGATATCAATTTTTATATACTCTATTATGGATGGTTGCGCCCATGCCACATGATTCATGTATCACAGATATCAGTTATATTTGTAATTGCAGGTCTTCCAACAGTGGTGTTTGCTTCAAACATGTTCTCATAAAGCATTTCATCCCTCCCTCTCCCTCAAACTTCATGCTTTAGGGGGAATCCGTTACACAACATTTTGTCACTGTCCCTGCAATCCCCATCTCGCACATTGGAGGATCGTTTCTGTGACCAATAAGCAGTGTCATGCCTTGCAAATACCATCCTTGCATCCCTTTTGATGAAAGTTAAATTCTTCTTGTTGACATTTCCTTGAGCAGAGCTGTAATAATCCCTATTTTTGCCTTGGCGCAAGTAGCCAGTTACACCCTCGCGCCGACTGGGAAATTTAACACTGAGCCCATGCCATTTGGTGCTCTGTGCCAGTTAGATACCCACACCAAGATTTTTATGGAATGTTTTTTAAAAATAGAGGCGGAGGTTCCATTCCAACCACCTCGAGGATGAGTCATTGGGAGTGGTTGAACTGAAACAACCACAGACTCCTTCCTTTAGTTAATAGTTTGCACCTTCCTTGGAACTCTCCTAAAGGATAGGACTCCCTCCCACCTTTTTAGGGATCCCAACCTCCTCCTTTTCCTCTATAAAAGAAGCTATCTCTCTTAGTACTAGCTAGCTGAACTGAGAGAATTATACATACTATAGCTATGATACTAGAGAAGATAGAATAGGAAGGAATTATGTTGAGGAAGCTTGAGTCGATGAATTCTAAGAGAGCTTGAGTCCATGCCTTCATCCCGTCTGAATTCCCTGACGAAAATTTGAGACGCACTTTGCCTGAACCCCACTGGAGGAGACTACGACGTCAAAGCATCAGTTGTACTATTCCTTCTATTCATTTATATACATGACTACTGTTTGGTTCCACTATTGTGTTATGATTTTTATTTGATGCGATATGTTTAGCACTCTTTTACTGGCTAATAGTTGTGAATGAAACTATTATTTCATATGTTGTTCTTGTTCTTTGTCTTATGTGCAGGTACCTGAACGTGACAGCGAACGGATTGTGATTTGCCAAGGCAGGAGCGAGAGGCCACTACTCTTTCTACCACAACGACAGCATTGGATTCAAGGTAGGTCAAACTATCATGTTTTTGTTCATTCATTAACTAAGAAGCAATACTTTAGCGTGTCCTTTTGTTACTAGACCCATCCTAGGGCTAGAGGGATCGTCTCTGTCCGCAAAGAGGATTTACCTTCATAACACCTACATATGACAAAGAGTTGTATGCGTTGGTACAAAGCGTCAAGAAGTGGAAACACTACTTGATGGGTAAAGAGATGATTATACATACTGATCACCAACCATTACAGTACTTGCAGTCGCAAACAAAATTGCAGCAATCACGACATTTCAGGTGGATGGGATTTCTTTAACAGTTTCACTTGGTTATAAGGTACAAGAAAGGTATTTTCAATAAATTTGATGATATGCTTTCAAGACCGGTTATAAGTGCTTCTACTTTACTTAAAAATGATTCTATTGTACATGAGAGTTACATAGAACAATATGCACATGACGTTGATTTTCAAGATGTGTATGCTATTTTGAGTGAAGGGAATCAAGTTGAAGAAAATGATTATCACATGCATAACAATTTGCTATTTCATTTGGGCAAACTGTGTATACCACAAGGAGAGAGGCTACATGTCATGAGAGAAGCTCATTCATCTCTTATTACTCGACACTTTGGGGTAAGCAAAACAGTGGCGCATCTACAGAGGTATTTCTATTGGCCTCGCATGATAGATAGTGTGTCGCGTTTTATAAGAGGTTGTTCTATGTGTGCAACAAGAAAGCCTAGAAATAGGAAGCTTGGGTTGTACACGCCACTACCGGTACCATCAAGGCCATGGGAGAGTGTCTCCATGGAATTTGTTGGAGGTCTACCTATGTCAAGAAAACAACATGATTATCTTTATGTAGTTGTGGATAGATTCAATAAAATGTGTATACTTATGCCATGTAAGAAAACCATTACTACTGAAAAAACTGCTAAACTTTATTTTCAACATGTATGGGTTCATTATGGATTACCTACTTCTATTGTTAGTGACAGGGATTCCAGGTTCATTGGGAATTTTTGGTCCAATCTTTGGAGTATGATGGACAAAGTTGAAAAAGAGTATTGCTTTTTATCCAAAAACTTATGGCCAAACCGAGGTGGTGAACAGAACCGTTGTGCATCTATTGTGAGGATATTGCAGCAAACATCCCAAGTTATGGGATGAGCAACTGCATTACATTCAGCATGCTTACAACTGGGAAAAGCAGTCTTCTACAAATACATCGCCTTTTGAAGTATGCTTTGGGTATTTTCCAAAATTTCCATTAGACTTCATTTTTTAGAATGATGTTGCAATTGATGGGCATAGTGATATTGACAAGGCTCGAAATTTCATTGAGAAAATTCAAACTATACATCAACAAGTTCAAGAAAATCTTGAGAAAAGTCAAAGAAAATACGAGAGGTATCACAAGCATAGAGTTGATCGCAAGTTTCAAGAAGGAGATGAGGTATGGTTGCACATAAGCAAAGAAAGGATGCAAGGGGAAAGTAAAAAGCTCAAACCCATTCGCTATGGTCCATTGAAGATCATAAAGAAAGTTGGTAATAATGGATTTCAACATGAGTTGCCTTCATATATGCAAATGTATTCAGTTGTTAATGTTGAAAAATTAGGTTTGTATGAGATTTGGGAAAGTGGCTTTTTGTGAGATGGTATGATCAGGATAAAGGGCACTTAAGGATCCTTTGATCCGGAAAATGGAAGTAGAAGGAAGAGGTCAAACGGGAGAAGGAGAAATTAAGGGTTCATTACACTGGAAATTAGAAGAAAACATTAAAATGGCAACTATTTAAAGACAGAGAGCACTTGACTAATCCTGTAGTAATACTCCTAGTTACACATTCAGATAGAAAAAACATAAAATGAATGCATGAAACTTAGAAAATGAAACAGTGACAATTAGGAAGTACTTCACTCATCAACTTATCACAGGGATCCTGAATTATGATGCCAGTCAGCTTGTCTAGTCTACTACTTTGAATTCAAACACACAAGAGCCTCGAATGTCCAACAAAATGTCTATAGTAATTCCAGCAATTTTATTCCACCCTGAATACTTCTGAAATTGAAGTATTTATACAAAAATTATTACAAATATCCTAGAAGAGTTCTAGGAATAACTTTACGAAAAAGAAAATATCATTACATAATAAAAGGTACAGTTGCTTAACAAACTTAACAAGCTGTCATCTTTTATCCAAAATAAATAGAACTATTTTGTTAACAAGGAGCTTTTAGCTGTCTATGTGTCATGCTTGCTGGCTGCTAGATATTTTTATGCACTTAACTTGCCTTCAGTGATACTCTTTCATGTTGATACTCTTTAACCTGATGCTCTTTAATGCTGATACTCTTTGACCATTAGTTTTACTGTTTTACTGCTGTAAATTATCTTTTTAGCAGTAAAAATCAGCAAACTATCTTTTCATTTTATCTCTCTTTTGACTATCTTTAGGTAATTAATTCACTGTTTTACTTTCCATCTTTACATCAAATCTGTGAAAGTCTGCCACTCTTCTGCTTTTGGAATTTGGACATTTTTCAACTTCCTGAAGTTTTCATCAACCTCTGTGTATCTTGCAAAAGTAGGCTTGATGACAAAGGGGTACTTAATTTCATGCTATAGAAAAAATAAATCCTCAACATATTGAAGTAAAATTTTGTCTATAGGAGTACCTTGTGCTAGTGGCTTGTTTACTCGTTCTTTAGCAAATTCCCTGATCTTTTTGTCATAGTCCTTCTGTGGCATGAGCTTTTCATTGAATACATGTATGTATGGTAAGCCTTTCTGTCTGAGATTTGTATACTTTACCATAAATCTAGTTATGGCAAGGTTCATTGTTTCACACTTTTCTTCAAGATTATTCATTAAGCTCTTTTTAGTGACAACCTTCTTGATTTTCAAGATTGTCTCTGTCTTGTCTGATATTTGCAATTCTTCAAGTTCCTCCCTGTTCTTGCTATTTAGAAATGTAATGAGTTTTAAAGCTTGTGCAGGCTTATCATTCAACTCATATTTTATCTTTTGTATCTCTGTTTGGGCTGCTAATAGTAGTTCTTTCTACTCATATATAACCTGAATTGAAGGCCATTGATTATGAATGGCTTCAATTATGTTAGTCCAAAGATGATTTTTAATATATGAGATCTGCTCTGTGAAAGTCAATTATTTTTGTAAATTCTTGAGCTGCTCTCCCAATCTGATTGCTTTCTTCTCATGAGTTCTAACATTGATCTGAGTGTCTTATTTCCCTCTCAAGATTTTCAATTATCTTGTTCAGTTTGTTTATCTCGTCTGTCTTTAAAGACATCTCTTCCATGGCTTTGACAATCTGGCTGGCTTCATCTATGTGTTGTACATTTGTAGTAGAAGAGTCTATAGCTGAAATGGTGGCTGAAGTCACTGGCACTGCAGTTACCAGTGGGCCCTTTGGTGCTAATTTCTCTCCTAAAGTAGAAGGTACAACTGTAGTAATCACTGGGATGACTATAGGAATTGTAGGAATTTCTGGTTCTTTTAAAGTCCCTCTCTCTTGGACAAGTTCGTCCATTTGTGTTTCCATCTCCTTGATTTGTGTTGTCAATTGAAATATGAGCTTCATCATTTATTCTTTTTCACTTTGATCCTGGAGGATTTCCTTTATTTGTGGATTCTCACTTTGAGGAAGCTTGAGCTGTTTCCTCAAAGCTGCTATGTCTTCATTCTTTTTCTTGATTAATAGTTCTGCTGCTTGGACATTTGAGGGATCATATCCCACCTGTAAAACTAGTTCCTCTAAGGCTTTGATCCTTAGGTTCTTGGCATAAAGTGATGCTTTATCCATCCTCATTTGATCTTGCATATTAAGTATGGTATTTTGAATTTTATTGGCACTCATTTCTTTGGTTGCCACTATAGAATACAACATTTCAGAGGTTTGTCTGTGGAACTCAATCTGGTCCAGCTCATGAATATTCTCTGTGTCTACCTCAAGGTCCACCTTTTTATAGTCTGATACTATTTTGGGTGCTGAGGTAGTAGGTTGTAAAAATGACATCATCATTTTATTGCTGGAATAGTCAAATGCTGATAATAACCTATTCTGATTTCCAGGCTTCTTCTTCAGGAATTGAGAATATATTTCTGTCTTTATCTCCTCATTCTTCTGCTTAATTAGCTTATACCTTTCCTTGATTTCCAAGTCCTTTTCCTCAGCTGGTTGTGAGGAAGAGGCTTCCATGCTGCGTTGCTTCTTAATCATCTGTGTGTCATTCTGATTGGATGTTGTTTCCTTTTCTATTTCCATAAGTGTTTCATTGATTATGGTTGTGGCTATATCATCATTGGTTACTGGAGCATCTATCTCATCAACATCAATTGTTACTTTCTCCTTATCAACTGAATTGATTTTAAGCCTTTTGTTATAGTTTATTTTAAATTTGTTCTCAGTTGTTGTCTCTGCTGTATAACCTCCTTCCTTTCTGACTCTCTTTATTGATGTTTCTGGTTGTTTCACAACTTCCAAATTTGGTGTTGTTCCTATTTGGCTTGCTTCCTCTACCAAGGTGTTTTCACCCCATTCAATTTGATTTGCAAACTTTTCTATTTCAGGCTTGGACTCATGGATAAAGGGTGTTAATTTACACTTCACCCTTAGCTTGCTTAAGGTCCCTTGTGGATCATAATTCCATGGAAAACTCTCATCAAATCTAAATTCTGATAATTTCTTTGCTATTTCTTTTCCTGCATCTCTGTGGTTGATTATGAATGGCCCAACTTGATTCTTTAACTTAAACTAGGTCTTATTTTTGGCTGCCATAAATTTAATTGAATCTGCATTGAGAATTTGTCTAAGATATTCAAGTGCAAAAATTCTCATACACACATGCTTGGGCAACTTGTAGGGTAACAATTTTGACCCAAAAATCCTTAATTCAGTGTGTTTTTCATAGAGGTACCAATCTCCAACTTTGTTCTGCTCTGAAAGCTGTAATATTCTTTTCATTTCTTCACTTATCCTAGGTTGTTTTGATTTGTTTAATATGCTCATTGTTGGATGCAAAACTAGTTCTGAAAACTCTAAATAAGTGGAATCATTGGATTCTTTTCTCAGTAATGAAGTCCAAAAGATAATTGATAGAGGTTTTCCCTCTACATCCATCTTTTGCAAAGAAACTAGAAATTTGTCTACTTGAGAGAATAAAAACAAATGGAAAAGATAAGATGAATATCTAAAAACTCCTTTTGTGGGTATTTTAGTCAACTGGTAATGGATGGCATCTACTATGAAACCAGCATAGTCAAAGATAATTACTGGAGGTTGACCAGGAGACATGGTGAACAAGAAACCAAGAATAGATTCATCAGTATACTCATCTGTAAAATATCCAAGGATAAAAGATAGCATAGAGATAATATGTCTAGAACCTTCAGGAAATTTAGTTGTGGAGTATGGAGGATTTATCTTTGGAAGGTTAACATGAGAAGGCATAAAATTCTGAAAGATCATGAACATTTTAGGGAAATATATGCCAAGGTATAACTGATTTAATGCCTCTATAGACAAGGGGACCGCCTAAGGCTTAGGTTGTAGCTGAAGAATTTGATTAATTGACTGGGTTGTAATGGTAAAAAGTATTTATTTTACTGCATTTAGTATAGTCCTTTGATCTGGCTCATAGTATTTTTGACAAATTCTGATGAGTTCTTGACCAGGATGAGTCAATGGGACTATATATTTAGGCAAATGGGTTTCCCAAATTGGAATATCATCTTTGTCTAGATATTTTTCATAACACCAGTTGTGTATATCTAGCAAATTAAACTCAATAAAAGGGTCTGCAATTTTATAGTCAAGATTAGTCAAATGAATGTTTTCAGCAGCAACCATAGGTGGTTGAAGGGGATTTACTATTGTATAAGATTTGGCAGTGATGGTTGGGGTAGGCTTAGGGGCTTTGGATCCCTCAGATTTAGGTGTTTTGGATCCTACACATCTGCTTGTGCTCTGTTTCTTAGGCAGTTTGAGTAATTGCTGCAAGATTAGACTGTTTTCAGGAGTTTTTATTTTAACAGAGAGGAAATTGAGCAATTTAGATTAATGATGGCTTCCTTTGGGCTTTTTTCTCAATTAAGTCTCTCTGAGGATGTGAAAAATAGCATAAAACAGAAAACAAGGGTTTTCTGGGTCGGTTTGATTGAAAAAATGGGTTTTCAAGGTAATTCAGAGGTTTTAGCCATTTAAATCCTTAAATTTGATCTTTAGACTGTGAAATTTGAGGAATTTGGCTTTAAAAAGGCTTGAAATGGAAAACATGATTTCTTGGGAAAATTTTTCCAGGGTTTGGCCTCTTTTTTGGTATTTTTAGGAAGTTTGTTTAAGTGAATTCTTCAAAAAATGGGTTGGTTCTCTTAAAGACGGTTTTAAACTTGATTTACAGGTTTCAATTTTGAGAAAAATACCTTTTGTAGGTATCTGGCTCTGAAATGGATTTCTAAGGTTTTCAGTTGAAACTCGGGTTTCAGCGGTTTGTCTAGAGCGGTGCACAGCTTCTCAATCAGTCTTCAAAGGTTTAATTTTGATAACTGCAAAGGTTTTGGGCGAAAAAACTGAGAATAAAGGCTCAAATGGCTTTAAACAGAGCTCGGGAAGAGTTATATCAAAGTGAAAATGCGTGGATAACATAAAAACAACAACCAAATGTTTTAACCTTTTGATTCAATCACCATAATTGTTATTAAATGCAGGTCTCGTCAATGGCGGGAGGCGGACTCAGAATTTGAAACGAAACCGGAGAGTGGTTATCGTGTGAAAATTGGGCAGTAAGTGGTTTAGAACCAAATGAACACAATCCAATATAATATCGACATGTCACAGAGGGAAAAATGGTCAAAACAGCCCATTTCGCGTCCATTTTTCATTCGAGCGGACGATTAGTTTTTGCGCGCAATATTGTTTTTGGGCTATTGGATCTGGAAATCAAGTGTGAAGGGTCAATATTGGTTTAGAAGCTGCGGCCAAAGGAAATGGTGGGACCGAGAAAATTATGTATGTGGGCGGTTTAAACTAGGCTTTAAACCTTTTGATTAGTTGTGGGTAAAGGTTTATATATAGGAGCAGGAATAGGCATATGGGAGAGGTGTTAGTTTATTTAAAATAAACCTTAGGTTATTTCAACAAACTATGGGTTATAAAATTATGCGGGGATGGGTTTATGTATGCATTGGCTTATACGAAGAAGGAAGGATAATGGTTTTAAAACATAGGATAATGTTTTTAACAAATACAAAGGTGCGGGGTTATATGTATAAGCGGGGCCAAGATTTTTGAACCTTATGAAAAATGATTAATTTGATTCAAAACTTTGGACTTAATGTTTGAGAGCGATACTATATTATTATATAGTGTCTAAACCTTTTTGAATGGTTTTAACGACCATAGGGGCGGGATATTTATTTAGTGATAATTTTAGACCAAAAGGGTTTTTATTGGGGATTTTGATTTAGCACATGGGTAATAAACTTTGGTCTAAAACATAGTAATAGTGGGTTTTTGGGGATAATTAAACATAGGGAATTAATAAGCAGGATAAGGTATTTTTTAAGGATTTAGTAAACTAAGTTAAAAGTTAATATGAAAAGGGGAATGGAATACACACAAAAATATATAAAATGACTGAGTAAAGTGTAAAATTAAAAGCAAAGCTTGTCTTTTTATCATTTCACCAATACTTAGTATAAAGTATTTTTGAGGGTTTTTGTATGTTTCTGAATGAAGGAAGTTAATTATATGGGTTTATATGTTTCATTAAGTAAGAATGAGTCTTTACTTATGAAAGGAGTTATAATGTATGAATGAGAGATGAAATAATGATGAATGGGAATTTAACATAAGAATTTAGTATTTTCAACTAACCAGTCATCGAGCCTTGGGTCTAGTCCCAACAAAAGTCAGAGAAATTCTCTGAGCCTATTTGACTAATAGTTTAGAACACTAAATACCTATAAGGAAAGGGAAATTAGTAATTTTTCCTGATAATCATTTATTACATACTTTCTCCACTTTTTTCTACCTACCCAACTTCATTCTAACATTTTTTCTTCATTTGGCAGGTGCATTTAGGCTTGCAACCTTGAAATATTTATTCTTTTAAAGCACAAACTATCTAGATCTACCTTATTTCATCCAAGGGCTCAGATTAAACTGTTGAGCTTTTCATTATTCTCTGCCTATCTACTGAATTGTCAGGATTAAATTGTCTGACAAATCTTTATTCACTATCTAAAACTAGAAATTGAAAACATGACAAGTTAAGTTTAAACAATTTAACTCATCAAGGATTATGGCATTTATTGACATTCTGCCATAATTATTTATTTTGCAGAAAAGTAAAAAGTAGTGGCATTTGGACTTGCTCACTTTCAGGTCTTATTCTCATTTTTTTTCTTTTTTGGGGTCTATATTTTTTCAAGTCCTTTGATTTTTCTTTTAGGACTTTTTACCCTATTTTTATTTTTATTTTAATTATTTTTCTTTTTCTTTTATTTTTTTATTTATTTTTTTTAAATATGCGAAAACAACTTGCAGAAAGCAAGGTATGTACATATTTTACAAGACTATCAAAAGTCAATTCAAAATTATGAATCCTATATTTATAGGACCCTAACACAATTGACAACATTGTACGCATTGTCTCCATCCTCATGACTGGTGCAAATGTTTCTGCGTAGTCTCTTCCATGTTGCTGCTTGTAACCTTTGACAACGAGCCTTGCTTTGTGCCTTTCAATCTTTCCTTCAGCATTGCTCCTAGTCTTATAGACCTAGTTCACTCCAATGACTTCTTTACCTTGCGGGAGGTCCACTAACTCCCATTTGCCATTCTTTTCTATTGCTTCTATCTCTTCATTCATTGCCGCAATCCATTTCTCTTCCTTCACTGCATCTTCAAAATGGATTGGGTCATCTACATGACAAAATAATGCAAATAATGAATTTAGACCAGCGCTACTATCAGCTTCATCTTGCTGATATATTTCACTTATATTTCTGAATTTTGGTCTTCTTGGTGTGCTTGAAGTTCCACTTGAACTCAAGGGATTTTATGATCCTTGTGGTGTGCTTAGAGAAGCACTTTCTTGATTTCTCAAGGCTGTCTTGTTTCCAGCTTGTGGTGTGCTCTGTTGTGCTTATGTAAGTGGAAGAGGAACCACCATGGAGGAATTATTTGTTGATGTGCATTCCTCTTGCTCTTTGTGAGACACACATGTCTTCACATTCACTGTTTTCTCTAAGCTTCCATCCCAAGATTCTTCTTCAATGAAATGCACATCTCTGCTGATTATAAATTTCTTGGTGGATGGATTATAGAGTTTATATGCCTTGGACTCATCACTATATCCAACAAAGATACACTTCTTTCCCTTGATGTCCAATTTCTTCCTTAGTTGATCTGGGACATATGCATATGCCACACATCCAAAAACTTTCATGTGAGTGACAAACTGCTTTGCTCCACTCCATGCTTCTTCCAGAACTATATTCATAACAGCTTTGGTTGGGCATCTATTCAAAATATATGCTGCACAATTGACAGCTTCAGCCCAATACTCATTTGGAAAATGCTTTGCCTTTAACATACTTCTGACCATGTCCATGATGGTGCTATTCTTCCTTTCTGCAACACCGTTTTGTTGTGGTGTGTACCTTGTGGTAAACTGCTTGAGTGTGCCATTCTCCCTACAAAAACATAGGAAATATTTGGAGATATATTCTCCACCTCTGTCAGTTCTCAGTGCTTTGATGTACTACCCACTTTTCTTCTCAACAAGAGCTTTGTAGTGACAGAACTGTCCAAACACTTCACTTTTCTATTTTAGAAAATAGACCCATGTCTTCCTTGTGTAGTCATCTATGAATGTCAAAACATAATGGCTACCAGCTAAAGATGGCATTTGCATTGGTCCACATAAATCTGAGTGGACAATCTCCAAGGGTGCTTTTGCCCTTATACTCTTCCCTACTGGGAATGCTTCTCTGTGTTGTTTGCCCAAGATGCATCCTTCACATACGTTGTCTGGTTTTTCTATGAGTGGTAATCCCTTTACCATGCCTTTTCTATGCAAGAGTTTCAAACCTTCAAAATTTAGATGTCCAAATCTCAAATGCCATAACCAGTTTTCGTCTTTCACTTCTTCTTGAAAGACCTCTTGTGTGACCGCTGCTACCACACCTCCTTCCTTCAAGTCTATTCTGAGCTTGAGAGGAAACATCCTATTCTTTGTCATGTGCACTTCTGCAATGACCCTTTTACTTGGAGGTATGTCCATGATAGTACACACATCATTCTTAAAAAACACATTGTAGCCCTTGTTCACAAGCTTTCCAATGCTTAGAAGGTTACATTTGAGGCCAGGTACACTGCTACATGAAGGGCATTTTAAGACATTTGTTTAAGACAAAAGAAATCTTTCGTCTTAAAAATTTACTTTTTATTTTAAGTTATTTTACATTAAAATTTAATATCAATTAATTGTCTTAAATATAAAATTTAAGACAAAAATAGTTTGAGACAAGAATATTTTAAGACAAAATTTCATATTTAAGACAAAAACAATTTGAGACAAAACTTTATATTTAAGACAAAAGCAATTTGAGACAAAAATATTTTAAGACAAAACTTTATATTTAAGACAAAAACAGGCTAAGACAAAAATATTTTAAGACAAAAACAGTTTAAGACAAACATATTTTAAGACAAAACTTTATATTTAAGACAAAAACAATTTGAGACAAAATATCGTAAGACAAAAACAATTTAAGACGAAAATATTTTAAGACAAGACTTTATGTTTAAGACAAAAAAAGTTTGAGACAAAAATATTTTAAGACAATGGCCACTTTAGACAATGACAATTAAGACAAAACTCATTTAAGACAATTAACAATTAAGACAAAACCATATCAATTTAAGACAATATTATCTAATACTTGCAAAATTGACTCTGATAGTGCACCCTAAGTTTGTCAACTTGCAGGCTACTATTGTCTCGCACCTATACCGAGGTTGTTATTTCACTTACCATTCACATTATCTTATATAAAGACAACGATTTGTTGGGCTCTTCATTTTGGTGTGGTAGTCGTCTCTGAAGTACGTGACAAATTTTCCTAGAAAGAATTCTTGGACATCAAATTCCTCTTTTGTCCCTTCGATCTCTGTTGATACGATTAGATACAACCCATCTATCGTTGACCCATAGCCAGTTCCTCTAACCAACTGAGTCCTAGCTAAAAATCTCATAACCTTAGTTTTTAAAGTCTATCTAAGCACCTTATTTGTTGTGATAAAATATGTCTATGGGATTGTTCAAGACATTCATTTTCCCCAGCAACTGTGACTCTACACGAGGTGTGATATCATCATGTATAAAAGCTATAGTATATATGCTTCCTCTTATAGGAAATTGGGAAGTTTATACAAGTTTGTTTAGTTTGCAAAATTTGAAGCTAAGCTAAGTCTATCTCAACATCTTGTTTGTTGTCACAAACAAAATATGCCTATAGGTTTGTTCAAGATGTTCATTTTCCCCAACACTTTTCACATTATGCATGTTGTATTATATCATCATGTACAAAAGCTACATAATATTTGTTTCCTCTTAATAGGAGATAGGGAATTTGATACAAGTTTGGTTAGTCTGCAAAATTTGAAGCTGAGATTCAACTTTAAAGTTATGTTCCTTAAATTACAACAACTAGTTTTCACTCTTATCGATGTACATTGTGTTCCCTTGTTGAAATTTTGGATATAGCCTCTAACTAAGCAGATTCTTCAGACACTTTGAAAATAATTTCTCCCTCACCAGCAAATCATTGATACACGTTCTAAAATAATCAGGTTGTCTTTACACTGGTTAAATATGGAAACATAGATATGGAATCTAATAGTTAGTCATAGAGGGATATGTCACATTTTGGATCTCCATGAATAGGGGATCCTCAATCATTCTAGTTTTTCCATAAATACCATGGACATGGGGTGATATCCTAACATTCGTTGGTCTCCATAGATGGTAGGATTCAAGTATGGGAAAATCAATGCTACCTTTTATCTCTTATCAGTAATAATACTAAATTAACAGGTCATGTAAATTTTATTTTCTCACGTGTAACATTTTCTTTCTCTTGATTGAATTGGTATTTACACTAGGTCTAAATTTCCTTATTGATAGTATTAGCACAAGTGGTGAGTTCCTTGTCTGAGACTTGAACACTAAGCAAGTCAAACTCTTATCTACTTTTTAGGTTTGGGTTGTGTTGCATTTCTTCTTTTTAGGATTGGGTTGAGTCTCTAGCTAGCAAAGTGGGAGTTGTTGATATTGTGGGAAGCATCGTCAAACATCTAAAAGATGGAAGTGAACAATTGAAAAGGTAGTTTTGAACCTGGGAGATTCAAATATTGATGATGCTCATATGGAGAAATTAATCGTTGATGGAATAATTTATATCTTCCAAGAGAAGGAGTTGACTAGTGATGATGCCAGTGTGATGTTGAATGGATTTTTTTTGTGGATTTGTGAATGTTTTAAGCCAGAGAGTCAAACCATACTTTGTGGTAAAACAAGTGGAGACTAAATAACACAAGTGAAAAAGTTAGACAACATGTCCTTGTACCAAAGTAGTCTTGTGAAGATATATAATGAACTCAACCTTGTAGAGACCAATAAGAAATACACACAAACACAATAAGAAGTGGCACACAAACTTTGGTTTTAGTTTTCCACAAAACCATGCACACAAACAAAAATTTTAGTTTTCCTCAAAACCTTTGCAAATTTTTGATATGCAAACCTTCCCATGCAACTTGAGCTAAACTAGATTGCATATCCAGGAAGTCTGGTGGACAGGAACTATCCATCAAATTTCTGAAATATTCCAAAATATGCAATGAAGATCAAAATACAAAGACAAACTTTAGTTTTATTCAAAACCCTTAAATGATTTGATATGCAAGGCTGCATTTCTAGCTTGGCCATTTTATGAAGCACGTGAAGTTTGAAGTTGAGAGTATGTTCGATCTTCAAACTTAGGTTCATATCAAATACTTATTTTCATTAAGTTATGCTAATTTTCTATGCACTCACTACACTGTGTAATTAGTGCACATTGTGTAGTTGCACACAAATACACATAGATCATTACTCAAGAGCTATCATACTCCTCATTTCATATTTTCATTATTATTGTAGGCCCGCCTAGAATATGAAACGTGGAAAATTGTGGTGTTTATGGGTCATTCCATTTGAGGGGGTATTGCTTCTTTAGCCATGATATGCATGTTGTATAAAAATATGCATCCGTGAAAGCCTAAATCTATTTTATGCATCACATTTGGCTTCACTTTCATTGGTGACAAAACTATGGCACAACGAGTTCATTGTAGGAGGTGGGTGAATCAGTTTTTACATGTTGTTTTAGGATGTGTTTTCTCTTGAATCTTATTGGCCGCTTATATATATTTGTGTAAGCACTTAGAGACATTGTTTCCCTATTGGCCGAAATCCACGTAGAGTGGAAGGTATTTCATGGATTCCACTGACACAACAACGAAAGAAGCCCTCTCTCTAAACATAGATGGCATTACTGAGTTTGTTGGCATTGTTTAGCCACAGTGAGTTACAATAGTGTAGTCAACATGAGTCCCAACAACCAGTTCATCGTTGTAATGGCTCTCATGAAACTAAGCCCTTATAAACCATTTTGGCATTATATTTTTTTTTCCAAGATTGGTGGAATTAAGATAGAGAATCATTTTTCTTTGTTATCTATCCTTTTTATGCCCTTCAAACTTTAGATGCTAATTTGGAAGAACACATCTTAGAGCATGTTGGTTATGATAATATCTTACCCAGTGCCTTCTAAAACATTGTGACGTTCAATGAGCTTTCAAAGCTTCCTTTGTCAGATGCAGGATCAATTTATTAATACAGGAGCATCGTAACAAAATTAAATGCCTTTGGATTTGGAATTCAGGTAAGCATTGACTTATTGCTTTCTTCAATTCATTTCTTCTTGTGTCTTTCCTGCAATAAAGTTTAAGTATAAGATCTCACATTATATTCCATGTATGATATGCATGTGGTGTTCAAACTAGCATAACATTGATATATTAGTCTTGGGAATTTAAATATTGTAAACTAACCCTTTCATATATTAGGACAAGTTCAAATTATGAAAGACAAAATCCTATAATACTTATATAAGAACTAACTTTGGATACACATGCCTGTGAACAATGCACTTGAATATATATAGTCTTACACAACTGCACTAGCAATACACTAATTACTTGGTACTTTGAAATTGTTGTCCTAATTTTTGTCTCTCGTTTTGAAAGAATAGGGGCTTAATTTATGAATGTAAATTAAATTATATAAATATTCGTGGATCTCCAAATCCAAGGTAACAATATAATTGTTTAAGTGTACAATTTTGTCTTCTATTGTCTATGAAGGAAGTAGTTTTTAGGAAAATTTTAAGGTAATTTATATTTTAGAAACGCTTTCTCTAGAAATTAATTGGCTAGGCTGCAATACTATGAGGAATGATATTGCTTAATACTTTTATATTAGGAGGGAGAGTCTATAATTAAATTTGGCTGATTTTTTTGTTGTTTTATGTAGTGACAAAATCATAACCTATTTGATACAATTTCAATAGGATAGCCTTTAAGAAGTTATAGAAGAAGCAGTTTAATATAGTGAGATTAATTGTGATGTGCTTCCACGTAATAAAACAAAACTACTTGCACAAAGAGAAGAAAAATGGTCTACAGGAGCTTGATATGCATAGAAGTTCACTTTTTAGAAAACAGTTTGAACTTCCATCTTTTTGTGAGCTAACTGTGGCATTATTGGATATTTTTTTTGGCAACTTATCATCTATTAGTCTTTCTGCAAACCTTTTGCTTTTTCATTTTCATCTACACTCTTCCCTTTTTTGTTCCTTGGTTTAGATTCCACATTTTCCTTGTTAAGAGTGAGTGACCTAATTAAATGTTGGTTGGATCTGTTTGGATCACTTGATCCTCTAGGGGTTTCGTACCACAATCACAAATATATACTCGCAACCCATCAATCTTTGGAGGAGGAATCGTTGGGATAAGAAGAAACCCCAACAAGGAAGACCTGCCAATATCGTCTTGCCATTGCAATTCGAGTATCCCAAGTTGTGAAAAATATTAATGCTTAGAAACTCTCTACTACCTTGAAAATATCAATAAATATGAAAATAATTGACATATACCATACACATGAAAAATAATAGACTTCCTCATCAATCCCAGTACATCACAAAATCAAAAATCTTGAGACATCAATATCAACATCACTAACAACCCCCCCCCCCTCCCCCGACATTGATGGCAACATAAACATTGCTTAGTCTTGTTGATTTGGTCCTCCCCCTTTGGTATTTCTCCTTATTTCTCATGGACTATTTATTACCTCGTCCTTTGAAATCAATAAAAATGGATTGAAATGTATTCACATTCATCACTTAAGACTCTCAGGCATCTACACTTGTAACTTGTAACTGCTATAGCCCGTAGGCTAGGTTCCCTGACATTTACTCTGCCTTACAGGTCCAACACTTAAGCTAACAAGTAGAGAAAAATTATTTTTCTTGGCATCCACATACATAAAATCTCTATTGTTATTACCATTTTGTCACTACTCTGACCATAGAGCCTATACCTCAAGTCTGCTCTTGCAACTTCATCCCTAACATTAGTTGCTCTGCCTTCCAATTTCGATTATGAGATTATGTAACTATAATGGACTAATAGATTATGTTAATATTTCAATGCATACTATGTTATGTTTAGCCTTCAGTCTGCCAGTATCAGGCTATGTATTGAAAAATTATATGTCAATTTGAGGTATGTAGCACTCTAGCTCATGCTATTTAATGCTTCCACATTTCCATAGACTATTCCACATAGGTCCATAAGCATATTCTCATTCTCTTTTCTCTTTGTTATTTTATCACTTATGCTTGGGTAATTCTCTCTCTTTGCTCATTCATTCTCGCAAAGACACTTAAGCATATATTCTCTTGTGAAGGGACTATTATTGTTGTTTATTCATGTTGTCTATGCATTCTCATGAAGCACTGTTAATTGTGACTTATGAAGATGAAATTGGCCAAAGCTTTGTGGCTCTACTTAAGTCATTCAAGTGTGCTTTCCAGCACTAGTGCAACTTTGAAATGCATCAACATTTAACTTTCAAAAACTCATTTCTTTAGCTTTTTTGACGTCATTGTCGTGTATTTTTTACAGATGTTGCCATTGTCAAACTAGTAAAATAGGTTCAACCCCCCCTGTGACTAATGTATTTTGTTGTTGTTGCGATTAAATCTCTCTGCCAATATATATAATGGTAATTTTTGTAATTCCAGTGATTTTTCTCATTGGATTCATCAAGGGACCATACATGAATGATGGTTGAGTTTAATATTTTCCAGAGGACCAATGAACCTCTAGTGATTAGAAATTTTTTCTAGGAATGTACTATTGAATAGCTTGGTCAAAGAAAGAGGTTGATGATGTTATGGTGTGTGTCCAGAGTTAGGGATTTCATTTTGATTGAGTTGTTAATATCTATGCCTCTGAAGTGTGATGCTTGGAGTTTTTTTACCTGCCCAGCCCTAGTTCCCGATCCATCATCATCAAAAACTACTAGCTACAATTTCCCTTTTAATTCTATACCAAGATTTTGAGTTTCAAGTTTCCCTGCTTCTTGAATCTTGTCATTGATAGCTTCCATCTCATTAAGCCCACATTACAGTGCATTTTGAGAAGCCTTTCCTCCTTGTGAAACTCAACAATATTATATCACTTATATATCCTACCTTAAGTAATTCATTCTCAGATTCCACCTGCTACATTTTATCATTTTTGTGCACTCTAATCTAACCAAGGCATCACAAAATTCCTTAATTCTCTCATGGAATTGGCCTTTAAAAAATTATTTATTTTCTTCCTTCTCTTTTAAAAATTGAAATGTTGTACAAATATTTTATTCACGAGCTTGAGTCTCCACTTCATTGCACATTATTGCCTCAATTACTTGTCCCATCCATGTGGCATGAAAGTTGACCAAGTTCCTTTTCCATGTGTTCAATTCATATCCATCCTTTAAACATTTGTAGTATATATTCACAATGCACACCATTCATTAATAGCATTCAATTCAATAGCTTACTGACTAATTGTAGTTAAATATTTGTTTCAGTGAAATTACAAAATAAATTCATGGGCGTTGGCAGCCTCTATTATCTCCACATCAGTTGCATTATATTTACCATACACAATGTTCTCCTAGATGATCCTAACAAAAAGTGTTTTCTCCTTCCCTGCAAGGGCTATGTTTTGTCTCAGAGACTGGAAAATGAAGCTCCTTAAATATTTTCCATCTGTGAGTACTTTCCCTTTCACTAGATCATAGAAGCTCTCTATGAATTTGACGATGGTGGAATTACCACACCCGCTCTTTCCAATTAGTGTGGCGCTACTCCCTGCATTAATTCTAAGGTTGAAATTTCTCAAAATAATGGTATTTAAATGAGATGGATAAGTAAATTCCACATTATTAAAGGCTAAAGGGCCATGGTATTTTTCAGGGTTAACCTCGTTGTGGTCCTTTGGATCTATAACATTATTTTTGTCAAAAAATTCAAACATAGATGTGACAACATCAAACCCTTTCGCTAGGTCCAAAGTTATACTTCTAGCATCTGCTATCATATGAAAAAATCTTCCAAAACTAAAATGGTTCAATAGAAAAGAATGAGAACTGATAAATATTTTGGATATAAGCCTTTGTCATACCAAACCTCAAAAGGCCAATAACATACTTCAAAAAAAATAGAAGCTCCCAAGATCAACATGACAACAGCAGAGTCTCAGTCCCTTTGGCTAGGTCCAAAGTTATACTTCCAACATTTGCTATCATATGACCCAATATTCTAAAAATAAAATGGTTCAATAAAAAAGCACGAGAATTGATAACTCTTTGGGCTATAAGCCTTCATCTGTACCAAAACTCAAAAGGGAAAAAACGTATTTCAAAATAGTTAGAAGTTACAACGACCAATATTGTATAATATGACTGCTTATTACAACTCCTTTGCACTTCTTAATTTAAATTATGTATATAATTGAATTGAAGAGAATTTAGATAGAATATTTTAGGTCCCAACTGTATCAAAATGGGATGCATTTGCATATCAACCAGGAACGATGTCTATGTTTAGATGAAAGTCAATGGTTCTTCTAAAGCTGAGATCGTAGACCGCATAGGGTGTTTTTTAGAGTTGGTTGTTTTATTTCTGCGTTAGCACTAGTTTTATGACTATTTCTCTCATTTCTTTGTATTGAGGTCTAGTTTAAGTTTGTGTATATACACACCTTTGACCAATAATTTGATTATGTCAACTCAAATGACTTGTTTGTCCATAGCTGGGAAAAAAGATCAGATATTGTTCTTTGAAATAAAATTTAGAGCATCTTTGTTTAAAGGTGAAATGTGTCATAAGTAATTTGGATTGAAGTATACTATTGGCAATATTATATCTCCTTTATCTTAGTGACATAGGAAAAAAATGCAACTTCATGGAGTGTGAGGTGTAAGTTGGAAACATAATTTGCATTTTGTAGGTTTTAAAGTTTATTCCATCTATATTGTAGGAGGATTTTCATGTTTTTTGACATTAAATAAAAAAATTCATCCAATGTTTAATATGATTAATTGGGAGGAAATTACATTAATTAAAATATTACATAGTGCTAAGTTGAGCTTTTGATATGTTGGTTTTCTTTGGCGGGTTTGAATAGAGCTATTGAAATGGTTTCATATTATGCCGCATTGCAAGAAAGGGTCATGTGCAGTGCAAAATTGCATATCTACAATACTCCAATAGGCATGAAATCGTCAATACCAAGAACTTTGGGGATGACGCAAACAATGTATTGTTGGTGAAATTGAGGGTGTAGAAGTTGGTGATGTCATCATAGAAGAGGATCAAATAATAGGTTGTATGTTTTAGAAGCAAAATAAGGAATTTCCAAGAAAGGCTTGAGGGAAAGATGACCTCGGGTTTAGGAATATTAAAAAATGATGAATGCCTAAGATAAAAATTCCAAAATCCCTCACTTTTGATTGATGTGTTTATACTAGGGTTCAAAGTGAGGTAAGGATGACTCATTCAATGAATATATTCAATTAAAGTGTGAGCTTTGGGAGAAGCTAGGGTGACTTTCCATGAAAAATATTTGAGAGAAATACTATAAGAGACTAAGGGTTGAGAGATATACCGTGGTAAAGGCTCATATAATGATCACTTATAGTTAAGAGAAAAGGTTTTGAATGATGAAATACAAAATGAAAACCTTCAAGAAATCCCCAAGTCAAAGGAGCTTCAAGGGTTCCCTTTTGGTGTGATAGCTAGTGCATCAATTTATTTGAAATTCCACCATCGGAATTCATTCAAAATTGGAGGATTCCTAGAGCTCTAATCTAGCCTAGGAAGGGGTGCTTTCTTAAGGGCCCTTTGCTATTTTTACACACCTTATCCTTTTTTATTTTAGTCTCTAGGTATCATACTATTTTACAGAAAATAAACCTTTATTCCCACACCTTGTACATGAACCTCTTCTTGGAAACTCCTCATGATTCCATTCAACCTAGCCATATAAGCAAGGTTTCTTTTCTTCATGAAGTCAAATTAGAACTAGTTTGATCCACACATGCTAATTATTATAATGAGAAAGGTAAATTTTGAGAGGTGATGTATTAAAAAAAAAATTTATTTGCAGATTTTGTGTTTAAACCATGCAAACAGTGAAAAATCTTTGAGAGGGTGTGCTTAAGGAGGATCATTCTAGGAAATATTTGTATTTCATCCATACAAACAAAAATAAATAGATATTTATGGTTACTAAAGGTAAAGAACAAGTTATTACAAAGGGGGCACCATATTGAACTATTTCGAGTAGGTTGGAACTTCATAGGAAGAAAAAAATAGATATCATGAAGAATTAGTGCCATAATGTTGTGTTGACTTGTTGCTCATACATTTAGTGCACTATCATGAGTATTACATGCTAAAATACACATATTTTAGAAGACATGCATTTCACTAAAGATACTTTTAACATATTTGTCAATTAACGGAAAAAAAAATTAGCTACAAAGTGTTTTCAGCATGTGTGTACTTTCAACAAACCTAGTTTTGAAAGAGAGAAAATTCAATAGAGAGGAATTGTGACATCCAAAATGATCTAGCACATATGTCTTTAATCGAAAATTTGATCTTCTTCTCTTTCATCAACTACATTCTCTCTCCTCCTATTATTTTCTATAAAGGAGAGGCGCAAGGCCTTATTCTAGAGGGTGGATTTACTTACGTAGGTGTCAAGAGCTTCTCATCATCTTCCCTCATCCATTTCATACTTAAGAGAACCTCCACTATGTGACATAGCTTGATAGGGTAGCCCATGGTATGGTGTCTATATGATTTACTTTCTAACACTTCCTTCACATATCAAATGAATTATAATATACTTATTTTATAAATCTTTGAGTTCATGTGGTTGTTTTGTATATATTATCATGCTACAAGGATTATGTTCTCATTACAGTGCACTTATTTGAATTTTACTTTCATATAAAATGCATATTATTTACCAATTTTCCATAAATTTTAAATATAAAACTCATCACTACCCTATATAATTTAATTTGTACTCAAAGGAAACATTGTACCTCATCAGGGCACTTGTCAATCATTGCCACAATATTTCAAAGCTTATCTTCTTTGATTGGATGAATGTTGACTTCAGAGCTTATTTCCACCTTCACGTGGTTGGCCCTGTTTAGTAGAGAATAAATTATTCTTGGAACCAAGAGAAGCTCATTCATCTTTATTTGCATCATCGTAAATGTCATCATTGTTCTTAGATTATTTTAGTGCCGAAATTTTTTGAAAACATTAGGTCACTTATGACATGATGTTACCCTGCACCATTATCTTAATAAGCCAAGAGTGACCTATGAATGGGGCCAACGTTGATTTTTTTTTCCAAATTGTTACTATATTAAGTAAAATTTGACATGGATAGACTCCTTGCGTGCCTTGATGATATAGGAGATGGGTTTCTAGACTCAAAGATGACTCATAAACCGAATATTATAAATAGATCTTTAGTTGATCCTTTAGTTGCATTATTACTTAATCCTAATTAACTGAGTAGTGAGACATTAAAACTGCCTAATTAATCATGAAATTAAACAAATATGGATATGACATGGAAACCTCTAAACCCCTAACCCATTTAACCCCTAAACCCCTAACCCATTTAACCCCCTAAACCCTAAGCCCATTAACCCTTAACCCCTAAAATCCTTAACTGCTAAATCTCCTAACCCCCTTAACCTCTAAACCCCTAACCCAATTAACCCCCTAAACCCTAAACCTCTAAACCCTTAACCCCGAACCCTTTAAACCCTAATTCCCAACACCTAACAAATTCAACGCCCTAAACCCCTAAAAACCTAACCCATTTAACCCCCTAAACCCTAACCCCATTAAACCCTATTCCTTTAAAATCCTTAACTGCTAAATCCCCTAACCTCCTAAACCTCTAAACCGACCCTAACCCATTTAACCCCCTAAACCCTAAACCTATGACACCTTAAACCCTAATTCCAAACCCCTAACCCATTTAATCCCCTAAACCTCTAACCCCTTAAACCCTAATTCCCAATCCCTAACCCATTAACCCCATACCCCTAAACCCGTAACCCATTTAACCCCCTAAAACCTAAACCTCTAAACCCTTAACCCCTAAACCCTTAAACATTAATTCCCAACCCCTAATCCATTTAACCCCCTAAACCTCTAAACCCTAACACATTTAACCCTAAATCCCAAACCTCTAAACCCTTAACCCCTAACCCATTTAAGCCACTAAATCCCTAAACCCCTAACCCATTTAACCCCCTAAACCCTTAACCCTAACCCATTTAAACCCTAATTCCCAACACCTAACCCATTTAACCTCCTATACCCCTAAACACATAACCCATTTAACCCCCTAAACCCTAAACCTCTAAACCCTAACCCACTTAAACCCTAAGCCCTAAACCTCTAAACCTTTAACCCCTAACCCCTAACCCCTTCACCCCTAACCCATTTAACCCCCTAAACCATAAACCTCTAAACCCTTAACCCCCAACCCCTTAAACCCTAATTATTGACCCCTAACCCATTTAACCCCCTAAACCCCTAAAACCCTAACGCATTTAACCCCCTAAACCTAAACCTCTAACCCCTAAATTCTTAAGTGCTAAATCTCCTAAACCTCTAAATCCCTAACCCATTTAACCCCCTAAACCTCTAAACATCTAACCCTTAACCCCTAACCCCTTAAACCCTAATTCCCAACCCCTAACCCATTTAACCCCCTAAACCCCTAAAACCCTAACCCCATTAACTCCTAACGAGACTTAACCCTTAAAATCCTTAACTGTTAACTCAGTTAAGGATCATCGAGTTAACTGATCAATCAACCAAAAATGGATCATGCATGCAAGGAATTTGAATTGCTCAAGTGTGATGGAGATTCCAAGCCAATGTAACATCATTTGTAGACTAGTCTTGAGTGTACAGGTGTTGCATGCAATCAGAGATCAATCCTTGGGAATTACACAATTAATTTGGAGGAAATTCCTAAGAAATAGGGGCCAATTTCCTTAGGATTTGCGCAAGGAAATAAGAGCTTAGGTGGAGGCATAAATTGATTAAGTCTAGGTCATAACTTCTCATTGACCAGAGAGAACAATTATTCTTTTGCAAGTTGAGCTAAGAGCAAGCTAGCAATTGTAATAGATTCTATATTCATTTGATTAATGCAAGAAAGCTTAAGGGGTTTTTATGAGTTGGTTTTCCCTAGATAAATCTGTGTACTTGTGTATGTGATTGATGCATGTTTGCGAATGTTGTTCTAAATTGTGAATTAATTTATGTAGAGTAGTAGAGTAGAATTGTGTCTCTTGATTTAGATTAAATTTCTTGAGCAGTTGAGGAAGACGAACCTAGACTAGGACAACTAAGGGCACATCCACTTCTAGGTCAAATTCTAAAGTCCATTAAGTTATGTACGTGTTTTCCAACCCCATGGAATAGGGTCTATTGTGAAAAATCAAATATCTCACTTTTTTTCCCCCAAACAAGAAGGCATAGAGTCCTCAACCACAAAAATAATGAAAGAGATGAACTTGAACCACAACCTTCCAATTCGTCACTCTCCACAAGTCTGTTGATATTAGAATTTTCCATGGTCCAATAAATTTCCCTTCTAAACCATGTTCCACCAAAGCAAAGGCTTCAGGATAGAAATTGCATGGGGTGATTCACCATAGGGTTATCATGAGTTTTCTCAACAAAACATAACGTAATGGATTTAAGCATAGAGAAAGGTTGAAGAGAAGAAGCAAGCCTTGAAGGCTATCACCTTAAAAGAGAGGGATGTAGGAAGAATTCACACTCCCTTTCCTCTTAGATCTTTCTCTAAAAGGGATGAATCAAGAAGAGAAAAAGTCATGGGTAAAAGAGAAAATGAACAATGGTTTAAAAATAACATGTTCATAAGTATAAAATTGTAATATATTAAAATTAAATTAAGCATCTCATCTATAATTCTCTATAATTGCCTATAACAACATTTAAATTTTTTAATAAAACAATATCATAAATAAATTAACATATATATACACTAATTTAAAAGCTTTTAAATTATAGTTTTCCTTTATTTTATATTAACGAGTTTTAAAATGAAAATAAAAATGAATCCATACGTAAATCGAAGAAAAAGGTTGTACGTGAATATTCACACCCAAACTTAGGGCTCGTTAAATAAATAGAAAAAAATAACAAAATATGTAAAGGGCTCGAAAAGAAAAAGTGGCATGAATGACCTTTATTTCATTTCTGTTTGAGCATTTGGGGTTTCTTATCGGAAGCTGCTTGAGCATTTGGGTTTTCTTGGGGAAAGAGCAATGCGCATTGCAACCATTATGGATACAGTTTTATGTTTGAGCATTTTGGGTTTCTTGGCAGAAGCTTCTTGAGCATTTGGGTTTTCTAGGGGAAAGAGCAACGCGCATTGCAACCATTCTGGATACAGTTTTGGGCAGCAACCATTTTGGATACATTTGTTTGAGCTCTCTTAGTTAGAGTTGTAAAGATGTTGGAAGCAATTCGGAAGGATGAAATAATGAGCAAGCTTTGAAAAAGCACGTGGGTCATCCCCAAACAGGCAGAGATTGCGCGTTTACACTTCTCAGCTCTCCTATCTCTCATACCCAGTAAGTCTCCATACACATCCTAATGCTCTTCTTGCCGGTCTTTACGACATTAAGTGAAGTAAACCTTAGCATGATGATGTCTGAAAATTTCCTTGCCTATACTTTACCCTAAAATTTTCAAGATGTGGACAGTTCCTTCGTTTGGATCAAGGCTCGTTTTTGTTTTGATGGATGTGTTTGTTAGTTATTTAGATTTGATTTTTTCCTCTAATGTTGTATAAGAATAACTGTATTTTCTCGAAGCCTCTATTGCAAACTGATACATACAGTTTTGCATAGATTCATAGAATTTTCTCACAGTTTTTATATGCCCTCGTGACAGAACCCTGTACCATCAACATTCATGTAATCAAAATCTTATTTATATAGGTTCGCTCTACTCGTCATAGCTCTTCATTTACAAAATTCTGAAATTCCAAAATACTCACAAATCTTTACAAAACAGAGAACTGGCCATTTTACCCAGAGGCTCATAGTCTCTATAGGAATTTTCATTCCTATAGTGGATTAATTCACTAAAACTACTCCACAATTTATTTTCCTCCACAGCTCAGCCTTTTTATTAAACTAGTTAGAATATTGGGCCCAATATAAACATCTCGTCTACAACAAACAGGCACTCAATTCGTTCAGAAGGAACAGTTTCCAATCGCTCCAAGAAGACCTGCAACAACCCACTCAGTCTCTTCTATATCCTTCAGGACACTCTTAATGATGGTCTGGCATGCATCTAAAGAATAATCTTCAGAACGATGAGAAATGACATCTTTCTGAAAAGCATAAAGTAAAATTTTAGATTCAATATTTGAGATATATAGGAGCTCCTAGAATGAATTTCTTGTTCGAATGGTTGACAAATTATGGAGAGGTTTAATATGCACAACCCAATCATTGTTTTCTCCCTCCAATAGGAGATTCTTTAACCTACAGAAGCCTCTTGAAGTCAGCCAAGTCACCCTTGGCAGTGACCTCTTTTTACCCTCCTATCAGAAACGAAACAAGACATGGAAGATCATTATGTTAATAAAAAATAAATGATTCGGAAAATTGAGGATAGATGCCAAAGAAAGCAATCCACCTTCTTGAATTTGAAAAGCTGATAAAGTTGCACTCCCCATAGCTCAGATATGTAGTCTCTCAAGGCATCGAAATAGACGTCCACATTTTGTTGCTCAACGGCTGCATCAGACGTTGTTTTCATTTTATTAATAAGGTTGTCCTCATCGTGCATTTCAAAATCCTTCATCATTGTCTTTATGATGGTTATAGTGTGACCATTTTTTTCCAATATTTATTCTACTAGTTTTAAATGATTTCTCCACAGCTTGTAGGCACGAGCCTACATTCTGCCACAGAGGTCTTATTTCCTCCTAGAGTTGTTCCAGGCTAGGGGCAGGAATTTTCTATTTTCTCCCCCTGCGAGCAAAAAGGGGGCTGCTCCCCATGGCACTTATCAAGCGCATACTCCTATGCATCTCCTTCAGATGAGAGTGAGGAATGTGACAGAGGGAAGTTTCCTCCATGCCTTTTGCTAGATTTCCTCAATCTAGGTGACATCGTCAAGGTTCATGTCAATTTATTTATTTTGGTTATGGGGTTGATAAATTGATTTGACCTATTCTCCCATCCCTGTGACTTTTTTACTGTGTGGTTTGATTTGGATGAGAACATAATTTTGCAGCGACTGCTTGATTTGTTATTTTGTTAGCTTATCTTCTTGCATGGTTGAAGCCAAGGTATCGTTCTTCCAGGATCTTTTTGATCCATTCAATTCACAACCAATACAAACTTGTTGCCTTCTTTTTCAGGATATCAGTCAAGAGGTTTGAGTCCCTTTGGTTTCTATTGGCGTGGTAATTCTAGGTTGTGCACCACATAAACCCCCCTTGGCTAGGGTCGCAACCTCTGTTTGGTTATCTGAGGTTTTGAAAATATCTCTAAAATATGCGAACTTTATTTCTCATTTTTTGTTCCTGATTACTCCACTTCTTTGTCCTTCACCTGGATTACCACTTGTGGCTCCATCAAAATTGAGCTTGTAACTTTTAGTTTCTGCTGGGTCCAAGGTGGCTTCAAGGCCAACTAGAGTCTTAATCTATACTCGTCAAGGGTATGTATTATGTCTTAATCCATTATTTATTATTAATTTATTTCCGTTTCTTTGCCTTTTTTGCATGCACCTCACAAAATCTAGAGGCCATTAGTTATTACCAGTATAACTACCTGGAAAATGATTTTTTGAAAGCACATTATTTGTCGATTCTAATGATGCCATCTTGAGAGATATTCTTCATAGATAGTCTTGATGCAAAGCACATAAGACACATCGATATTCTCCATAAATAATTCCTTCATTAGAACCAAGGCATCTACACATATGTATAGTGAGCAAGAGGATTTTTCCTAACTTTTGTACTTACAATATTTTCATAAGAGTGTTTCCTATCTACCAAGGTGGATGCAGCTTTGGGGTTCTCTTAGGATATGAGAAATAGGAAATGCAACTTGGATATTGTTATATACAATACTTTATTTGATGTGATCTGTAGAAATGGTAGCAAGATGCATATAATATATGGAATAGGAACAAGTAAGACGAGCCCTAGTGTTGTGCCAAATGTTGTGGCTTACGCTACGATGATTCAGGATTTTTACGAGAAGGATCACTTTGGCAAAGTGTTGAGGCCTCTAAATGAGATGGTTGGCTATGGTGTGAGCCCAAATGAGTTCGTGTAATACCATCACTCAGGATCTCTGTAATGTGAATAATTTTTAGTAAACACATAAGGTTATTCAGGGTAACTTTAAGGTGATACCTTTACTTGTAATTAAATGATGGATGCTTAGTTGTTTGCACCAATTCTGTAACTTACATTGTTCTGATTAGGATCATTTATAGAAGAGGAGAGTTTGATAAGGCAGTGGAGATCTTATAAGGTCTGTTGTATAAGGGATTTTTGCTCAAGGCAGCAAATTGTGTACCGTTTAGTTACCACTTATAGTTCTCTATTTGCATATCTTTGTTGACATAGGAAAACGGAAAAAGCAGAGAAGATTTTTGGGCAGTTAATTAAGTAGAGAATTTAGGATCCTTCAACATTCAAGGCATTGATTCTTGTTCAGTGCAAGAAAGGTACGGCTGAGGTAGGTTTTTCACTCCTTATGATAATGTTGTGGAGGAATCCTAGAATTGTTGCCTCGATAGTGATAGTTACCCTTAGGCAAAGCTTCTTACTGAATGACAACCAGCTAGTATGCAAGCAACACTTAGTATAGGATTTTGGAACGTAGACATGTGCCCACGGACCCTATTTCCCAGATGTTGATCGATACTATTTTTAGGATGTGAGACAAGACATTGATGATTCCAGCAAGGTTCTAAATGCACTTCTTTTCCAAGGGCTGACTGATTAAGCTTTAGAACACATTGAATTATTGTATGAAAAAGGCTATCTACCCAACAAGTATAAATGCCAAAGCACAATTATTCTGAGGCCCAGAGACTGGTTTATTTCTTTTTGCAAAAGGTCTTTTATTTAAATACTACAAATTATAATATTGTCATGAATGGTATTTTTGCAATTGGTAAAACAATTGAGGTATTTTTCCTCTTTTATAGAGTGAAGGACAAGTGCAGGAAACTTGATCTGAGATGCTACTAAAAGTTGGTTATCATCCACCAGAAGGAATGAAAAATAGAAGAGGCTAACTAAATTCAAGGAGATTGAAGAGCATTGATTGTGAAGACACAAAGGTGATGCAGTAACTTTGCTGGGAGTTATAACTTTGTGAGTGCCTACTATGATTTTCCTTTCATGGTGAGTTAATGGCTGACTCAAGATAGAGGCTATTTGAAATGTTTGTGCTTAAAGAAATTGCAAGTGATTATGATTTTTCTATTGAGGAAAATAATTTTTTGGAATTAAGGATATGATATGTCAATGAAGCTTTCATCCTACCTAATCTAAGGTAGTTGTGCTTGATATTCCACTCAAAGTCCCAATGCTTCTCTTCGTTCTTTAGAGTCCAATATGACCAACCAAATGAAGCCTTTTCATAAGCTTGTAATTGGGCATCACAAAACTATTGATATTCCGATCTTGAAGCTTCTTGCACCTTCCACTCATTTTTCCATTCACCTGGGACACAGTGTCAAAGCTAACTCAATCAAGAATAGAAAACAAACCACAAAATTTATTAAGATCATCACATATCATACAAGGTATGGATCAAGGAAGACACTTGCATATTACCAACAAATATGAGAGGACCATTTGTGTTGTTTAGAGCTTCCACTTGGGGTTCTTTGTCCTTCAAGTTGAAGTCGATATTATCTTGGGCAGTCTTGTTATCAAAATAATCATCAAAAAGATTATAGTAGTGAACATCGACAACGATATTTGAAAAATGCATCATTTATTTGATACAGCTCATGTGGATCGGCATTTTGAATCCTCCGACACAAGATAACATATGTTGTGGAAGAGTGATTCCGCACAGTTTGATAGCCATTTGAATAATAGGAAGCCAAGACATCCACAAGAACAGTTGTTGCTAGAGGTTCATTCAACAATTCAATACCTAAGAGGATACTATAGTTACTATATCTGCTCATAACACATTAATAGCATCAGGACCTTGGATTATATTCAAGCTATTGCATATACTAAATCCTACTTATTTTAAATATATGTCTCCCATGCACAAAGAAATCTTTCCCTTTTATACAAAAAGGTCTTATCTCGGTTCAATAGCACTAGATGCATATGTCTGCATAAAATCTCTACTAAGAGAATTATTTATCACACACAAATCTAATATTCCTTTCTACAAAAATTGACTTTAGCAATCTTCCTACAACACCATATGCACTCCTTTATGAACACATTTAATGATTTCTACTTAATGTAATTACTTGTGGAAATCCATAAATATGTGCATTGGGAAATTTGAGTTCCTATATCTCTATACTTAACAATAAATTTCTAAAGAATTTTTCTCTACTAGACAATCAACAATCGCATGTAGAACCCTCTTTATGTGACATATAAAAGCACTGGAAGCACAATTTGCATGGTACACACACACCTCGAAGCAAGGAAATCAATAATAGTTAAACTTTGGGAAATATGGTCGGAAGAGTTAGACCAGTCAGCAGAACCATCTATGCTGGCACTATGCACCCTTCCATTTTGTGAACCAAGGGCTGCATGGAGGTTAACAATAACCTTTAAACCATAATGACTGCAACCAAAACAGTAAGTCAGTATGAATTTTTATCTTTATGTCCCTTCCCTACACCACAAAAGAAAATGATATACCCATTTCTTTCTGAACCTTTACGATACTATCATGGTCATTTTTCTTAAAGGTTTGAACAATCTTTTATATAATTGAAAATTAAACACTGCAAGTGGCACCTCTTCAAAACCTTAAATAGGAAATGATGGCATCCAAAACTCACTCTGCCCATTTAAAATCATTATCAAGAGATTGTAAAGATCCTCCTATGAAAGGTGCTGGAGGATTTGGATCATATGCAATCCACCACCCAACAAGAATTTTAACAGTATTTATACCATTCCTGGAGAGGAATTTGAAATCCTTATCTGTAATAAAGCTGCGTCTATATTTCTACATTTTACCAACCAAGAAAATAACATAGAAAATTTGATGAACAAAAGTTGCCATCACAAATGATAGAATCAAAAGAAAGAGAATATTAATATCCATGGATAACTAGAAAGTCATCAATTGAGTCAGTCACCATGTACCACAAATATCAAGGGAGTAGCAAAGAAATCTCTAAGTTAAGCACGATAGGAAAAGTACTAAAATAAAAGCATCCAATAAGAAGACATAGAACCATTTGTTTCATCCTATACATCCACTCATCCAAGACCTTCCATGCTTGGCATATAGCTCTGCATCAAATGAAAAATTCTTATCAATGGAAACCAAATTTGTGTTTTGGAGGTACATCAAAACCTCCTATTAACTAGCATAGATGCACCTTAAAACAAAGCTCTTGAACAACAAGAAGGATCAGAATAAAAATATTGAGGTGCGAATCTCTGTGTGCTTAAAATCTAGTTGCCTTCTTTGTTGTGATTAGCAAGTCCGCTAATTTTGCAAAGCCTAAATCCTAATCTTAATTTTCTTTTTGCATCCTTGAATGCAATGAAAAGGCATAGAAAAAGCTATTGTTACTGAATTTACCAATCAGGAAATGCAAGTTGACTTCATTCTCATAATTACCAAAAAGGCAGTAAACTAAGCTTGCCATTTAAAGCCTTAACATGAGTTTCTAACTGTTATTAAGCCAATAAGAATCCCAAGTCGAATTTACTAATGCTAATTTTGTCAATCTTGAAAACTAATTCGACCTCCCTTTGCATGCTTGGAAAAACCCAAACTTGATCTCATTTAATATTGGCAAGACGTTTAATATGCTAGGGTCTTTGTTCTCCAACAAAAAGTTCGCTAGCAGGATAGTTATGACAGTTTCTGTGAGAGAAATATATCATTTTCTTTTGTGGTGTACACAAAAGAAAATGATATACCCATTTCTTTATCTCGTGTTTTAGCTCTTAGTACTCCAGCCCCATGCATTTAGTCACCTTTCTTAACCAGTGACCTAAAATCATTGGCTACTTATTTTTTCGATCCCCCACCTACCTCCATGATCTAGTAAGCCATGCAAAATAGCTTCTCATCACACATTAACAACAATCGCCCTTCAATTTTCAGATTGGACAGCAACCAATCCCAAAACCCAATAAAAATATAACCTGCATTAACTCCAAATCTTGGCACCTTTTTACCCTTCCCTACATTATGGCTTACTTACTCAGACTTGCATGCCTTCCCATTTCATCCCTGCCATCTTCCTCCTTTCTATTTTCGCCCCTGCAATATCTATCAACCAAGCCCTCTTTCTTCTTCTTGGCTTCCTACCTACTAGTAACTACTACTCAGCAACCAACACCATCAAAGCTAGGACCTCAGGGATACCTTCAGCTCAAGAGGATCCTTTAGAAGGGTGTTCTTGCAAAAGGATATCATTGCTTCCATCTAGGCTCAAGAGAGTCCATAAATAATTTTAGCATACTATCATATCTGAAGCAAGCTTAACAACGCTGAATCAATCCCTGTGTCAATGGATACAAGAGGGAAGCCAGAGGATGGTATCAATGATCAGACAAAGAGAAAACTATTGAAATAGAAAGGATCAATGGAAACACAGAAGGACTGCATTCATGCTGGCAAGGGACCTCAACCTTGAGGTCAAGCAAACCTTGGCAGGCTTTAGCTGCACTGAATAAACACAAACATGGAATATCAAGATGCAGTAGTCCTGAAAGCCTTCAAACAAGTCATTGAAGCAGTAATAGCAGAGCAAGCAAAGAAATCAGAGGCCACTTCCTTAGAGAAATACAAAAAGATACTCAAGAATTCTATTCATGAGGAGAAAAAATAATGTCTCCTACAGCAACTGATTTTGCAACCTTGAAGAAGGAAAATGACTCCCATACTCAACAAGAAGATGGGGATAAACGGTTGAATGTCAAAGAGGTGCAGAAGAAGGCTAGTAACAGCAATACCCAGTACCCAGCTTACCAGCAATCAACCCCAGACAGAGCTGATATGGAGTGTTCTATCATATCTGAAGGGAGAGCCTAGAGATGATAAATCAGTGGATAGAAGAGAAAATCCAGAGAATAGCACTGGAATTAGATATAGACAGATGCTCAAGTAGCAGAGACAGTGGCAAAGTTAGACAGAAGGACCATGTTCATGCTAACAGGAAATCTCACCCTTGAGTTTAAGCAAACTTGGCAAGGTCTCAACTGCACTTAATCAATACAAACATGAAACATCAGGAAGCAGTCCCGAAAGCCCCCAAACAAGTCATAGAAGTTGTTACAACAGAGCCTGCAACGAAACAGAGACGACCTCTGAGAACTAAAAAATCCAATCTGGAAATTTAATAATGAGGATAAAAGCTTCATCAATAGTGTCTTTTACAGCAACCGACTTTGCAAGCTTGGATATGGAGATTGCCTCCATTAGTCTACAAGAAAATGAGCCAAAGTAGTTGACCGCCAATGCCAATTGAAATGAAGGCCAGCAACAGTAATACCCCATGCTAGCTTACCAGCAAGCAGCAAACAATGACATGACATTGATCAAGGTTTACTTTTTGTTTGGAGATAACTAGGGCCAAAAGGCACACTATAAATATTTAGTAAAGCATTTTGTTATGTTTAAGAAAAAATTTCAAGCAGAAAAATTTGTATGCAAAGAAAATGAGGGGTAAAATCTTCTCAATGACTATCTATATAGAATAGCTACACCCTACAAACTCCCTGACAACCTGGCACTGGGGTAGTTTTGTACATCTATGGTAATTATAATGTCAATATAATGAAAACCATTTTCCACCAAAAAAAAACAAACCAGCAGGACACACCACAAACTTGGCATGGTTAATGAATTCTATGAGAGTGGATATTTTATGCCCCCTGGGTTAACATGCCCACAAAACATAGCCCTTTTTTACGTGAATAGAAAACTTCTCCCCATACAAAAAGACCATTACTAAGTTTAGCTCTGGTTAATTCTGATGATGAGTGAGGGGCTGACTAATACATGCTTGTATTTGTAATCTCAATCTGTCATTAAGGATACATAATAGTTTTTATCTCTGCCATCGAAAGGTAGCTCTGAAGCATATGGTTTGTGCACAATATAGGGACACATGGGTCAAAGCTTGAAGGCGATTAGGTGCATCTTGGAAGTTGGATGATTTCAGATTCCAAAAGGACGAAATGCCAACTCAAACAAAAGGTTTGTTGGGGTTCTGTTATTCTAAAATAAATAGAAAAATTTGACTTATTTCAGAAGCCAGTGGAGGGTCCAAACAAACTTCTGATGTACGGTGTGCAAGAGAATAGATCTCAGATATAAAGGAGGTCTGATCATAAAAAATCTTAAGATGTCCACAATTTTGTACATCTTCAGGACTGTTTCTTTCAAAGATGCTATTACAGGGCTTCAAGATTATTGTATAGCAGTGTTATCACTATGATGTGTCTGAGTGTCACTTTTGTTTCACCCTATTAACTTTTCATGGTCAATCTGCCACAAGATGGAGTTCTGAGCTAGTTTTATACCATGTCTTCAATTTAATAAAAATGTAACTTATTGTTTGTGAACCGACTATATATGGTGGGTTGTGGATGCATGTTTAAAGGCCTACACATCTATACTCCATTTTATGGCATCTGCATTGTTTAGATGCACTGAACTCTTAGACAGAATTTAACCATTATGATTGTGGAAACTGTTAATAAGCATTATACATGATTAACTGTGCAAGCATAAAGTCTATTCCAAGTGCCTCCCATATTAACAATTTATATACGAAACTTTATTGTATTTGTAAGACACTGAAGTACTCGGAATCATTTACTGACATTTTCTTTGGTTGTATTGAAAATTGTTGGAATACAACTGGGTAAATGGAAGGCAGTCTCATCTCATTCTTGTTGTTTTATTGGATATGTTGTGTTTTTCTTTGATTGGTTCTGATTTTGCAATATAGTTGCTGAGTTGATATTACTTTTTTAAATTTCAATTGTGCAGGATTCCTCAGATGTTGAAGTGGAAAAGGTAAGAAATGAACTTGAGAAGCAAGCAGATGAATCTGAGGAAGCATTTAAGCAATCCCTTGATGCTTTCAAGGAACATGCTTCTAGAATGCAGGCAATTTCAAAAGAGGCATATGTCATCTATGCTGAAAAAGAAAAGGTAGTGTTAAAGGATACGACAGAGTAGTTGAAACTACAATAAGAAAATATGAGAGTAGTTTTAACTTCAACTGCGGAGGAAATTCGTGTAAAGGGAAAAGAAAATTTGTCAATTTGGGTTGAAAATGTTCCTGAGACTGTGAAGGATGTAGCTGAAACTTCTTTTGGTGTTCACCCAGATGATCTTAAAAACCAGTCTAAAGTTCATGACTTTTGCCTTGGTATTCCATATGGTAAGAGTGCTAATTTTTTCTCTATTATGGTGTTTATGTTTATGATATTGCTATATAGTTGCTAAGATGATATTACTTTTTTAATTTCAATTACGCAGGCTTCCTCAGATGTTGAAGTGGAAAAGGTAAGAAATGAACTTCATGAGAAGCAAGGAGATGAATCTGAGGAAGCATTTAAGCAATCCCTTGATGCTTTCAAGGAATAGGCTTCTAGAATGCAGGCAATTTCAAAAGAGGCATATGTTGTCTATGCTGAAAAAGAAAAGATAGTGTTAAAGTATACGACAAAGCAGTTGAAACTACACTAAGAAAATATGAGTGTAGTTTTAACTTCAACTGCAGAGGAAATCCGTGTAAAGGGAAAAGAAAATTTGTCAATTTGGGTTGAAAATGTTCTTGAGACTGTGAAGGATGTAGTTGAAACTGCTTTTGGTGTTCACCCATATGATCTTAAAAACCAGTCTAAAGTTCATGACTTTTTCCTTGGTATTCCATATGGTAAGAGTGCTAATTTTTTCTCTATTATGGTGTTTATGTTTATGATATTCATTTTCCAGTTAGCACTACAATCTTTCCATGGTAGATATGATATTGAAATGAGCATGCAACAGACATTACACAGAAATAATACTTGGAAGTATCATTCTGAGCAAGAAAACTATGAGAGCTCTTTATTTTTGCTATAAAGTCAGTTGTTGCAACTGTTCACGTGATGCAGGTGCACTTCTTTTTGTTGGGGGTTTTCTTTCATTTCTCATAACTGGAAGCATTCCAGTTGTTCGTTTTGGATTCATCCTAGGTGGGATACACCTAGATGCGAGCATTTCAAGCCTTAAGGCCTGGAAGAAGGGTGACTCGTCCATTCCCTTTGTGAAAGGAAAAGTTGGTTAGAGACCTCTCTAATAACAACCTTAATTTTTCCATATTTTTAAGCTTGGTAGTAACAAAATTTTGACTGTTTATATCATGGCCAATAGAATGCTAGATTTTAAAATGGACATATAAGATAGTTAATATGTTAGTGACATGTGACTATATTAATATTATTATATTGATGCTAGGGGTTGGGTATTTAAATCCATTGTTGAAATGATTTGTATTTGAAAAAAATTACCAAGGGTTTGGGTATTGGTACATATGAGAATTGGTGAAAATATTGGCAAAATCGACAAACTATGGCAAGCATTAAAAATTAGAAGACATTTTTTTTCTCAAAACTGAAAGAGGGTTAACGTAATTCTCATCTCTCTTCAATTTGATACGCTGGAGATAAGTAATTTTAAGACTGATATGAAATGTTGAACCTTTATTTTCTAATGAAGAAACCTTTACTCTGCCTTTTAAGCAGTTGTTGATTATGAAGCCCTACTGTAGGATGAAGAGAAACTCTTCCTAAGACTACTCCTGCTGTAAGAGATTCATACTTGATGAAGTAAGAATTTTGATAACAAAATATGACTTTCTTTACTATTGGATTGCTCTTATATCACAAGAATTCAACGACCGTTTTGAAGAGAATGCCACTGAGTATAGATTTAAATTATACTTATCATACTTAATAAAACATCTTTAGGAGACATGGCAGCTTCATCAATCTAGAGGTAGGCTTGGCTGGGACTTCAAGTAAGCGAATAAGCTACGAACAGTTGGTCCAATTCCAGGCATTGAAATTTACTCAAGATCTGTTCATAATAATTAAGAAAACATACCTCTAAAATTTTCATTGTCAATTTCTAGAGAACAACGATTTTCATGTTATTGACTCATTACTATATGAAAACTAGAATCTGCAAATTTGGTTCAAAATGCAAGTTCCACCATCCAAAAGATAGGTTGGCGACCTTAAAATCAGAGGAGAATGCTGATGGAAGTGAAGTACTCAAGTCAGCCTGTGTTTTCATCCATTATTTTTTGTCTTCCATTTAATATGATATGTAATCAGTCCTTAAATTTTTATGCTCTTGCCTTTGCAGGTCAAACCTGCTACTGTTTCACTACCAGAGAGGCCTGGGAGCCTGAGTGCACTGTAAGATACTCAGTGATGAGTTTTGTGTTTTCATGTTCTACAGTTGTTTCTAATCGAATTATATTTTTGCTTTTGGAACTATTGGTTTACTGAATTTCTTATTGTGGATCTCAATTTTTTGCCAAGAGAGGTATTTGCAAGTATATGGTGCCAAGTGTAAGTTTTATCTTCCAAAGCACAAAGGGGAATCTTTAAAAATATTAGAACACAAAGGGGATGGGGATGCTACTATAACTGTAGGAACATAGGAACAAGGGGTTTCTGGAGTTGTAAATGGAAAAACAGTGGTCACACCTATAAAGCTTGCTATCATCCACAATTCCAAGGGCTTACCAATTAGACCTATGATTATTTGTTTGGATTTATCTATTTCTTAATGTATGGATAAAGGAGTTTGTCATTAGTAATTGCGAATTAATTTTTTTTCATTTCAAAGTCACTTTGAGTTACTGTGTTATATGGTTATTAGTGTTGTTTAGATCTCTCCAATGATGAAAACCTAGGTTGGACTTCCCTTATGTGTTCTGCTTGTCGTAATTCATTAGAATCTGGTTGGCTTCATTGCCTTCTGTGTCTATACTTGTGGTTTTGTATTGAGATTGTTCGGGCTTGCTGTCAGTGTTTTTCACTTCTGAGAATGCTTTGGTTTTGTTTTGCTCTAATTATGTGTTGAACATTTTTTAAAAATCAATGCCTATTATACAATTTCAAGGACTGCCATAACTCCTCACATAATTCTTTAAAGGGTGCTAGCTCATTGGAAGAGCACCTGCCATGCAGGAGGTTGGTGGTTCGATTCCACTGTACCCTAACATGAATTATTCAATGATATTGTTGATTATTTTAATAAAATATTTTTATATTGACTTATTTTAATGGTGAGATATTTTTCTGGGTTCATTGTTTTATATTGTCTCTATAGAGACAATAGATAGGATTAAAGACATTGTCTCCATAAAGACAATATGTCTTTAATTCCAACTATTGTCTTTGGAGAGACACAAATGAAATTGTCTCAACTTAAGACAATTTACCCAACAATTGTCTTAAAACCCCCCTTTGTGTTGTAGTGCAACTATTGTCTTAAGAGAGACAAAAATGAAATTGTCTCTGGAGAGACAAAAATGATTGTGTTATATATTGTCATTATAGAGACAATATTTTAAGACAATTTAATTTTAAGACGATTTAATTTGAGACACCCTCTTAAAGACAATACACAAGTTTTCTTTTGTCTCAAATTAAAACAATTTACCCAAAAATTGTCTTAAATATTGTCTTAAAACCCCCCTTTATGTTGTAGTGGTACATAATATACATCTGGCACAAATTTCTTTTCTCCCTTCCTTGTCAAGATTGACACTCTTCATTTTCCCATGACAGAGACTTTGCTATCAGTCCCTGTTGTCACTTCAGACTTCACATTCTCATCAATATTGGCAAACATTACTATGTTTCCAGTCATGTGGTTACTACAACCTGAGTCTAAGAACCATACATCATCTTGTTTTTCTTGTGCTACATTACATGTTAGAAGCACATTACTCTGGTTCTTATCTTTTTTTGCAAAATTTGCATTTTGCCTATTATTCATGTCATTTTGTTTCTTTCTACATTCATTGGCATAATGTCCATACTTTTTACAATAATAACATTGGACTTGATTTTTGTCATACTTTTGTCCTTGTGCTTGGTGTTGGCTTGAGCCTTCACTTTGATTTTGATTGTTGCCCCTTCCACTTGTGCTTGCAAGGCTGCTTCTTCCACCTCTATGTGGGCTTCTTCCTCTTCCTCGATAGTTTGATCTTCCTCGCCCTCTACCTTTGCCAAAATACATTTGTGTCTTGAATGCATGCTCCAAAGAGGAGTCCACTTTTATGTTCAGTCTATGTTTATGAGACATCAGGGATGCACAAAGCTCATCCACTGAAAATTGTGAGAGATCATTTGTCTATTCTATTGCCACTACTATGGCATCATATCTTGAGGGAAGACTTCTCAAGATTTTCTTCACTATTCTTCTTTCCTCAAGTATCTCTCCATGAGACTTTATCTGGGTGACCAACCCAATCACATGTGTGAAGAATGAGTCTATGTTATGAAACTCTTTCATACAGAGAGTTTCAAAGTCTCTCATTAGCATTTGTAGCTTTGTTATCTTCACCTTCTCCATGTCTTGATAGGCTGTCTTGAGAATATCCCACGCCTCCTTAGACCTGGTTGTTGCTGCAATCCTTGGGAATATACTCTCATGCACTGCTTGAAAAATATTCCTTCTTCTTGTTAACTCTCAAGACATCTCTCTCTGCTGCTGTCAAAGCAGCCAATGCTGCTGCATCTGCTGGTTCTTGGAAACCTTGTTCCACCAGCTCCCATATATTTTGTGAAGCAAATAGGACTCTCATCGTAATGGCCCAATAATCATAATTTTTTCCATTTAGCTATGGTATTTGTGGGTTAGTCAAGCTTGTCCTTGTTGCTGTCATTTTTACTGTGTAAACAACTTTCTCAATGTGTAAAACTTTTCTTACTGTGTGAAAACTTTCTCACTGCTAGAGAATAGGTTCCACAAAAAATTTCAAAACTCCTTTTAGCTCTTCAGTAAAAAACACTATCTTTTACTGAGATTTTTAAACCCGCTCCGATACCATGTTAGAAATTTTAAAAACAGAGGGAGTCAATGCTTTTCCCTCAACACACAGAGTTCACACACAGTTGCGGAAATTACTTTAACCAAGACAAACACAATCACTGAAGTTTACACAGAGTTGCGAAATTCACTTAATCCATACCATACAGTTGCAGAAATCAAATCTTATAAATCCTCTTTTCAATACAAAGTGGCGGAGATTAAAATCGCAACTATGGAGAGGAGCAAATATAATCAACTTACACAACACTCTCTATCTTGTTCACTCAGTCTAACCTTACATGTAAAATCTAAACACATATATATCTAAAACATTTAATTCATTACAGACACATTTAATACAAAGTGTAGACAGACATCATTTTCTGAACATTACAGAAGTTGCTTGGAGTAAACAACACTCGTTGATTAATTGTTTCCCATACTTATTTAATAACAATACAACACTTGCGGATTAATTGTGGGGTCTTGGTTAAACGGTGATGAAGCGGGCTGTTATAGCACTAAAAATGGAGTAAAAAAAAAAAAAAGTGAAAATTGAAAGGAACTACCAAGCTTACAAAAACAAATAACAATGCATTAAATTCTATTTGATTTTGATTATTTAACTTTGTTGCGGAATGAGTTATGAATTCTCCAGTACTTGTTTTTTTCTGCACAATACTACCTGCAAAACACTAAGTAAGAATTGGCTACTGCCAGTCATTTAACGGGGTGGTTGAGATTTATTTCCAACACATTACCAATGTTTTTTTCTTAAACAATATTTGTGGATTCTTAAGTACATGGTTCTCCAATTGTCCATCATCTATATAATGAAAATCCAGAGCTATGTCAGAAAATATCAAGACAAAAATTGCATGATTATGCATAATTTAGTGATCAAAACGCATGATTTATAGATTCGTAATCCACATGAATTGATACTGCTCCTATCATAATTTCGCACTCACATGATTACAGTTAAGAGATCCAATACCTTGGTGTCGTCTTCGAAATATGGCAGACTTCAAACTTCTCCCGTATGCCAAGAGGCACATAAACGACACGAGAAGCAAGCCGCCCACAGCACCTAAAATTATGGGCATTTTGTGTGAAGCATTGTGCGCAGGGGAGGGCACTGGAGGCTCACCCAAAATTATGGAAGATGGAGGCGGAGTGGAGGGTGAAGGCGCATTGGAAACAAAGAAACTATATATTTCATAGCGAACTTTGCAGCTTCCAAGATCAGCCTCAGCCCCTTGACTTCCAGCATAAAATGTGACTATTTGTTTGATTGTGGACGATAGGCATCTTGTGCAGTCGTCAGCAGATATGTCTTTCCAGCACTGGACCATACCATAGATCTCTCGAGACAAGGAGTCTATAGTTTTTCCGGAAAAATATAGTCCAGATCCAGAGGTTGCTTCACCTGACAATTTATCAAGTAGCTTCTCAAGAGCCGCGTTAAAAACACCAGGGCTGGAAACATTCTGTGGAATGTAACGATATTTTCCGTAATATTCCAGTTGACCGATGAAACTACCAAACTCTACCCCCAATGGCATTCCCACAAAATTGTCGAACGGCAGCGATTGCTTTTAGCGAACAATTGTAGCATTGTTGGGCTGTTGCGTATCCATCACACTGGAGAAGGCCATATATTTGGTCAGGGCTTTGGCCACACTGTATTCAGATTGCTCTCAAATTTGTCCAGGAAGAGTAATGATGAAGGCCGACGCAGCAATTATGAAGGTCAAGAACAGGAGAGAGCATCTAGAATCGCTTGCATGGAACACGATATTCATAGGAATGGCCATGGTTATTGGACAATGGCCAACATTAATAAATGGACAGAAATGCTACCCGCAGGGATGGTTATGTAGTTTTGAGGCTTATAACCTCTGGTGGTTATGATCTCAACCTATAATAAGGTTTACAAATCATTAACCACAGACAGGCAAATGTCTGGAATGGCTAAGGGCAATGTGAATCGTCTCTGGTGTTAGTTATGAATGATTGAAAATTTTCTGAAAAGTTTCTGGAAAGTTACAGCTTGCACTGTGACTGGTCTATTTTCTTTCCAGGTCACGATGTGACCGAAGGTACCCACCACTGAATGAAACAAAAATTCAGTCTTTGAACAGTTTCTGGAAAGTTAGTCCCATCTAACTTTATCTATTTTATCTTCATCCGACTCCGCGTCAAATTCCGCACTTTGTTCTTCTCACGATGAAGATACCCAGCAGTTTCCAAAAAATCTAATTGCATTGCGACTGGTCTATTTTCCTTGGCACGATATGACCAAGCCACCCACCATTGCACGAAAGAAAATTTAGTCGTTGAACAGTTTCTGGAAAGTTCGTCGCACTGAGACTTCTTTGGCACGAAGCCACCCACCATTGAAAGAAAGAAAAATACAGTCGTTGAACAGTTTTTGGAAAGTTCTTCGCATTGACGCTAGTTTATTTTTGTTGGCACTATAAAATCATTTTTGTTGGCAATATAAAAATGTTGATAACAATTATATAATATATGAATAAATGGCCCATGGGAGGTATAATAATTAATGATGGGGTTTATTGTTAAGTTATTTAGTGATGTGCTATTTATAGAAAATTCAGACAATTTCACAAAGAAACAAACAAAAAAATCTATAAAAAATGAAATATTAAAATAATGCATAAGTAAATCAACAAACTTCTGCTTATAATAATAATAATAATATTTTTGACTTCTGTAAAAAGATATTAAAAAAGAAAATGCTTTTTATTTTTCACTTTTTTAATAATCATAAAAATTACCAACAATTATATTCCATAATGTTAAGTATTATTCTCAATTTCATTATACATTTTTTTTATAAAAAAAAAAAATTATTTTAATTATAACAATAATCTAAATAATGGTCATTACAATCTATGAACAAATGAAATAATTGGATGGTACAATCTTTAGTAAGATTTATAATTTTTTTGTTATTTAAATGTATTTTTTTTTCAATAATATAAAAAAATTCAAAATTTAACCAATTTCACAACTCAAATTTATAATTTTAACATATAATAACAAATTAATAATAAAATTAAAAATATATATAACAGAAAAATCATAAAATCTACTACATAGTAAATATAATAAATAGACTTGACACTGCAATAGCTCACCAAAGAAGGAGAAAAGTGACCAACATCACTGTTTCATTATTTATATCCGAAAACTCCTCTCCGTTTCTATGTCTAAATGTGCAAAATTTGCATTACCTAGGTGTCAATATGGTAATAGAAGTAGGCGCGCTAGATGGAAGAGCCAAAGGAATATGAGAAGATGATACAGAGGAAGAAGTAGCCGCGCTAGAGGGAAGAGCCAAAGATAGAGAGGAAGAAGTGGTCGCCGACACATGTGAATCGGTAGGTTGGATTACATAAGCAGGCCTTGTGGGATCGGGCAACGTCACAGAAGCAGTTGAAAGCATCGAAATAACTTTAGCCATTACTGGACGAAGTGACGGATCAGCTTGTGTACACAAAAGGCCAACTTGAATGCATCTTACGGCTTGCTCTTCATTACATGTTTCAATGATAGTTGGATCAATCATTTGCACGCTATTTCCTTGGCTGTAAGAATTCCACACCTGCATTTCATAAAATTTATATATGATGATGCAAAGATTCATAAGATTAGTTTTATGGAAAATTAGTATAAAAGTCGATACATGAATTCATGCCAAAATAGATTAGCCAAACACATAATCTCATATTTCAACTAAATGGTTTATTGATGAACTGAATAATATGGCCCAAAATCCTAAATAATATAGATACACTATTGCTGAGGAGAAAATACAGTCAATGTTAGAATGAGTAATTCTTATATCGAGCCATACTTATTTGGATATTTGAATGTATCCTTAATTGCTAGGTAGAATTTTTTTTAAACAATAGTTTTCTTTCAAAATTTAATATTGTTAAATCTAATTGCAAATCCGGAGATTCTTTCCTGCTATTCAACATGTGCCAAATGAAGAGCATGGGTTTCAGCTTGCCTTGTCAAATCTCATGGAGGTGTGAGATCATTGGCAGATTGATGTTGAGGTATTTGTTGTGCAGGTTGTTAATATGTGTGATGAAATTAAAGAAATTTGATTTTGATAGACTTTTCAGATATGACATTGATATAATGGAATTAGTGGAAGCAATTTCCAAAGTGATTAATGATATATTTATTTTAGCTTTTGATTTGTGAGATGAGAAATTATGATGAAGCAAATTCAAAAGAGATTAATGATATATTTATTTTAGCTTGTGATTTGTGAGATAATAAATTATGATGGGGAGGAATTATGTAAATAAATTTAGTTTGATTGTAGATTTTGAAATATTTTGAAAATTTAATAGATATAATGAAATCATTTATATTTGGTAATTACAACTAAAAACTATAAATTGAAATAAATCATGCAAGTGTTGTGTAAGTGTGGTGCTTTGTTATGACATGGGTGAAACCAATCCCCTATTTAATGCTATTGAGTGTGGGATCTTCAAAGTTGCAAGTAGAGGAAGCACTGACCAAGTTGGGATGGTCACAACTCATGTTAGAAGACTTGTCAAGCATTGCCTGGTCAATAAAGTTTAGGCTAGGCGTGCTCATACAATTTCCAGTGACAAAAGCACAACATATCTTTGCCCTAATGTGTTCATATAGTGCCTAAGAAGATTTGATCCTATGTATGAGTTACTCATGCATCGAGTAGGGAAATTTATGTGCCCGATTGTTAGAGGAGTTTAAAATATCTGTTGAGTCATGGTGGCTATGTGAGTTTGTAACATATGCACCCATGACAAAACCATAATTGATATTGACTGACAATCCATTTCTTATGGGTCTTATCCAAAATGGCATGTGAGTCCCACAAACAAGAAGTTAATAGTTGCATCTCTTGAGTACCAGCTTTTATCCTCCACAATGACCCAAGGCTGAGAATGGAAATCGACGAAGGTAACCTCAAACCACTTGGGATTTGGTAGCCCTACCAAATTAGAGAGGGCTTTTTCTGTGAACTTGCAGCCAAAAGATGACTGAAGAAGGGTAAAGATATTAGGTTAGGCATAAGCCCTAGGGTTTTCATAATTTATGGTTTTTGTTGGATTAGGAGGAGAGGCCAAGGAAACTAGGTCAGATCCAAAAGATTACAGTTGCAGGGATACAAAGGGGCATGGAAGGTATTTTCAATGACACTTTAAGGTTTCCAATTGTAGTGTAGGGTGGAAAAGAAAAGTATCAAAATGAGCATGGCAAACATGAGTTCATTTATCAGAAGATGAACAACATAAACATGAAATTCCTACCAAAACAGAGCATAAGCATAAATAATTTTGTTTAACATATTATAGGAAAATCACTGAAAAGCATAGATATGGAAAGAAGATGAATCAATCATTCATAAAAGTGAATTCCAGTAGAAAAACACTGCCACAATATCACACCACATGAATCTCTATATAATAGCTGCAATTGAATTTGTATTTCTACAAATGTCAACTGTACACAAGACTCCAAGCCTTCTAATCCCTAATGTCCAACCTTGATTCTAAATGAAAACTAGATACAAATATAACAAAATCATTTTCCCTTCTCTTAGGGGTCGAATCCCTCAACATAGGATCAGTTTACACAAATTTCTCCAGCAAAACCTAAGACTAGAGAGGTTAAAACAAACTCTGATTTTAGCCTTTGACTAACCTACCCATCATAAATGCTCCTCAAAATTACATCAAAATGATATTAACAAGCCTATTTACATTCATCTACCTCAGATCAACTCAAAACAAGATGAATTACATCATGAAAAACCAAATCTGACTCAAGCAACTCGAAAAACTGACCAACAGAGAAAATCGCAGCACCAACAGGGAAAAGCGTAGTGCCACTAGGGAAGAGCGTATCGCCATATTGCAAGACACTTTTGAATGCCTTCCTAAGCTCCAAATCATGATCTGAATGTGCCATTGGAAAGATTAGGATGTCTAGTTGTCAATAGACTCCTTAAGCAAGCAAAATGGCCTCTCCAAAATTGAGAAAAATTCATTCTCCCATGGTCACTACAAAAGCGCAGCGCCTCGGTCAAAAAGGTGGCAGAAAGTGACTTTTTAGCCTTTTTTTTGCAGTTTTCTCCCAATCTATTTGCTGACATGGCAAAAAAAGTGGATAGATGTGATGTGCAGGTGCTTATCTATCCAATGATGTAGATTTTTTATCATTTGGACAAATGAGGGAAAAGCACAACACCAAGGCATTGTGCTTTTGGCCGAACTAGTTTTCTTGTTTAGGCCAAAAAGCACAAAAATTTCAAAATTTTGCAAATTTCCTCAAAATTTGTCCAAACTTGCCCCATGAAGCTAGGAGATGATGTGTCAAGCAATGAGGGAGGCCTCAGTAAACATTGTTGCAAAGAACTAGAAGTTGATAAACACCTACCTTGAAAGAATGAATGCCTCCTACTTATCTTAGGGATGATACTTCATTATACTAAAAGTTTTAGTGATATATTGATCATCATAAAATAGAGAATTTGTCTTTAAATAAATAATTTGGTGAAATATTCTATACTATTTTAATTTATTATTAAGATATTTCTCAATAAATTATTAATATACCAAAATAATATATTTATCTTGAAAAGGAAATGTTTGCTTTTAATATACCACTAATGGATAAATAATGTTTACTGTTGCATTTTTTTTTACGCAGAAAATAATGTCACAATATCTCACCCATCCGAGTAGAATCTCCATTTCAGGTGGCAAATTAAAGTCCGTATTCTTTCTTCCGGTCACAATTTCAAGAAGAACAACGCCAAAGCTATAGACATCAACTTTTACAGATAGTTGTCCCCACATAGCGTACTCTGGTGCCATATACCCACTGCACATTCAAATTACAATGGCAAAGACTCAACAAGGGAAGTTTAAGAAAAGCTATTTGGAAACTTGGAAACTTGGAAACTAAACTGTTTGAGCTAGATAATAAGATTTGGAAACTTGGAAACTAAACTGTTTGAGTTAGATAATAAGATAAAACTATCTTGGATAAAGATAATAATTTTATTACCTTTACAAATTTCAAAAATATATTAAAATCTGACAGACTGCAGCAGTTAGATCGATTACAAGAATGCTTAAGGTACAATTACAAAGGTGTCCACTATCCATTCCTTTCTTAAAAAGCAGTGGAAACTCAGATGCATGTGTGTCAGAGGGGCATTTTAATGTCAATTGGAAATGTTTCTCTGAAGATTACGAGAGTGTTAATTTTTTTTTAACTCGATTTCAGATATTCCCAAAAAAAATTTCAATCTAGAGATGCGAAAATCTTACAGAGTTCCAGCTGCTCTTGTGCTGACGTGGGTCTCATCTTCAGAAAAAAGTTTGGCTAAGCCGAAATCTGCTATCTTTGGATTCAAGTTCTCGTCCAACAAAATATTACTTGCTTTGATATCTCGATGGACAATCCGCAGTTGAGAATCCTGGTGAAGATAGAGAAGCCCACGAGCTACTCCAACTATAATGTTGTAACGCTTCTGCCAATCAAGGTCTGCCTGTTTGTTTGGATCTGTATTCATGCATGCCACACCAATTCAACACCCAAAATTTAATATATATATATATATATATATATACTTTCCAGAGAAATGTATGCCAGCCTTATTTCCTGAATTATATCTTATTAAATGTGGTTGGGCATGTATTGTTTTTTTTTAATAGAAACGAGTATTTTATATTAATTTAAGATGTTTTAGATTTATGCTTAGAGGTATTACATCTGAAAATATCAAGAGGATTTCCAACCAAGCAAAATTCACTTAGTCTATTTCTTACATTCAATCTAACAATTCCCTAAAGGCTAACGAACCTTACAATACAAACAAATTACATTCAATCTAACAATTCCCCAAAAGCTAACGAACCTTATAATACAAACAAATAGCTGCAACAAAAAAATAAAAATTCATTTAAATGTAACTGTGAGGGTATATGCCTCACAACGATTATACCTACATGAAACATATACCTTATTAAATGTGGTTGAGCATATACTACCACCATTACATTTAAATTCGATTCATTTAAATCTAAAGGTAAGCCGTATTTGCCCATCGCATTAATAACGCATATAGCCTAGGAAATCATTTTTGCGGATGTCTCGATGATAAACATATACAATATTTTTTTTTTTATAATAGTGAAAAAAATAAATTGAATTGGCTTACCAAATAGGAATCTATCGAGGCTCTTATTTGCTACGTACTCATAAACCAGCAACTTTTCTGATCCCTTTGCGCAACAGCCGAGTAGATTCACAAGATTTCGATGCTGAATTGCGGCGACAAGCTTAACTTCATTCAAAAATTCTTTACTTCCTTGAGCAGATTTTAAGGACAACTTCTTCACAGCTATTTGTCTTCCGTCTGGAGTAGTTCCCTGGTACACTCAGACAAATAATTTATTTGGAGTGTGCAAAGTAGTTTCTAGTCAAGTGTTTTCTCTCCGTCAAAATACATGAGAGCAGCCCGCTGACTAGTATAATTCAAGAAATTTTTACATAAATAAGTAGAAACTTTCTAATGAGCGTATGTTACCTTGTATACAGAGCCAAATCCTCCCTCCCCAAGCTTGTTATCATCATGAAAATTTGCTGTAGCAGATACTAATGTTTTCTTCTTAAACAATATTTGTCGATTGTTAAGTACGTGGTTCTCCAATTGTCCATCATCTATACAATGAAAATACAGAGCTATGTCAGAAAATATCATGACAAAAATTGCATCATGTTTTTTAACTTGATCTGGCAATCATTCCATGGCATTTGTATGCATAATTTAGTGATCAAAACGCATGATATATAGAATCTTCGTAATGCACATGAATTTATACTAATCCAATCATAATTTCGCACTCACATAATTTCAGTTAAGAGATCCAATACCTTGGTGTAGCCTTCGAAATATGGCAGACTTCAAACTTCTTCCATATGCGAACAGGCACACGAACGACACGAGAAGCAAGCCGCCCACAGCACCTAAAATAATGGGCATTTTGTGTGAAGCATTGTGCGCAGGGGAGGGCACTGGAGGCGCACCCAAAATTATGGAAGATGGAGGCGGAGTGGAGGGTGAAGGCGCATTGGAACCAAAGAAACTATATATTTCATAGCGAACTTTGCAGTTTCCAAAATAAGCACCAACTCCTTCACATCCGGCATAAGTTGTGACTATATGATTGATTGTGGGTGATAGGCATCTTGTGCAATCGTCAGCAGTTATATCTTTCCAGCACTGCACCATACCATAGATCTCTCGAGACAAGGAGTCTATAGTTTTTCCGGAAGCATATAATCCAGATCCAGAGGTTGCTTCACCTGACAATTTGTCAAGTAGCTTCTCAAGAGACGCGTTAAAAACACCAGAGCTGGAAACATTCTGATGAATGTGACGATATTTTCCGACATATTCCAGTTGACCGATGAAACTACGGTTTTCATAACGTAAGTAGCAATCTTGTAACCAAACTCTACCCCCAATGCCATTCCCACAAAGTAGTAGAACGTCAGCGATTGCTTTTTGCGAACAATTGTAGCATTGTTGGGCTGTTGCGTATCCATCACACTGGAGAAGACCCTGTATTTGGTCAGGGCTTTGGCCATACACAGAAATGTTAAACCCAGTTTGGGACGTGCGTTGAACAAGATTATTCAACACTGTATTCAGATTGCTCTCAAATTTACTCCCTTGTGCATAGGTATTGTTGTTGCACATATATGGTGTCTGTGCGTTGCAAATTTGTCCAGGAAGAGTAATGATGAAGGCTGACGCAGCAATTATGAAGGTCAAGAACAGGAGAGAGCATCTAGAATCGCTTGCATGGAACACGATATTCATAGAAATGGCCATCGTTATTGGACAATTGCCGAGAGCCTATCGAATGCTGCCCAACATTAATCAATGGACAGAAATGCTACCCGCAGGGATGGTTATGTAGTTTTGAGGCTTATAATCTCTGATGGTTATGATCTCAACCTATAATAAGGTTTACAAATCAGAAAGTTTCTGGAAAGTTACAACTTGCACTGTGACTAGTCTATTTTCTTTCCAGGTCACGATGTGACCGAAGCTACCCACCGCTGAATGAAACAAAAATTCAGACTTTGAACAGTTTCTGGAAAGTTACTGAGACTGCTCTATTTTATCTTCATGCGACTCCACGTCAAAATCCGCACTTGGTTCTTCACGAGATACCCACAGTTTCCAAAAATCTAATTGCATTGCGACTGGTCTATTTTCCTTGGCACGATATGAACGTGATCCGTGCTCCGTCATTTTTGAAAAGTGTTGAAAAGTGATCCGTCATTTTTGAATCGGTTTCATATTTTAATTTTATTAAATTAAGAGTCACGTGGGCGGTAGTGACTTTTCATACTTCGGCAGGGACCAGTGATTGTTATAGTACTGGTCCCATCAACCCATCAAAAAAAGACATATATGCAACCAATAATTAAACAGAATAAAATAACATGAAGTTCAAATATATATTAGATTATGTTCAAAATTTCCCAAGTCATTGACTCGGCCCACATGTGTCCATAAATAACCCACAACTGTCCATAAATAGCTTAATAAGTATCAAGATTACAAATCTCAACATTTAAACTAGAAAACTCATAAAACTATTTCTCCTTTGTCCATAAATAACCCACAACTGTCCATAAATAGCTTAATAAGTATCAAGATTACAAATCTCAACATTTAAACTAGAAAACTCATAAAACTATTTCTCCTTCCAAAATGGTCAAGTCAATAAGTACAAAAACCCAGTGACTTCAACCCATCTGATCAGCTCTGATGCTGTGTATGAGAAGTAAATATCAATACCTGCACATAATAAAAAGAAATGTATGTCAACCATAACTGCTGTGTTATTCAACATTTAAACCCATTGTGTTCAATAAATGACACCCACCCCATAACAACATTTAAACCCACTGTGTACAGTAAATGACACCCACCCAATAAATTCAATAAATGATTTCCTATCAAAACAGATCAAACACATAGATCAACAAAAACAAATTCTCAGCCATTAGATCACATCAAATTCAATCCTGATCACACATGCAAAATGAAGCCATTGCAATCCATGTCCATCATTGTCACCAATCAAATTCAACTGCAAATAACTATAAAAGAAGTTCAACCACTGTTGAAGTTACATTTTTCAGTTTCAAGTTATTCACCAGCGTTGGAGACAATCCAGCGCAAAACACACCCAGTCTTGGAGACAACCCAAACAGAACACACCCCAAAACAAAACACAGTATATTCAGGTTAGTTTACATCCTTCTTACAATTTTATTTTAATTTTTGAGTCTTTATTTCAGCTTTCTTACACTTTTATTTTCATTTCTGAGTCTCAGTTTTCAGTGATTTCTGAGTCTTTATTTCAGTTATTTCTGACATTCATCCATAATACTAGACAACTTAAATGTTTTGGATCACAATTCTGTGGAAATTAGACACAGGTCCCAAACTCATAGATACAAATTGAAAGAGCAACACAGAAATACCTAAATCCACGTTAATGAACTAAGGTATGTTATTTAATGCTATAGGTTCATTGAACTAAGGTATCTTGTTTACAACAATATATCTACAGTACTTCAGGTAATACAAGCTCTTACCAAGGTGTCCAGTATTCATCTAATCAATCTAATCACATAGAGCGAGTAGAAGAGTTTTATCTGCTTATTCACCCATATCTATTGCTTACATGTTACGCAGACTTACACTGAATACATAAGATAGAAGCCCCGTATAGTGTTTCCATAATTAGTATCACCTGCTTTAACTAGTTATGATGGATTCACTTGGAATACTAGTTACAGCAGAGATAACAGTGTTCTAGTAGTAATACCATTTATCTATCTATATACAATAAGAGTTATACTAATAAGGCACAGTAGAGACTAGTAATCAATACGTATATCAAGCTTAAACATAGCATCATAGTAGTACCTTATATGTCACTAATCACCTTAAGCAATGGAAATTGAACCCCTCCTATAATAGCTTATGTATAGAGAAGGTACCCTATGTTCTGCACATAATACAACATCATATCTTATGTAAACATAACTAGTAATCATGATTAGATGTTTCCAGACTAGTTATCTGTTTTTTATATGTGGTATAGCTATTGGTCAGCTTATTCAATGGAGTTACATCTTAGTTATAGAGATAGTGTAATTAGTAATCAATCACATCTCAGCTTTCATAAGGTGTAACCATAACAATAGAATAGCATTAGTTTGTACAATGGGATCAGTAGTACTGTTTAAACACATGATCTTAAACGTATTTGTCATAAAGATTGAAAAATCGAAAGAAATGTGGATGCCAATAAGATCCAAAGGAGTAAACATAGAACTTATTTACTCAACATGGATCAATTTCAAAGAAATAACCAAAATATTATTTTGCAAAATATAATAATATGCTTGCTATTCATTGAAAACTGGATAAAAAACACTACAATTTTTGTAGAAAAACCCACCCTGCGTGTACATATACAGAATTGAATTTGTACCTTTGGCAACTGTCTATAGCCTCCAAAATGTTTTGAAACCTCTCCATACCAAGAAAGCTGCTCCTTGTTTCCAAATACAGTCATGGTATCTGTATGAATTTATATAGCTAAGACAACAATGACCTTGGAAAATATTACAATTGATTGGAGATCCACCGTGTAAAGTTTGGCTCAGAAGTCAGGTACTCCAACAGAGGGAAGGATCGGTCATGTTTAGCCTTTACACTGGAATTTCTTGCAAGTAAAAAGTATTGTATTTTTCAAGTTTTTTTTCCTAGATTTATCCTATTGAAAATTTTCATGTTTAGGTTTTCAATGATTATTCATTTATTTTGAAGATGAATCACACCTGATAGTTTGATTTGATTCAATGCTTCCATATATTTGACATGAATTTTTTATTTTTTTTGAATATAAGATATCTTAAAGAAAAAACTTAAACCATTTCAAATCACAATTGTATTCTATTTGTAATATAAATCTTAAAAAAAAAATTCAATAAGATGGATTCAGAAAAATAAACTCAAACCATTTCATATCACTGAAGCCTTCATTACTGGTATTGTATTTTTTTATAACAGAATGAAAATTTTTCAATCACTCTTGCCAGTTCATACATAACCTGGTTACTATCAACTATAGATCAATCTCTGAGTGACCGATCGGAATTAAAATAAATAGGTTGCTAGAAATTACAAAACCTTGAATAAATAGGTCACTGAAAACAAATCTGCAAATCTGCAATAGGGAGTTGAGCACAGAAGCTGTAGCATTTGAAGTTAACATATATATCTGCAGTAGCTGAAAATAGAAGTTGTAGCATTTGAAATTAACATATATATCTGCAATTGCTATGCATAGATGCTGTATTCATCATATGAAAACAATCCTTCTTTTCAATTATGAATAACAGCTTGCAATTGGTGCTTTTGCAGCCTACAGGTAGTTGCATCCATGGCAAGAGTGAGTTATGTTGCTCGCACAAGGAGAAGTGGCAGAAGAGTGACCAGGGGTGCCCAACTGCGATGCACCTAATCAGATGAAGAAAGAACAGGTGATGTCAATGTCACTAATGCTCCAGGAAATGTTGTTGACGATGAGCATGTGGCTGAAGCTGATGTTTTGGCACCATCAGCCACAGAGCCATCGTCAACCACAGTCCAAGGTGCAACTTCAACTAAAAAGATCAACGCTATAAGAGGTTGGACAAAAGAAGAAATGTTAGCTGCAATTGACGACATAGAGTTCAATGGATATTTTGTTCGGGCATCTGCAAAGAAGCATACTATTCCCCCTTCATCAATACATTATTGGATAAATGGGCTGACTCACACCAAACGTAGAGGGCCTGTTACAGTTATGACTGAAGAGGAGGAGGCCGAGGTGGTTGAGTGGTGTAAAGAAATGGCCCAATTGGGACATGGGCTAGAGTCGATACAACTCAAATCTATAGTTGCTCAAATCTGTCAAGGGAGGCCAAACCCATTCAAAGATGGGTTTCCTGGTAAATCATGGTGGTTTGGGTTTAAAAAAGGCATCCAGACCTTGTATTGCATACAGCTGAGGGCCTTGACAGAGACAGAGCATTAAATTTGCGCCCTACAGTTGTATGTAAGTTCTATGACACTCTTTCTAGTGCATATGATAAACATTCTTATGCTGCAGACCATATATGGAACTGCGATGAAACGGGTTTACAGGCGGGAAGGAATTGTGGCATGAGGGTAATTGCGAAAAGAGGTAGCCAAAACGTGCCAAAGATTTTGCCTAAGAGCAGGGAATGGATAACCATTTTATGTTGTGTCAATGCAATTGGTGCTTCAATCCCAGGATTTTATCTTTTCAAAGGTAAAAATCAGTTGAAAAATTATATACAAAACTGTGAACCTGGAGCATGCATGGCTGCACATCCCCATGCATGGATGACTAAAGAGTTGTTTTTAAATTGGCTTTGCCACTTTGCTGCATCTGTGCCAGGTGGTGTCTCACCTAATAATAGACACTTGTTGATATTAGATGGCCATGGAAGCCACATGGCTCTACAAACAATTGAGGAAGCATACAATTTGGGCATTGACCTTTTAACATTGCCTGCTCATACCACTCACAGATTGCAGCCACTTGATGTTAGTGTGTTTGGCCCTTTCAAGAACTATTTCAGGTCAGAACGTGCTGCATGGATGGAAAAGAATCCAGGGGTTGAGGTCAAAAGGTTCGAGTTAGCAGAGCTTGCAAGTAAGGCTTTTAAAAGGGCTCTGACACCATCAAATATCAAGGCTGGCTTTAGAAGGACAGGAATATGGCCACTAAATTATGATGCTCTTATGCATGATATTGCTTGTAGCCAAGCTTTCCATGTGGATGGTCAGGAATAAAGACAGGAAGTGGAAGAAGAAGTAAATGAACATGATGATGTGGTTGCAGTTGATAATATAATTTCCCTCTCTCAAGGACAGTTATATGCTGATGATGATGAGCAGGTATGTGAAACACAGTATACTTGTCAGCAAATTCATGGCAACACTGTTGAACATGCAGTTGAGAATGCAGATTTTGTTGAAACAGAAATTGCTGATATTGTTAATGCAGATTTAGTTCAAAATGAAAATGCTGATATTGTTAATGCAAAAAATGAAATCGCTGATATTGGGCATGAAATTGAAAATGACCAATTGCCATTGCCTAGCCAAGTAAACCCACCATCATGGCTGGCAGAAAACATGATTAATTTGAACGCCCATAGTGTCTCAAGAACCAATGAACAAAGCATGAACATGCCTTCACAAGTGGCTGAATTGAATAGTGAAATTGTTCATTTTTTTGTGGACAATAGATCAATGGAAGAAGATGGAGGACATAATGAGGCAACAGATGAAGAAAACAATATAGTTCAATCAAGTGCCACGGATACTGAAGTGCCAAGCAATGACATGCAGGTGGGAGGGAGGGAGAAGTTACTTGGGCGGTTCTTAAAGCTACCGGTAGAAAGAGTGTCAATGAAAAAGAAGCAAGGAACAGCCAATAGTCTTCGTTTGGGCGAAGTTCACAGTTACTCACCTCTGAAGACTATATAAAGCTCCTTGTTGAGTCTGAAAATAAGAAAATGGAAATTCAGGAATTAAAAAAAAAAAAAAAAAAGATCAAGCCAAGGAGAAGAAGGCAGCAAGGGCTATTGCAGCACAACGTCGAGCAGATGAAAGGCTTGAAAGAGAGAGAGCAAGGCAAGAGAAGGAGCAACAAAAACAAATCTCAAGACAGGAAAAGGAAGCAAGGAAGGCTCAACAAATGCTTGAAAGGGAACAAGGGTTGACTCATATGGTTGACAAAAATGCAAGCACAGTTGATGAGAATGAATCCAGGAACATGTCCAACACATTGGACAACATTGCAAATAATACAACATTATTCCAAGACCTCATAAACATTCAAGTGCCTCAGTATCAAAATCGGGGTTTACCCACTTGCCTTATTCCTACCACAGGAGGTCCGAATTCAATGTATGCTCAGCACACACCTCCACTTAACGCAAGTGTGAGGTACGGGTACTCAATTCCTCCATGGATGGAAGGGACAAATTGGTCTCAATTATATGGCAGCAATCAACCACCACCTAATCAAGCCTTCTTGGGAAGGCCAACCTACTTGGCTCAATCAGAAAACTCAGTGTTTGGCACTGAAGATTCTCAAGGCCATAAAGAATAGGAGTGTTAAATGTTTTTGGATGTAACCACATTATGATGTGGATTTTTGGATGGACTCTACGTTTGGTTTCAAATCGGTGATATGTTAGAATGATTGTGATAGGGCTGTCATATTGACATTTTTGAAGACTATTTATGAAGCAAGATATCTTCCCAGCCATACTTTTATCACTTCCTATGCTTAAGGATATATCTGAAATGTAGAAAAACACATATTGAATGTAATTTTGTTTTTCATAATTAAATCATTTTTTTTAGGAAAATAAGGTAGCCTAACAACATAATCAAAACCAATCTGGTTATATCTACCTAACATGAGATGTTAATCTAAGGGTTCAATAGATACAATCTCTTCGTACATCATTATAGGCAGCTAGTTGGATCCATTACCCAACTTCTATTTGTTGGGATCATCTCAAACAAGACTCCCAAAGTATGAATTTTGACGCCCCACTCTCCATAACTGTTGACGCCCTACTCTCCATATGTTGCAGTGTTTGACAAAGTAAATACTTTTTATCGTTCCATTTCGGGAATCCATGGCGCCATGGTGGCTTGTACCAGGGATTTCTGAGAACCAAGTAAGACACTTAAAGTGTTTCTGGTAGAATAATTCGGTGTTACTAGAAACACAATAAGACACTTATTGTGTTTCTGGTAACACCGAAATATTCTACCAGAAACACTTTAAGTGTCTTACTTGGTTCTCAGAAATTCCTGGTACAAGCCGCCATGGCGCCATGGATTCCCGAAATGGAACGATTCAATTTGATTTACTTGTCAAACGCTGCAAGATATGGAGAGTAGGGCGTCAACAGTTATGGAGTGTTAGATGTTTTTGGATGTAACCACATTATGATGTGGATTTTTGGATGGACTATATGTTTGGACTTTTATATCTTAATAGATCTCAAATTTCCTTTCTACTACACTAAGTATAATCATGGGACTATTTAAATGTGAATATCTATATGTATATTTTTTTAAGGGACTGTTTATGAACATACCTAGGAGCTAATTTTTTATGAGACAAAACTAGTTTCAAATCGGTGATATGTTAGAATGACTGTGATAGGGCTGTCATAGTTTTTGAAGACTGTTTAATAAGCAAGATATCTTCCCAACCATATTTTTATCACTTCTTATGCCATGACCAATTGGCAATACTAGAACAACAAGCCCTAGTATTCAACATCAATCCATTATTTATTTTTTGGCCTCTTCTTCACATATTAGTAAGAAGAATCATTGGCATAAAATAGTGATACTTGGATAGAGAGCGAGAATGCCTCCAACCACAATGATGAGGCTGCCAATACAATTAAGATGTAGTTGGTGAAGAATCCAATGCTAGTTGAACAAAAGATGCAACATGTGGTTTTTGCAAATCAATATGTGAAAAATCATTTTAAGTGTTAGACTCAAGCTCTTGCATATCATTAGTGGATGAATTAGCAAAAAGTGCACAATCTAATTCATGTAAAATTGTAGTAGAAGGCTCAAGATATCATAGGCCTACTATAACTAGCATCCTCTCAAGCTCAATAGGAGTAACACTACATGAATCTCTATCAAAATAACCAACAAAAAGCCATGAATCTCTATCAAAATAACAAGCCATGTTTCAAAGAAGAAACAAGAAACCTTCCAAAAAAAATAATTTGTTTCAGCAGTAATTAACTTCAAACAACAGAATAATTACCTCTTTGTAAAACATGCCTAAACTATCAAAAATACACTGTAAAAAATGCTCAAAATATGTTGTAAAATAAGTGAATACATAATGAAAATATGATAGCATTGCTGCTCACTCAACTGCTGAAAACGTGCCCAAAAGCCTGCAAAATTGGTGGTGAAAAATGTGCCCTGGTTGCACGCACCACAAGAGGGAAATGGCTCAAAAAAGGGCCGTGCCAAGATTACAAGCATGCCTCAAAAGAAGACCACAAACAGGCAGAATTAGAAAAAAGTGCACAATCTAATTCATGTAAAATTGCAGTAGAAGGCTCAAGATATCCCAGGCCTACTATAACTAGCATCCTCTCAAGCTCAATAGGAGTAACACTACTATATCCATGTCCACCAAGTCCACAATATGTACATTCCATATGCATATGTACATTCCATATGCCTAAGTAATTAGTAGCCATATTGCAAGGAGGTGAGGGCCTATTAGTGTGTTGCTCACAGTAAGGAAGTGAGGGCCTATTAGTAGCCAATAGTGCAAGAAAAGAAGTTACTCAAGCAAATGTTGCACATGCTTTTGCAAAGAATCAGGTATTGTGTCATTGTCCCTTAAATAATCATGGGATTTTGATTGATAAGACTCAAGTTTTCATCCATCTTGTTAATTTGCAAGGTCCAATTATCAATATTTTCCTGATAATTTTTACCATGACCAACAACAAGACATGAATCTCTATCAAAATAACAAGCCATGTTTCAAAGAAGAAACAAGAAACCTTCCAAAAAAATTAATTTGTTTCAGCAGTAATTAACTTCAAACAACAAAATAATTACCTCTTTGTAAAACATGCCTAAACTATCAAAAATACACTGTAAAAAATGCTCAAAATATGTTGTAAAATAAGTGAATACATAATGAAAATATGATAGCATTGTTGCTCACTCAACTGCTGAAAACGTGCCCAAAAGCCTGCAAAATTGGTGGTGAAAAATGTGCCCCGGTTGCACGCACCACAAGAGGGAAATGGCTCAAAAAAGGGTCATGCCAAGATTACAAGCATGCCTCAAAAGAAGACCACAAACAGGCAGAATTAGCAAAAAGTGCACAATCTAATTCATGTAAAATTGCAGTAGAAGGCTCAAGATATCCTGTGCCTACTGCATCTAGCATCCTCTCAAGCTCAATAGGAGTAACACTACTATATCCCTGTCCACCAAGTCCACAATATGTACATTCCATATGCCTAAGTAATTAGTAGCCATATTGCAAGGAGGTGAGGGCCTATTAGTGTGTTGCTCACAGTAAGGAAGTGAGGGCCTATTAGTAGCCAATAGTGCAATAAAAGAAGTTACTCAATAGCAATAGAAACGTTTTAGCGGTGGATAGCAATAAGAACGTGGATAGCAATAGAAACGTTTTAGTTGAATAAGGGATTTTCAACAGTCAGTTGCAGTTCTGCTGTCCAAAAGCAACTCCATTTCATTAATTCAAAAACCCCTTTTACTTTTGTTGAGTCAGTTGCAGTTCTGTTGTCCAAAAGCAACTCCATTTCATTAATTCAAAAACCCATTTTACTTTTGTTGAGTCTCATATTTGATCAAGACCAAACATCTCCTTAAACATGACAGAATCATAATGTAGAAGAAATTTCACCCTAACGGCAACTATTCGTCGGGCCAGATCTATGCAGCAGACTTGCACATTATCCAATTGTGCATGCAGACAATAGTAGGTTGCTCATGTTTCTAAATTATATGTAGCATCCCTGCTGGAGGACCACAGTTGTTCATTTTCAGGTACATTCAACCATTCATTCTTCGAACTTATAGGTTATAACTGAGGAAGAGCTTTAGTGGAAAAAAGCAAGGAGTAGAAGATAGGAACTGTTGATCTCTCCATTAAAAAAGTATGTGCACGGAGATTTAAAAAATAGAACGAAATTCTCATTTTGAAAGAGTATCTTTAGAGTCTGGAGTAAAGATGGGTCATTGCAAGGCACTGTGGGTGGGCCATTGCAAGGCTCGTAAGAGACAGATGCAGGAAAAAAAGGGTTTAACTAGGCAAAATGACCTCAAACTCTATTTACAGGTTTGCACCTCTAACAAACAATATTACAGGTTTGCAGCTCTTCTAAGCAAAATGACCTCAAACTCTGCCAAGTACCAGAACCAAACCCTAACCCCTAAACCCACAGATAAAAAACATAAATTCCACCACATATAAACCCACAAAAATTCCATTCACTGTTACAAGAAAACAAGAAGAGATAAATTCCACCGAACAACGATTGGGAGTGTTAAAAAACACAGGGAATAAGTGTTAAAAAACACAGCAAATGATTGGTAGGATTGTGAATCCTACCAGAGGTCACCGAGAAGCGCAGAGGTTGAGAAGTGCAAAGGTTGCAGGGCGTCGCCCCTGAGGAACCTGGAACCCTGGAACCAATGCGAACACCCACCATGGAACCCTGTACCTGCAAAAAAACAAGAAAATTAGAATTTTCTCAACAAAAATGGCATTATCAGAGTAAAAATTGAACGAATTGCAGACAAACCTGAAGAATTCGATAAACCAGAGCAAGCAAACCGAAACCCTTGCAGACAACAATCGATAAGCTGGCGGTCCAGCATCAGAGGAAAGGCAGACCCAATAGCAGACTTCGCATTCAAGAATAGGAACCCCCTGCGAGCTACAACGTTCAGCAACTGACAAAGTTTCAAACCCAACAACACAAACATGGCGGAACCGGCGAACAGGTATAGAAACTGCACAAAACAGACAACCATTAATGGCGGGCAAGGAAATGTTGAACAATATTCAGCAAATGACGACAGGGCGCACAAGTTTTGGTACCGACAACCACCACCAGCGGCGGAGCCAAACGCCCACACTTCGGGCCCGAGCAAAAATGAATGGGAGTAAGACCTCATCCCGGTTAAACCGCCAGACCAAACCCTAAACCTGCAGTAAATTCCCGCATTTAATGGTGGCACCAACCCAACATGTGGCCGGTTGAAATGGACACCTGTCGTACAACGACCACGTGACATTACACGTTGCTTGCTGAGGTGGAGGGGAACGTGTTTAACAATTAGCGACTCTCCCCTAATGGTAGGGGAGAGATTTTTATTGTTGTATAAGAACCACTCGTAGTTATAGTACTTGTCTCACACATCCATCAAACAATAATGACAAACTCACTAAAATATGCACAGAATTATTTGATATTGAGTTATATAAGTTAGATAAATATGTCCAAAATGGACCCAGTTTTTTACTAGACCAACAACTCACATACACTAAATCTTAACATCGCAAATTGACAAGACCTATTGTCTCAAGTACCTCCAGTTCTGAATTGCCAACTAAGGCAAAATGCACTGCAAAACATTACAATGCTTTCCATCCAAAAGTACAATTATCCCATCAAACAGTCACCCACTGATTTTGCATTGGAGCAATAGATCCCATTACTGAGTAACACCTGGACAAGGACTGGGTTACACCTGCACAAGGATTGGGTAACACCTACACAAAAATAGGTGAAATGTGTGTCAGCCATATGTACATATCTGTTTAACCATTCAGCGTATTGAAGACATTAAATGACACCATTCAATTCAGGGAATAGTTCACCCAATTTTTCATTTCAAGAATTAAACAAAACAACTCTTTCAATTCAGGAATTAAATTCAGGAAAGCATTTCAATTCAGGAATTAAATTCAGGAAAGCACAAGGATCAACCATGAAAACTTATCAGCCATTGGATCATGTAAAAATCAATCCACAACACAGAATTAAATTTGGGAGGTGGCAATCCATGCCAATCTTCCCTACCAATTAAATTCTAGATCATAAAACTATAAAACATCAACTCTTACTGCATTTAAAGCATTCATTATACTCTTAAGCTACTGCTGAGATACATTCCGATTTTTCAGACAGTGTTTCATTCATTTTGCAGACATACAATCGTTTTCAGAAAGTGAGTTTTCAAACAGTGAGTTTCCATTTTGCAGACATACAATCGTTTTCAGACAGTGTTCAAGACATACAGACAGAGTGTGCTCAGTGTTACATTCCAGACAAAGTGTGTGCACAGTGTTACATTCATTCTCTTCATCCAGACAGAGTGTGCTCAATGTTACATTCCAGACAGAGTGTGTGTACATTGTTACATTCATTCTCTTCATCAGTTGCTGCAGACATACATGTATTCCGTTGTTCTTGAATAATGTTATTCAAGATATTGAGTACTTTGTCATTATTTTAGTTGAGAAACTATGTTAAGTTTATAAGTAATGAGAGTTATGTTTATAAGAAAATCACGTAGAGTTATGTTTATGAGTAAAATCTTTCGAGAAATTGTTCCAACACACAGTCCCCTAAGAACAGTGCCCTTCAAAATTTATAAGAACAACAACTTACTAACTACATAGGAACAGTGCCTGCGTGCCATTGAACCCACCGTATAAGCTGTCGTTGTTTTAAAAAAAATGGGAAGCAAATCAGGCAGAGGGTTTTCCTAAGAAAAACAAAGGATTCAGAGTTGGACATTGAAAGCTGAGGCAGATTGGCACAATACATCAATTTGTGTGGAGCAAATGTAGTTGTCAGTGTTCAGGCTTTAGAGGCATAGGTGGAAATAGAATAAAGTATCATTTTTTAAGCTTAAAATCTAGTTGCCTACAGTATAAATGTAGTTGCCTCATTCAGGCTTGAGAGGCGTAGGAGGCAATAGAAAACAGTGTCAATTTTTAAGCTTAAAATCTAGTTGCCTATAGTACATTTCTAGTTTCCTACAGTATAAATGTAGTTGCCTCCTCCTTTTGTTGTGCTTATTAACTAGATTTGGATATTGACTTTATATTGAGTAAAATCTTTCAATAAATAGTTCCAACGCACAGTCCACGTCCAAAGATAAGTCCATGTTAAAACAGGAAATTAGTGATTTTAGACAAGTCCATGTAGCTAACAGCCATAAATAGTTCCAACACACAGTCCATGTCCAAAGATAAGTCCATGTTAAAACAGGAACTTACTAATTTTAGACAAGTCCATTTAGCTAACAGCCATGTAGTTATCACATATCTTTCTCATGCTGATATTACAAGTAATACATAATTGAAATATAATATAATGAAAAATTAATTCACAATAACAATTTAATTCAAATTCAACTGTTCAGGTAAACCAGGTCTGTTCCACTTCAATGTCAATTAATTCACAACAAACAACTGAAGATTTCATGTTGTTAGCAGTAATATTGGAATTCATACATAATTATAGTTTACTCTATACAATTGTGTTGTAATATTTATCAAAATTCTTAACGATGTTGGAAATTGCAGGTTGTTGTAGCCATGCTAAGAGTTTCTATTGCAGATCGGATAAGAAACAGGAGGCGAGGGAGAAGGGGGCCCCAACTACGGAGCAGTTCATCGGATGAGGATGTCAATGCTCCCAATGCTCCCAATAATGTAGTTGAAAAGAACCTTGTGGTAGCGGATCATCCCAGCCCAACATCAGCCATAGAGCCACCTTCAACCACAGTACAAGGCGCAAGTTCAACAAAGAAAATCAATGTCATCAAAGGTTGGACAAAGCAAGACATGCTCGTTGCAATTGATGACATCGAGTTTAAGGGATATTCAATCTGTGCATCTGCAAAAAAACATGGTATTGCTGCCTCTAACATACATTATTGGATAAATGGGTTGACTAATACAAAGCGTAGAGGGCCTGTTACAATTATGACTGAAGAGGAGGAAGATGAGGTGGTTGAGTGGTGTAAGGAGATGGCCCAATTGGGACATGGGTTAGAGCTTATACAACTTAAATCCACTGTAGCTCAAATCTGTTAAGGGAGGCCAAACCCCTTTAAATATGATTTTCCTAGTAAGTCATGGTGGAGTGGGTTTAAAAAGAGGCATCTAGACCTTGTGTTACGTACAGCAGAGGGCCTTGACAGAGACCGGGCTTTAAATCTATGCCCTGCAATTGTTTCCAAGTTATATAACACTCTTTCTGCTGCATATGACCAACACTCATATTCCCCAGAGCCGAGTAAAACCACCACAGAGCCGAGTTAAAACCACCACAGGGCCGAGCCGAGTAAAACCACCACAAAGCTGAATAAAACCACCAAAGAGCCAAGGTATGACCACCACAAGGCCGAAGTATGACCACCACAAAACCGAGTCAAACCACCACATAGCTAAGGTATGACCACCACAGAGCCGAGGTATGACGACGACAGAGCCGAGGTATGACCACCACAGAGCCGAGTATAACCACCACAGAGACGATTAAAACCACCACAAAGCCGAGTATAAAAACGACAGAGCCAATTTATAACAACGATAGAGCCGAGGATAAGCAACACCGAGCCGAGCATAGCCACCAAAGAGCCGAGGTATAACCACACAGATCCGAGGTATAACCACCACAGTGCCGAGGTTAAACCACCACATAGCCGAGGTTTAACGAACACAGAACCGAGGCATAACAACCACAGAGCCAAGGGAATGAAAGGTTTGTATGCCGCCACAGTCGAACCAGGAGGGCACAGGCACCATAAAGAGGGATGAAGCGCGCGGAGGGCAGTGGTAGAGGCGTCGGGCATCGATGCTCCTCTGCACAACAGTTGGAGCCAGAAACGAACAACAAGCAGACCCGAAGCAAAAAACCCAGCTTCACAGAGAAGCCTCCGTTAAATGGCGGGAGACGACCGGTTCAAAAGGTTGGTGACCAGTTTGATTGGTGGACAGAACCTGCCACACGCTTGCCCACATGGTTGACAGTTGTCATACATGAAATATATCGAATCTACGTGGCATGGGGGCTAGTCATTGCTGAGGTGTCCAATGACTGACCCCTCTCCCCTAGTGAGAATTTCAGAAATTAGATCAAAAAAGGTAGTGTTTGATAAGCCTACCATTGACTGGTCCTCCTCCGCAATATTGCCCAATCGTTTCCTCCAACAAGTAAGCATGTTTTCCTCTTGAAGTTGAAATCTTGTATAGTCCTTTCCATAAATTATTGAACTTACTTGCTTTCCTTTATCTTCATTTTGAGCATCCTAATGGAGGACCACATCACCAATGCTGAAGTCATCTTCCTTTGTCTTGCGATCATACACTTTCTTGATTCTTTCTTGAAGCTTGGAAGTATTTTGAAACACCTCCTGCCTGGTTTGTTGAAAATGGATCATTTGATTTATCTGTCGTTGAACATCATTTAGTTCGCTGCCAATTTCCTACAACATCTTCATTACTGGAACAACGAGAGAAGTAGGAAATATTGTATCAACCCCATACACTAACTCAAAAGGCGACATGCCTATGGACTTCTTATTACTTACTCTGTCTGCCCACAAGGCATTGATGAGTTTCTTATGCCAGTTTTTCTTGTTTACCTCTAGCATCTTCTTGATAATGTTGACCAAGGACTTATTCAAATATTTGGCCAAACCATTACTTTGAGGGTAGTATGCAGTCGAATGACCCAATGTGATATTGTACTTCTCACAAAATTCCACCATATTTTTGGATTTGAATGCAGCTGTGTTATCCATGATGATCTTCTATGGACAACCAAATATGGACAAAATATTAGATTCTAAAATTTGAATGATAACCAAATTAGTTGCTTTCTTGGTTGGGATTGCCTCAATCCACTTCGTAAAATAATCTATAGCCGTCATAATCCACTTGTGCTGGGCGGATGATGAAGGATTGATCTCACCTATGAAATCAAGACCCCATTGCTGAAATGTCGCTTGGACTGATATGGGTTGCAAATGCAACGAGAGAAAATTCCTCTTTCCTTGGAAAATTTGACATTTGTGACAGTTCATCGCGGTCTTGTACACATCAGCAAAAAGAATGGGCCAATAGAAACCAACCCTCATAAAAAATTTCGTTGTGGTCTTCCAATATAAATGACCGCAATAATCACCCATGTGGAAATCACTCATCACTTCCTTCGCTTCACTTTCGATAAGGCAATTCAGTAAGACACCTCCTGGGTCTTTCCAATCAACACACTGTCTAAAATACAATACTTCGAAGCCTTTAATTTCAATGATCTAGCTCTACTTTTAGACACACCCACCAAAGGATGTAAATGTTGCAGAACATACACTATATCAACATACCAAGGTGATGAGATGAAAAATTGAGATACCTGTGTCATCAAATCATCAACTTCTTTGTCATAAAGTGCAGAAATCATATTTATATCTAGCCATGTAGATTTGATTCCGCCATCAGCTTTGCCAAACCCTGCCCCTTAATCAACTTTGTCGACTTTATCTCCAAATCATACTCAAGCATGGTTGTAATCCATTTCCCTCGCCTCCCTTCTGCATTTGTTTGCATCAGCACATATTTTACCGTTGCATTTAGAACATAGGCTAGGATGTGAGAATGTAAGATTTATACCCGGAATTCCTTGAGCACTTTCACCAAGGCCAAATATTTCTTCTCAATTATCTTATATCTTAGCGCTGCATATCTTATGGTTCGAATGAAAAAGGAAATTGGCTGCTCCGTCTTGGAATATTTTTTATGCATTAGTATGGCAACCAACGAGTGCTCGGAAGCAAATGAAAAAAATATGAAATCTAAAGTATAATCAGGGTTGATTAATGTGGGAGCACATGTTAAAGAAATTTTTACTGAATTAAATGACTTCTTCGCATGTTCTGACCATCTTACATAGTTTTCCTTCTTCGACATATCGGTCATATCTCTAAGGTGCTCAACGAGATTGGGGATGAATCTTCTCAAAAAATTTATCTTCCCATTGAAAGACTGAATCTCCTTCTTGTTCCGTGGGAATTCCAATTGTTGAATTGCTTCGATCCTGGAGGGATCAATGCAAATACCATCTTTTGAAATAATGTGCCCAAGTAATTTACCTTCCTCCCTGGAAAATGAACTTTTCTTCGGATTCAGAGAGATGTCGAATTTTCTGCATTTTTGAAATACTATCCTCAAATGGTGCAAGTGCTCATCATCTAACTATGCAAAGACTATAACATCATCAAGGTAAACTACAAGAAACACATCATTCTCATTCGAGAAAGCGATTTTCATAGCCCGCTAAAAAGTATCCCTTGCATTCTTGAGCCCAAATGGCATTTTGGCGTACATGAAGATACCCCATGGCATGGTGAATGTTGTCATCTCTTGGTCATTTTTATCCACCAAGATCTGGTTGTATCCTGAATATCCGTCAAGAAGTGACATCCTTGAAGCTCCAACAACCCTCTGCAAAATGTGGTCCATCTTTGGCAAAGGATAATTGTCCTTTAATGAGACCTTGTTAAGATTTTTGAAATCTATGCAGAGACGAATCTCTCCTATCTTCTTTCTTACCGGCACAAGATTAGACATCCGATCTGAAAATCGAATAGGAACTATGATATCAACCTTGTAAAGTCTATTTACCTCCTTTTTTATCGATGACAACAACTTGAAATTGATTCTCCTCAACTTCTTAGCAAACTAGTAACCAGAAATTTTCCATCTATATAATTTTCATCAGAAGTAATTGTAATACAACATGTTTAATTACACAAAAAGATTATAATATTAAAATTATAATAAGTTAGAAAGTTAATAACATTTTAAAAAACAATAATTAATTAATTTATAAATTAAAAAATAAATAACATGTCAAATTAAATATCAATACAATCATTTAATAGCTACACTAATTAACAAAAGAACTTATCACATTTAACAACTATATCTAAATTCATTAAATAGCTACACCAAATAAACAAAAGTACTCATCACATTTAACAACTTGATCAATGCAAAAACTCTCTAAATCCTAACATATATGTACATTAATATTAAAATCTTCATTCCTAACATCTTACATTTTAATCATATACATTAAAATAACCTCTCCTCTCATATTCCATTTTCAATATAAAAATGCCCAAATCAATTTAATAATAATGTAAATTCAAAAATATTGTGTATAAGTTCTCACTAAATTTCGATATTCGTCGCATAGCCTAAAAAGCTTTTCAGGTAAACCCAGTTAAATTTAAAAAAAAAAAAAAAACAAAACAAAAACAAAAATTAGATTGAATGGTTGCGAGCATGGATTTGATGTTGCTAATACATATATTCGGTGGCTGCAAAGCATATTTATGTTAAAAATGTAATATGTGAAGTAGAAGGGGAGATTATGTTCATAAATTTATTTTTTTAATTGAGGATTTCGAAAATATTTCGGAAAGACTTTGAAATAAAAGTGGAGGAAAACATCTCTTGACCAGAACTTGATCAGAAGGAGATGCTTACAGATTTGGGAAATATTAGGGACAGATTGTTATTATTTAAATAGTTTATTTATATATGTTTAATGGCCAAAGCCATTGTCACTGTTTAAGAGATAGGCAGAGATTCGAAGGTAGTCTCTATTTTAACAGAAATGGCTCAGGGATATCCAGCAAATCAACAACACCATTAGATTGTTAGCCTTGGTAGAATGGAACCACAGCTTCTGAGCATGAACTCAGAAGTTGATATGCCCCCGTCATTAAATCATCAAATGATTGAGTTTAGTGGTTTCTTGTTTTTCTATGAAGTACTCTTCTCTGACTGGTTCGTCTGTGTACCATTACTCGATGGTGTACTATTAGCTGGGGCTTCCACAGGGGAGGGTGAAGGGGCAGGAGAATCAAAGAATTTGTATGTTTCATAGCGAACTTTGCAGCTTCCAAGATAAGCCTCAGCCCCTTGAATTCCAGCATAAAATGTGACTATTTGTTCGATTGTGGACAATAGGCATCTTGTGCAGTCGTCAACAGATATATCTTTCCAGCACTGGACCGTACCATAGATCTCTCGAGACAAGGAGTCTGTAATTGTTCCGGAAGCATATAATCCAGATCCAGGTGTAATTACTTTATCTGACAATTTGTTAAATAGCTTCTCAACAGCCGCGTTAAAGACACCAGGGCTCGAAACATTTAGTTGACTGTAACTGTATTTTGCAGAATAATCAAGTCGACCAATGAAACTACCGTTTTCATAACGTAAGTAGCAATCTTGTAACCAAACTCTACCCCCAATGACATTCCCACAAAGTTGTCGAACGGCAGAGATTGCTTTTTGCGAACAATTGTAGCATTGTTGGGCTGTTGCGTATCCATCACACTGGAGAAGGCCATATATTTGGTCTGGGCTTTGGCCATACACAGAAATGTTAATAACATTCCAGTTTGGGACGTTCGTTGAACAAGCTTATTCAACTCTGTATTCAGATTGCTCTCACCCCATTCTCGTATACTTATTTCCGTTGCACATATGTGGTGTCTCTGCGTTGCAAATTTGTCCATCGTAGTAATGATGAAGGCCAACGCAGCAATTATGTAGAATAGCGTAATAGCTTGCCTGATCAGGAACAGGAGACAGCATGTAGAATCCCTTGAATGGAAAATGATATTCATAATAATGGCCATGGTTATTGAACAATGGACCAATGTTACCCAACATTAATAAATGGACAAATAGCCCATTAGGATGGTTATGAAGCTCTTTGAGGCTTACCTCTGGTGGTTATGATCTCAACCTATAATAAGGTTTAGAAATCAGAACCCACAGACAGGCAAATGTCTGGAATGGCTAAGGGCAATGTGAATCGTCTCTAGTGTTATGAATGAAAGAAAATTCCAGTCATTGAAAAGTTTCTGGAAAGTTACAGCTTGCACTGTGACTTGTCTATTTTCTTTCCTTGGCACGATGTGACCGAAGCTACCCACCACTGAATTAAAGAAAAATTCAGTCATTGAACAGTTTCTGGAAAGTCTGGTCTATTTTATCTTCATGTGACTCAGCGTCAAATTCCGCGCTTTGTTCTTCACGATGAAGAGACCCAGTAGTTTCCAAAAGTCTACTTGCATTGCAACTGGTCTATTTTCCTTGGCACGATGTGACCGAAGCCACCCACGATTGAATGAAAGAAAAATTCAGTCATTGAACAGTTTCTGGAAAGTCTGGTCTATTTTATCTTCATGTGACTCAGCGTCAAATTCCGCGCTTTGTTCTTCACGATGAAGAGACCCAGTAGTTTCCAAAAGTCTACTTGCATTGCAACTGGTCTATTTTCCTTGGCACGATGTGACCGAAGCCACCCACGATTGAATGAAAGAAAAATTCAGTCATTGAACAGTTTCTGGAAAGTTCGTCGCAGTGAGACTGGTCTATTTTCCTTGCACGATATGACCGAAGCCACACACCAAACTCTACATTGAATTACTGATTCGTAGCCTCTCACATCAAATTCCGTATTTTCTTCTTCATGATGAACACTTGAAAATAATTAATATACACTTGAGTAATTTTATTTTGTATTAATGGAGAGATCCTTACATTGTTGTAACATATCTCTTTAAGTTTGTTTATAACTTTCTATTCTTTTGTATGTATTATTTATTGTTATAGAGTATACTTTCCATTTGTGTGAAGTCTCCACTTGTAGTACTCATCTAGAGCTGCCTTTCTATTCAATTCAGTTTTTTATCATGGTATTAGAGCTTAGACCAGAGGAACTTGATTTGCCTTTAGAGCCCTAATGGCTACAAAGGCCTAGTGGCTATAGAGCCCTCGTGGCTACGGTGCACACACGAGCCTCAGTGCTCATAGAGGAGTAGGTGGACTGCAACAAACACTTCACTCACAAGAGGAACACAGTTCCTCATAGGTCTCAGATTTTTTTTTCTGAGCACAAGGCGGGTCGGCGCGGTTTTTTGCGTGACAGTCGCGCCGATCAGTGCAATCGGCGCATGCCTTTGAGAAATCAATGCATCTTTTGGGGGCATACCAGCCTAGATCCATCTAACTCTGGATCTATCATGCGCCGAGAGGGATCAAATCTCTCGAGGTGCAAACCTATTTTTTGAGTGCAAAACTTGAGGAAAGGTTTGCACCTCGAGAGATTTGATCCCTCTCGGCGCATGATAGATCCAGAGTTAGATGGATCTAGGCTAGTTCCATTCGGAGGCATCAACGTCACATTTTTCAGATTATTAAATTTTTTGTATATTTTTGAGATGTAAGATGAATCTAGGCTAGTTTCAGTCGTGTGCTGCCAAGGAAAATCTATCAAAGATATGATTAATTTTATCAGTAATATGTAAATATATCAAATATTAATATAATCATTTTAAATATGCTAAATATTTCAAAGATTAACTTGGTCATTTTAATTTTAAATTTTCTTAGTTACCTCAATTCGTTGAGATGATAATTATTGTTAATAACTATAATGATGAAAAATGATGAAATATTTTTTTTAAATGCGAAGTGACAATAAAGTGTTGAAAGATAGAAAATGTGAATAATAAGAACGTACTCATGTTACAATCAATCTCAAACTATTTTCTTCTACTATTCTTATTTCCTCCCTTGTTAGTTTTGTTATCTTTTCATACTGATTATATGAAAAAGAAAATTTAAATCATAAACCATTTAAATAATAGCTCAATCCTCATAGTAAACATGATACTGTCTGCTCGCTCTCCAATAATAGCTAAATTACTATAACACAAAAATCAATCTACATTGTTAATAACTTTTTGTGCTTACATCATAAAATCACGTATTGTTAATCCAATCACTTTAATATTAATGTACCCTGGCCATATATCCAATTACATCAAATCATAAACAACATATACATTGAAATCAATGCATTTAATGCAAGCAATCAAATAAGATTAGAAAATAACTTCTACAAGTGAAATCAATGCACCTAATGCAATCAATCAAATAAGATTAAAACCAACATCTACACTAAATCAATGCATTACTCAAAGCAATCAAATAGGATTAGAAATCAAGCCATCTACACCAAATCAATGCATTTAGCTAAAACAATCAAATAGAAATCACCACCTACACTAAAATCAATGCATCTAGTGCAAGTAATCAAATATCATTAGAAATAAATATCTACACTAAAATCGATGCATCTAGTGAAAATAATCAAATAGGATTAGAAATCACCATCTCCACTTATATCAATCCATCTTGTGCGAGAAATATTCCTCCCTCTCTCCACCCTCCATCCATATATATATCCCCCTCCATATATTCTTTTTTGTCTCTCTATCTCACCCCCTAAACACACGCTCTCTCACACTCCATACATATCAATCTCTTTTTCAATCACCCCCTCTCCCCATCTCTCTCTTCTTCCCTCTCTTCACTCTCCCCTACTAATATATCTCTTTCCTCCTTTTTTCCTCTCTCTCTCTCTCTCCATCTTCCTTATCACTCGCTCTCTCTCTCTCTAGAAACCATCTACACTGAAATCAATACATTTACTCAAAGAAATCAAATAGGATTAGAAATCGCCATCTACACTGAAATCAATGCATTTAGTGCAAACAATCAAATAGGATTAGAAATCATCTACATTGAAATTAAGTCATCTAATGCAAGTAATCAAATATAATTATAAATCGACATCTAAATTGAAATCAACACATTCAGTGCAAGCAATCAAATTGTATTAGAAATCACCACCTACACTGAAATCAATGCATCTAGTGCAAGTAATAAAATATCATTAGAAATAAATATTTACACTAAAATCGATGCATCTAGTGCAAATAATCAAATAGGATTAGAAATCACCATCTCCACTTATATCAATCCATCTAGTGCGAGAAATATTCCTCCCTCTCTCCACCCTCCATCCATATCTATATCCCCCTCCATCTATTCTTTTTTGTCTTTCTATATCACCACCCTAAACACATGCACTCTCGTACTCCATATATCTCAATCTCATTTTCAGTCACCCCCTCTCCCCATCTCTCTCTTCTTCCCTCTCTTCACCTTCCATCTATATCTCTATCTTCCCCTTCTCTCCCTCTCCCCCATTAATATATCTCTTTCCTCCTTTTGTCCTCTCTCCCTCTCTCTCCATCTTCCTTATCACTCTCTCTCTCTCTCTAGAAACCAACATCTACACTGAAATCAATGCATTTACTCAAATAAATCAAATAGGATTAAAAATCGCCATCTACACTGAAATCAATGCATTTAGTGCAAACAATCAAATAGGATTATAAATCATCTACATTGAAACCAATTCATCTAGTGAAAGTAATCAAATATAATTATAAATCGACATCTAAATTGAAATCAACAAATTCAGTGCAAGCAATCAAATTGTATTAGGAATCACCACCTACACTTAAATCAATGCATCTAGTGCAAGTAATCAAATATCATTAGAAATAAATATCTACACTAAAATCGATGCATATAGTGCAAATAATCAAATAGGATTATAAATCACCATCTCCACTTATATCAATCCATCTAGTGCGATAAATATTCTTCCCTCTCTCCACCCTCCATCCATATCTATATCCCCCTCCATCTCTTCTTTTTTGTCTCTCTATCTCACTCCCCTAAACACACACACTCTCGAAATCCATATATATCAATCTCTTTGTCAATCCCCTCCTCTCCCCATCTCTCTCTTCTTCCCTCTCTTCACCTTCCATCTATATCTCTATCTTCCCCCTCTCTCCCTCTCTCTCCATCTTCCTTATCACTCACTCACTCTCTCTCTCTCTACCTTTTTCTCTCTATTTCTTTCTTCTTACCTCTCTCCTCCTCCCCCTCCAAGTCCATCTCTCTTTCCCTCCCTCTCTCCACTCTCTCACATCCTCTCTCTTCATTCCTATATTTCCTTTTCTCTCCCATCTCTCTCTCCCTCTCTCTCTCTCTTCACCCACCAATTATGTTACTATATCCTTCCCTCTCTCCTTATATCTCCTTCTCCTCCCTTATCTCCATCTCTCCTTATTTGTCTCTTTATCTCAGCCCCAAACATACACGCTCTCTCTCTCTCTCTCCCTTGTCACTCCTTCTCTCTCTCTCCACTTCTCACTCTCTATATTTCTTATTTCCTACATCTCTCCCCCTCCAACTCCATCTCTCTTATCGATCCCTCTCTCCTCCTCTCTCTCATCCTTCCTCTCTCTCCCTTTCTCTCCCACCTCTCTCTCTCTCTCTTTTCCCTCCAATCCTCTCTCTTCTCCCATCTCTCTCTCTCTCTCTCTCTCTAATCCTCTCTCTTCCCCCATCCCCTTCTTTCTCTCTCTCTTTCCACCCCTCTCTCTCTCTCCAACTACATTACTATATCCCTCCCCCTCTCCTTCTCACTTCTTCTCTCCCCCCTTCTTTCCATACATCTTACTTTGTCTCTTTATCTCACCCCTAAACATACACACTCTCTCTCCATCTCTCCCTTATCACTCTCTCTCTCTATTTATTCTTAGTTATGTAAACTAATGAACATAAATATTCGTAAATATAAAGCAGATTATGGAGTAAATATGAAAAGAGGTTTTATTTACTTACCATACCTCTAGTTTATTTATATTTTTATTTATTTACCATACTCATTTTCTTTACTATGGTATTTGGCCCATAGGCTTGTTATATAGTTAGATTTTTATTTATAATCCTATTTGATATATTGTTATTTATTTACCTTACCTCTTTATGCCTATTTTATATTTATTTATTTACCATACCTCTTTATATCTATTTTATATTTATTTATTTATTTATCATACTTGTTTATACCTCTTTTATATTTATTTCTTTACCCATGGTATTTGGCCCATGGTATCAATATTAATTTGTCCCATGGTATTGGTCTCATAGGCTTCATCTAAATAAAACCTCTTTTTAAATATAAAAAGGTTTATGGAATAAATATAAAAAGAATTTTTATTTATTTATCATAAATATGTTTACATGTTTTTTTATTTATTTACCATAGCTCTGGAGTAAGTATAAATTCATTTTACAAATATTTAATTAAAAGAAATATTAAAAGATTTTGGATTTTGATTGTTTGTGTTGAATTAACTCTTTTCCTTTGATTTAGAAAATGGTATTGATATTATTATAACATAATAATATTAATAATAGTAATTATTATTATTATTATTATTATTAAAATTAATATTAATATTAAATTCATATTATTGATACATTGTGCAAATTTTTGGTTAAAAAACTATAATTGGAATGATTTCTATATAATTCTAACTCTATACCATGAATGCGGCGACTTAAACCAATAAACTCAATTACTCTATATTGACAATGAATATGTCAAATTCAAGAAAATCCGGAGCAGCTGCAAGCAACAATTAACATTTATATTATTTCTAATATAAGCAATGGATAAATATGCAAGTGATACAATATATCGCCATCCCAACTTAGCGCAATTGTATCACCATCCCAACTTAGCACACAAATGGGCTGATTGTTTTTTAATTCAGATTTACAGGTTCAGAGCATGATATAAAACCCTTCGAAATGCCGCAGAAATGCCCAGCGCTTACAGTTCAAAATGCCCAGCGCTTACAGTTCGAAATGCCGCAGAAATGCTTACGCCGCAGAAATGTGCTTACAGTGAATTAGAGCTGAGTTGTTTAAAAAAAAAATTGTTTATTTATATGATTCTTAAAATTTATTTGTTAAGCCGACCCGAATGTTATTTTTTATTTTTTATTTTAATTTTTTGAAATTTAAGCCGACATTGAGGTAAGCTGACATTGAGGACGTGACATACCTGACATCGGGGTCATATGGAACTGTAGATGCGCCTCTCGGCGCAACCAGTGTCGATTTCGGATTACTTAGCGAAATATTTCTCGACGCGGATTTTTTTGCTCAGAAGGGCGCTGACCTCTTAATTTGGTTCTGCACATGGGATTTGCCCGTTTGTGATGAATCTGAGTCGCAGACACAACAACTCTTCAGATCAGTGGCAAATCTGAGTTGCAGTCACAGAGATCGTGCCGGATCGGTGGCAGATCTGTGATTAGGGTCTAGTATGTATTGAGTTTTTTGTTAGTGTAGCTTGTAATTATTCAATTGGTTAGAATTATTAGAGGATCTACAATCCGATCAGTCCAGTATGAATAAATTTACAGAAATATACTTCAACGAGTCTAGTAAACTTGATGGGTCCAATTAGACCAACTGGAAATTCAAGCTACAGACACTTCTTGAAAATACGAGTTGAAAAAGTAGTTTTATTATTTTATTATTTTTTAATATTTTTACCTTTTTACTTAAAAAATGGTAAATCATCCCCCATGGTTGACATCATCATCTTGAATCCTATTGGTTCTTGTAAAGTTTATTTTGGTTGTACATTTTTCTTAAGAGGCCCATTTTAGACCTCAAAATTCCCCTAATCCCTGATTTGATGATAGCCTGAGAAACCATTTGTGAACGAATAAGCCTCTTGTCCTCCTACATTGTCAAGGATCTCATCAAAAAATGGAGTTGGAAATGGATCATGTACACAGACATCATTCAGTTTGCGCAGGTCCACACAAATCCTTATTTCTCCTTTTCTCTTCTTATCTTGCACTACCATAGGACTCACCCAATCAGACTCTTCCACCAGTTCTATAATGCTTGTAGAAACCATTTTATCTAACTCTTCCCTCACTTTTTGCTTATACTTTGGATTCAATCTGTATGGGCGTTGCTTCACGGGTCACGCATCATGTTTCAAAGTGATCTTCATGACTCCAAGCTCTCCAATTATCCCTTTCAACTCAGAGAACTTCGTGGAAAATAGGTCCTGATACTCTGTCAGCAACTCAACAACATTTCCCATTGTGTCATCATCCCAATAATCTCCAATCTTTTCCAACTTCGGTTGTTCTTCAGATCCAATGTTTACTTGTCAAATCTTTAAAGGCTTTGTAACATCCAACGAGGTAATTGAAGGCCCAACAACTACATGATGTCCCTTAGATTCAGAAATTGTGATATTCCTTGGATCTTATTCCATTTCTTTTATTGTCATATTTTTGCAATTGACAATATATCTCATCTGTGCATCCCATGTTGGCAAAGCGCACTCTATTGTTGGATTTGAAGTATCAAAGATAACTTCTTGCATCCCTTGCAACACTTTTCCCAAACAATCAAATCCACTTTCAAAGCTGAATGTAAAAATGAAACTTTTAGTCAGCGCAGACCATTCATTGGTTCGTTAGCACAGCTTCGTATCTAGGTACCAATCAATAGGCACCTTCCCCAACATGTGAATGAACATGTGCACCCATTCTAGTCTTGGCTCTATGCCCCATACTTCAGTCCATTTCGCTAGATGTTTGTGCGGATCATTATTCCTGAAATAAACTTCTTCCATCTTGGTAGTTGGACATTCAAAGCGCAATCTCATCATTCGAGCACATTCTTCCCAATTGCCTATCTTTCCTTTGTGAGTATCCCACCATCGTGTTGGAGTAGCATGCAATGTTATATCCAATGCATTGAATCTCTATCTTTCTAGAAAAGTCCTTTCAAGTTCCCCTAAAAACATGCTTACATTAGTTAAACCATCATAATACGGTAATTCTCGTACCTCTGATGATCTGCAGTGAAGTGATCTAGTCACTCGATTGCAACACAACGTAGATACTTCATGTAAACGGTTATGTCATCTCTCCAATTCTTCGTCTGAATTTGAGAAGCATGAGCTGTCCTTTTCCCATTTAAGCCTCCCATCAGTTGTTGGATTGATTCAATCCTCATCTCGTGCAATCAACTTGTAGATATGGCCAATATCATCATCAGTGTGCACAGGTTCTGTGTATCTTTTACCTTCTATAGGATCTAAGGGAATTATAGCTCTGGTTCCATTTTTTTTCAAATTCCATTCTTCTTCTCTTCAAATTTATGATTCCATCCATATCAATAGCCCAATCCAAACCCAAAAGCGCAGGATAATGGTCAGTGTCATCCACAATCTATATGACTTCAAAATCTGCAAGCACCTTAACTCCTTCAATATTAAATACCACTTGTGACAGTCTTCCTAATGGAATGATTTTATGTTGGTTTTCCATGCACAGTTGAATAGTAGACCATTCCAGCTTAGGTTCTCCCATGTGCTTCCAAGTTTTCTTAGGTGAGACATTTGCATCAGATCCTAGATCCAAAATGACCTGATCCATCTCATAAGCATTGATCTAAGCAGTCAAATGCATCTCTCATCCAGTTCTCTTCTTGTTATTTTTCTTATAGATCTTATTGACAAATTTCTATTCCATCTAAGGTTGTTCCTTTTTTGTGCAGTTATCTATCAGTGCTAGAAGATTTTATACTACCATTTTGTTGTGTAGTAACTCAATGCAATCTTGTAAGAATGGCTTTATTTCTTCATCTACGCCTGCCTCATTCATAGGTCTATCTGATGTTAATGCACTTGCTTATGCAAACCCATTCCTTGCTTTGAAAAAAGTTTATTTTTCACGATTTAAATCAAAGCCATCCTTTTTCTCAGGTGCTTTTCGAATCCATAGATCATCGTCTAGCTTCTTTCCTTTATCCTCACCAATGACTGCACCACTCCTCGTGACAACATTCACGCTAGGATCTTCTTCACGCAGCTCCACCCTGACCATCTGAATATTCTGCTTCGGAGTCTGCATCTTTTTCTTCTGCATCTTAGAAATTAAGATAGGACAATATTCTATTATATGATAAAAATACCTATTTTACCTGCATGATTGTCATGCATGGTTTGAACAGTCGCGTGCATAGTGACCATCATCTCCACAATTATAGAAAATGACATGTCCCCTTCCTCGACCAGTTGATCCTCCTCCTCTTCCTCTTCCTCTAGTCTAAAATCCATTGTGCCCAAACGAGAATGATGGTGAGGTAGGTTCGGCCTGCATTCTATACAGCTCAGCTATATCAATCATCAAATCAAAACTACGATAATGTTATTCATCGTGTTCTAGTGGCGAACTGAATCTAAAAAACAACTGCTTCAACTTAGGCATGTATTTCCAATCCTTGGACAAAAACTTGTTGCATGCAGACCCGTAGTTTGACAGATCGCACACCATACTGGAGGTGTCCCATTTGGTCCCACCGCGCTCTTCAGCAGGCTTGGTCCTCTAGTGTGCAAATAATCATTGAAGACTGGACATTGATCTTTATGATACCCCACAGCTTTGCATCGTATGCACCATACCTCTCCGCATACCTCCTTTCCCTTATCTTTGCACAGATTCTGAATCTCAAAATTCATTACTTCTAAATGACTCTTAATCTGTTGAGTTCCAATCATAGCAGGCACCAGTGCAACTTCTAGTTTCATTGCTATTTCAACAGCTTCAGCCTGCGTGGAAATCTTTTGTTGACTCAAGTACTGGTGCCGATGCGAGAGAATCATAGAAATAAACCATTCCTTGTGTTGGGTATCAGTGATAGTGAATCTACCATCTCTGATAGTGCAATTTAATCTATGATCTGCATCCCAGACGGATTCATTCACCTCCCGATGAATCTCTTTCAACTATGTAACACATTGTGCATGTGACTTAGGCTTTTTGAATTTTTCTTTTAGGGCAACCTTCATAACATCCATAGTCACATTAGGGTTTTCTGATACATATCTTATATACCAGTCCAACGTTCGACCTTGGAAACAAGTAGCTAACTGCGCTTTCTTAACATCATTGCTATTAACCTGTTGTGCTCTTGATACAACATTAGTGACAAACCATAATTGCTCTGTATCTTCATTTCCAATACCTCTAAAAGTAGGTAGCTTCATAGATGCGATTATATCTACGCCTGGGGGAGGTGGAGGTGGAGGTGGAGTGGATGACTTGTGAGATGAGTGTCTAAGGGGAGTGTATGGGATCTGAACTATGGTCAATACTCCCTGATTGTTTTGATCTTGTGAGACTTCGTCTTGGGAGACTTCCTCTTCTTCAAAGTGTGCAGATTCACTAGAGCTACTAGTTTATGGCTCGTCATCACTATCAGATCTACCCTTGAGAGGACTGTAAATAAACCCTTCTGCTCAGTACTCCATGTCTAAATCAATGTATGCTAGTATGAGCTCATCCACTGTCATTTGTGTCTTTGGTGGAAATGCCTCTCTCTTTTTCTGAAGTGCCCTTCTTAGGCCTCTAATCCTTGGCCTCTTCCTTCTAACCTTCTCTTTATTCTCATTTGAGTCATCTATATCAACTATTTCTTTTCCCTTTACATCCTCTTTGCCAGCATCAACTTTATCCCTATTCAAAATTATATGATTTACCTTCAATTTCATGTTCTCCTGCTCTAGGAATGAAATCAAGAAGTTGGCCTTGGACAAGTTTTCCATTAATTATATGATCTCGACATCTTTATCCATGATGACCTACTCTACTTATCTATGCTCCTCATTCATCTCCAAGTCTGCCATGTCAGTGTCAAAATGGATAGGTTCATCATCATGAAAATGTGCCTCATGTTGTGGTGATGATCTCTTTTTTGCTGATGTAGGCTTGGCCCCTTCCACAATTTTTGGAGAAAACACAAGCCTCCTACCTCTCTGATATTTTTTTGTCACCTCAACCCTAATGTATTCTTCATTGAAACTCTGCTAGATCAGCCAATCTCCATTTTTTTGGATGGTGCTGATGGTGTAGTTGATGATGTACCTTAGCTAGTAGGCTGACTAGAAGAAGGCAAAAGACATGGGACTGAACGAATGTTTCCAAAGTGATGTTCTCCTCTACAAGCTGGTGCAAGACAATGATTTTGATGAGGGCATGGTGAAAAAAGGCTCGCTTGATGATCACTTTTTCCGTGTTGCACTTTCTCTGCCATTTTGGTCAAGCTCTTGTAGAGGTAGTAGGGTAGGTTGAGAGGTTTTACCCTTGTGAAGTGCATGAGAAACCTGACATGGTACTTGTACAATCTAGAAAATATGCCCTCACATGTAAAGTACTTCATAATGGCCCTCATCAATGTAGCAAACTTGTCAAGTCGCTGACCAAAAGGAAACAATTTCTTAATGGCATCTTTGTAGTGACCTTTGATGAAAGGTTTGTAGTTCTGCACATCCAAATCTAGGCTCTTAAACCACTTTTCACCAATAGTAGCAGAATTGTAACCAAACTCTACCCCCAATGGCATTCCCACAAATTTGTCGAAGGGCAGTGATTGCTTTTTGCGAAAAATTGTAGCATTGTTGGGTTGTTGAGTATCCATCACACTGGAGAAGGCCATATATTTGGTCAGGGCTTTGGCCATACACAGAAATGTTAAACCTTGTTTGGGACGTGCATTGAACAAGCTTATTCAACTCTATATTCAAATTTCTCTCAAATTTACTGCATTTTGCATAGTTATTTCCGTTGCACATACATGGTGTCTCTGCGTTGCAAATTTGTCCATCAAGAGTAATGATGAAGGCCAACACAACAATTATGTAGAATAGTGTAATAGCTCGCATGATCATGAACATGAGAGAGCATGTGAATCCCTTGCATGGAAAATGATAGTCATAGTAATGTCCATGGTTATTGAACAATGGACGAATGTTACCCAACATTAATAAATGGATAGAAATGCTACCCGCAGGGATGGTTATGTAGTTTTGAGGCTTACCTCTGGCACAGGGGATTCACTGTGGGATCAATACTATAGCACATGGGTTCATATTGGGGGATATATAATGAGGAAAAGATTACATAATATATTGGGGGATATACAGGGGGTAAAGGGTTTTTATATTGGAAGGTATAAAAAATGGAGCTCAATGTCAATGAAAAAAATATAAAGGGTTATAAAAAATTGTAATGAAAAAATGGATACCTACAATGTATAGTGAAAGTAGGGGATTTTTAAATTGGGAAGGTGTATTGGGCTTATATTGGTAGGGGGTTAAATAATGTGATTTTTAGAGGAGTTTTCCAATATGTACTCAAATTCAGGGTATTGTTTAATATGCTACAATTGCACGTGATATGTTAGAGGTTCATTAAGTGAAGCCCCTGTGACCTCTGGTGGTTATGATCACAACCTATAATAAGGTTTAGAAATCATAAACCATAGGAAAATGTCTGGAATGGCTAAGGGCAATGTGAATCGTCTCTAGTGTTATGAATGAAAGAAAATTCCAGTAATTGAAAATTTTCTGGAAAGTTACAGCTTGCGTTGTGACTGGTCTATTTTCTTTCCTTGGCACGATGTGACCGAAGCTACCCACCACTGAATGAAAGAAAAATTCAGTCATTGAACAGTTTCTGGAAATTCTGGTCTATTTTATCTTCATGTGACTTAGCGTCAAATTCTGCGCTTTGTTCTTCATGATGAAGAGACCCAGTTGTTTCCAAAAATCTACTTGCATTGCAACTGGTCTATTTTCCTTAGCACGATGCGGCCAAAGCCACCCACCATTGAATGAAAGTAAAATTCAGTCATTAAATAGTTTCTGGAAAGTTCGTCGCACTGAGATTGGTCTATTTTCCTTGGCACGATATGACCAAAGCCACACACCAAAATCTACGTTGAATTACTGATTCGTAGCCTCTCACGTGAAAATCCGTCTTTTCTTCTTCATGATGAACACTTGAAAATAATTAATATACACTTAAAAATAAGTAATATTATTTTGTATTAATGGAGAAATCCTTACATTGTTGTAACATATCTCCTTAAGTTAGGATTATTTCCTAGGTTATAGGAGTTTGTTTACAACTTTCTATTCCTTTGTATGCATTTATTGTTGTATCATTTGATCATGTATGTAGAATGTACTCTCCATTTGTGTGAAATCTCTAGGTGCAGTACTCACCTGAGAGTTGCCTTTCTATTCAATTCAGTTTTTTATCATGGTATCAGAGCTCAGACCGAATGAGCCTAATTTTCCTTTAGAGCCCTAGTGGCTATAGAGGCCTAGTGGCTACAGAGTCCTCATGGCTACGATGCACACAAAAGCCTCAGTGCTCACAGAGGAGTAGGTGAACTGCAACAAACACCTCACTCACAAGAGGAACATAGTTCCTCACAGGTCTCAGATTTTTTTTTCTAAGCACAAGGTGGGTCAGTGCGGTTTTTTGGACGACAATTGCTTCAATTGGCGCATGCCTTTGAGAAATAAACACATCTTTTTAGGCCATACCAGCGTTGTTTTCGGGTTACTTAGAGAAATATTTCTTGGCGCGGATTTTTTGCAGAGAAGGTCGTTAATCTCTTAATTTAGTTTTGCAAATGGGATTTTCCCGTTTGTGGTAGATCTTTGTCGCAGACACAACAACTCTTCATATCGGTGGTGGATATGAGTTGCAGTCACAAAGATCGTGTTGGATCGGAGTTGCAGTCACAAATATCGTGTCGGATCGGTGGCAAATCTATGATTAGGATCTAGTATATATTGAGTTTTTTGTTAGCGTAGCTTGTAATTATTCAATTGGTTAGAATTATCAGAGGATCTGCAATTCGATCAGTCCAGTATGAATAAATTTACAGAAGCATATCTCAACGAATCTAGAAAACTCGATGGGTCCAATTATACCAATTGGAAGTTCAAGCTACAAACACTTCTTGAGGGAGCGAATGCGTGGTCGATTGTCAACGGTGATGACCAGAAACCAAACATTTTAACACGGGAATCTGCACTTATACAAGACTGGGATAAAAGGGAGAACAAGGCAAAATACTTACTGAATATATCTATTAAAGACAATATCATCCCATACATCAGAGATGGCAAATTTTCCACTGAGATCTGGACGACGCTCAAGAACTTATACTAGACACAAAACACAAACCGCATCTTTTCACTCAAGGGCAAGTTGTTTTCAATGAGAATGGAGGAGAATGAATCTGTTGTTGGATTCATTGCAAGGGTTAAAGACCTGAAGAACAGATTGACATCAGGGAGAAGGTGTCTAATTATGATCTAGTCACAATCACGTTAAACGGAATGAAGGATGAATATCATATGTTCATCACAGGCTTGGCAGCAAGGGATAAAGCCCCTGCATTTGAAGAACTGACAGGAATTTTTCTACAAGAAGAAGAGTGACGACAAAATTTGAGACCTCATAGTATCGATCTTGCGCCGATGGCAAAGAAAATTTCGTACAAAGGGAAATAGCCACAACAACAATAGAAAGGCGGTAGCACTTTTTGAAAAGAGACCATTTAGAGGTATGTCTGCAAATAATTTTTCTAGCCATTAAATTCTTTTACTGTGGGAAAAATGGCCATCAAGCTAAGTTCTGTTTTAAGAGACAGATAGATGAGGCTAGGAACTGTAGAAATTTTAATAAAAAATATGTATTGCCTGGATTCTCCTAATATAAAAATTATATTCCATTGTTAAATACATAATCGCTTCTACAAAAATTCTTGCGGAATTTAAAACACGATCGTTAATTGCAATATCAAGAAGAAAGATCAATCACACATAACACCGATGTTTTTACTGGGAAAGCATAAAGCTAAAAACCCCACTATCATATATTATGTATATATCATGGATCATGAAACAATCACATACAAAACTCTAATCCAATAGCTCTTAGTACAATATACAATCGTCTCACACTGCCATATAAAAATTGGCAAATTCATGTGCCAATTTATTGCCTCCAGACAGCCTGCCTCCACTGCGCAATCCCAACTGATAACAATCCCTGAATGAATGGAATCCTACTTGCCTTGACTATGAAATCCTCATGGGCACATCCAATGTGTGTGGTTGCATGAGTGCACCCACTAATGTGACAACTGATAGTCAAACTATCCCTTTCACCTACATATCAACTGGGTCTCCACTGGATCTAACATGCATGAAGTTAATAGTAGTAAATATTCAGTTGCATGTGAGATCACTAATTGTGAATTAATTAAATAATTAATTCATTGATTTCTCACTAGTGTATCTTCAGTTACAATTAGCACAATTAAGTTTAACTCACTTAACTGAGTTAAACTACTTTAAAACTCACATAACTACACATCCAACTCTGTTACAACTTCGAATCACTTAGTTACAACTAAGTCCAATTGCATGTCCCACCAACCAACCTTTGAACTCGAATTTTCTATAGCTAACTGATTTTCCACTTCAGTTAACTATTTCCAAGTGCTCATTGAGAATAGATTATTGTTTATTGTCCAACTATTATTAAGGGATAATAGTAGTCGAAATGAATATATAAATAGACATGTGATCTATAAATAGAACTCGCACATATATCTATAAATAGAACATCATCTATAAATAGAATTTTCTCATCATCTATAAATAGAATTTTCTCATGCATCTAAAAATAAACTTCCACCTAAAAATAGCCTGAGGCTCTATCCTAGTGTAGATGCATAATTTTCACTAGGATCTTCTTGTGAAATCTCAACACTCCCTCTCAATAAGAAAGGGATTATCCTTCGCCCAGATCGTGTCTCTATGGTATTTGAATTTTCTCCTGGTGAGCGCCTTCGTTAGAATATTTGCATCCTGGTCTTCTGTAGGAATGTACTGAAGCAACATGATCTTCCACTGCACACAATATCTGATATGATGATACCAGATATTTATATGCTTAGATCTATCATGACACACAAGATTAATCGAGAGTTTAATGCAACTCTGATTATCACAATGAATCACTATCGGATCTAAATGAGAACCAAACAAACCAACCAAGATATTTCTCATCCAGATAGGCTCACATGCAGCTTGCATCGCTGCCATGTATTCTGCTTCCGCTGAACTGAGTGCCACAGATCTATGCTTCCTGCTGTACCAAGAAACAGTTGTAGATCTGATACTAAAGAACCCCCATGATGTGCTCTTTCTTTCTGTTGAGCTGCCCGCCCAATCTGCATCCGTGAAGCCATGCAACTTCACCTCATCCATCTGTCTGTACCATAAGCCATACTCAGATGTGCCCCTTAGGTATCTTAGGACATGCTTGCCCACCTTCCAAAAGAGCTTGGTAGGCTTAACCATTGCTTGACTTAGGCATAGAATATGTCTGGTCTCGTGTTCACTAAATATGTTAGTGAACCCACTAACTGTCGATAGACAGTAACATCCACTACCTCTCCATATATAGCATCCTCTTTCCTCCAGTTTCCTGGAAGAGGAGTATCCATGGGTTTTCAACCCTCTATGTGAAACTTACCCATTATCTCCCTTGCATACTTGCCTTGAGACACAAAAATTTCACCATTTTGCTGCCATATTTCCAATCCAAGGAAATAATGAAGGAGACCCATATCCTTCATCTCGAACTCCTTTGCAAGGTCCTCCTTGCATGAGTGTATCAGCCGCTCATCACCAGTTTGTATTAAATCATCAACATAAAGAACAATGATTAAAATCTTACCCTCCACCACAATTTAGTATAGGTTTGCATCCGCCTCACTCTTAGTGAAGCCCAGTTCGGTGAAATAGATGTATATCCGAGTGTACCAAGCACGAGGTGCTTGCTTCAGCCCATACAATGCTCTTTTGAGTTGAAACACATGTGACTCGTTGTTGAAGATCTCAAATCCTGCAGGTTTCTCTATGTACACCTCTTGCTCAATGATCCCATTGAGAAACAAAACGTTCACATCCATCTGATGAATGCGCCAACCCATCTGCGCTGAAAGAACAAGGATGGTCCTTATGGAAGAATACCTTGCGACAGGTGCAAATGTTTCTTCATAATCAATCCCCTCGATCTATGAGAAGCCTTGAGCCAAAAATCTGGCATTTTATTTCTCAACACTCCCATCAACAGCTTGCTTTACCTTGTAGATCCATCTCGAACCTACCACTGATTTATCAACCGGCCTTGGAACAATTTCCCCGGAACACTATTTTTGACAATGGAGTCATACTCCTCCACCATTGCATATACCCATGTGGGATCCTGCACTTCTTCTTGAAAGGAAGATGGCTCAATCGCAATACATTTTCTCATGAGAGCCATGTATCCAGTAAATCGGTCAGGAGACTGTCTTTGTCTGTGCTATGAAGTAGGGGCTCCTACATTCTGTGCAGCATCAAGTCTCAACCTATCAGTGTCTATGGTACGCCTTCTGCTGGTTCTGATGTTTGGCTATGCGTGAGTGGACTCCTCCACTCCATGAACCTCCTCTTGTGGCTAATCCACATCTAGAGACTCATCTTTGGGAACCAACAGTTCATCCTCCGCATGCAAGTCTAGCTCCCTCTCAAGCGACAACCGCATGGCTTTCCATTCATCGAATTTTATATCTCGTCACATAACAGTCATATTAATGTTAGGAAAATACACACGATAATTATGGGGTGTTTCTGTGTACCCCACAAATATCCCAACTTCAGCAGTCGACTCCAACTTCTTCTTGGCGTTCTTGTTCACATGCACATAAACAGATGAGCCAAAAATATTAAAGTGTGAAACATCCGGTTTCTTACCAGTGAAAGCTTCTTCATGTGTACTCATGTCAAGTACTCTATGAGGACAACGGTTTTTCACATAAACCGTAGTGTTGCATGATTTCACCCACAAATGCATTGGTAGGCCTTGATCACGCAACATCGCTCGTGCTACACCCATGATCGTTCTGTTCTTCCTCTTCGCGACCCCATTTTGTTGTGGGTTATGAAGTGCTATGATTTATCTTCGAATTCCTTCTTTGTTGTAGAAGTCTTTGAATTCGTTAGAGATGTATTCTCCACCATTGTCACTCCTCAGAGCCTTCACTTTCTTCCCCGACTCTTTCTCCACCAATGCCTTAAACTCACAGAACTTTGAGAATGTTTGATCCTTCTTTTGCATGAAAAAGATACAACATTTATGAGAAAATTCATCAACAAAAATAACATAATAATTATGTTTTGATGTTGAAGCAACCGAGAATGGTCCACACACGTTTGTTTTAACTCTCTCAAGGATCACCAAAGCAGGGTTCTCCTTTTCATGAAAGGTGGACTTTACATACTCCCCCATGCTGCAACCCTTGCACTGATCTAACTGAGCAAGTGTTCCCATTGGAAATCCATTAGATATTTGTTGCATGACTTTCAAGGCTCCATGATGAAGATGGCCCAATCACATGTGCCATAATTCGCCCTCATCCCGGCTCACCACTTTTTCTGCCTTGCCCATCATGGCAGCACAACCATCTACCTCCAGCTTGTAGATATTCTTAACTCGAATCCCTATCCTCTTGGCTTGACCCATTGTTTTATGTCACAGGAAATATTTTCCATCGCTGAAAACGTCATAGACTATGTCCTCCAACATTGCGACTAAAACCAAGTTTTTCTTCAGACCTGGAACATGCATAATATCTTTCAATTGAAATGGTTTACCTAAATCCCTCTCAAAGGTAATGGTACCAATTCCAGACGCACTGTATCGTCCATCATCACCCATCTCTATATGCATTTGGAGATCTTTCTCCTCCAAGTCACTAAAAAGCTCCTTATCTCCCGTCATGTGGAAGGAAGTGCCACTATCCAAATACCACACCGATCCCAATGCACTTGACACCATGCATGCGATAAAGGAGAAGTCAAGTTCAAATTTCGAGGAAAGGGCCTCACCATCTGCAGCTCCAACAGCCTTCTTGTTCTTCTTCTTCTGCAGACAGTTAGTAGTGAGATGCCCATGTTCGTGACAATGAAAAAACTTCACTTTGGACAAATCCAGCTTCTTGCCTTTAGACTCGGATTTTGAATGGAATTTTTGCCCCTTCCCCTTCCTTTCCTTGGCAGCCAAAGAAAAATCCTCTTCATCATCATGCTTTGATGAAGATCCATCTCTGGTATTCTACGTGAACTCCTCCTGCACTAGATACGACCACAGTCGTTCCCAATCCCATAGTTTTTTAAGTCTGTTGATAGAGTCTTCATAGTTGTGTCAACACTTAGGAAGTCCCAAGAGATCCAAACTCACCAAATCATCATCAGCAACAGTGATTCCCACACTCCCCAGTTCATCCCAACATTGGACAAACTTCATGAGATACTTTGGAATATTGCTGCCCTTTTTCCATCTTGATCTTCCTGATTTTATCTTTCAACGCCAATTTCCTATGGTCGTTGTTGCTTTGGAAAAGATCCGTCAAAGACTTCCACATAGCATATGGTGTGGATTTCCCATGAAGGCTTGAGACAATGTGGTCTCATACACCTTCCAACAGAATCCTTCTCGCCTTTGCTATTTTCTTTTGCCATGCATCAAGTAATGCAGCTGTTAGTGTCAGTCTAGTCATACTGCCATCAGTGATCAAAATTTCTCTTTTCACATTTGCATGTTAGGAGTCCCATACCATAAATTTTCACCATTCCGTTAGGTCATGGATTCATTGACGGCAGTGATTTTTCATCAGTTTTCCCTCATGTGAAACTTTTTGATTCTCCTCTCGATGGTATTTAGTCCTGAGTTACTTTCACTTTGTGAGTCATGTCAGTAGGTCATAGGATGGGTCTCATTAGGTTCTAAGATCTCACCATGGTCAAATTAATGAGTCAAGTATCATTAAATATCAGCAAGGTCATGAGGAAGTCAATAAACTCAAAGTCACAGCACTTGGGAATATTAAAGAAATGTTTTATTCAGTTTGATGTAATTTTCACCTCAAAACCATGTTTTTAGGTGAAAACACTTTTAATTATCATCTTTATGTAATTTTATGTCATCATATGTAATAAGTCACACTTCAGAAGCTGTTATCTCCACAAAGTTACCGCCCTGCCCTTCAGAGAGGTTTGCCACAGCATTTTCAGTGTCAAATCATGTTCTAAGTATGTTCAACAGAAAGAGCCCAGAAAAAGCTTTCCAATGGTATATTACACTCTCAAAACTGACTCCTGGATTGAAATTTATGCCTAAGTGAACAAAGTCCCCTATACCCTAACCCTTCCCTTTTTTTTCCCACCTTCCCCTTAAACTTTATATTATTAAAGTTTAATATTTTCTTTTATAAAACCCCTTTTTCCCCATCCAATGGCAAAATCGCATTATTAAAATCTTTTAAACACATATTCGATTTAATAACCACTTCCCCTCATGTCCCTTTAAACTTTATAATAACGTTTTAAAGTTTGTTATTATAAAGCCTCGTTTCCTTTAATCCGATTAAACAAACCACTTCCCCTGCATACCCTTTTAAACTTTATAATAAAGTTTTAAAGGTTTTATATTATAAAACCCCGTCGACCCAAATCCCTTTCCCTTTCCAGATCTAATCGCAATTGCAACATTTGAACGGTGCATTCCGATGAAACCTTTGCGACTATGAAAACTCCGATGCGATTGGTTTAAGCCCAACCGTTGATTTGATCAATGATCCAACGGCCCACATACCATCGGCACTTTCAATTAATCCCCTCCGATCGAGCACTCCCGATTGCATACACCCGATGAGATCTTGGCTGTCGATCTGCCCATCCAATCGGACGGCCCATACTTCATCGACGCTTTCGATTGACTCCTCCCGATTGACATCCTATGATTACACCCTCGCTGTCGATCTATTCATCCAATCGAACGGCCTACAAGCCATCGCGCTCATCCCAATCGGAGTTTTTAAATAAAACCTTCCCTTCGCCCTCCTCCAATCTCCCGATGCCGATGGACCTTTGGGTCCCACTGCATAATCCTCCGCCCATTCATAATAAAAGGGCTTCTTCCCCTTGTAAAACTTAAATTTTATTTTAATTCGTTTTATAAAGCCCTTTCCCCCTTCGCTTATCCCCATCACATCGACATTTTCCATACGTGCTTTGCTTCCGCTCCCTCTCCCGATTCCGATCTCGATTTGGCCCGATCCCACCTTAAGACCCTTCCGCCCCGCTCCAAAGCAAAAGCGCTTTTCCCTTTTTTAAACGCTATAATTCAGTTTCAAAGTTTTTCAAAGCAATTCCCTAGCATCGCACATTTCTTTCCCATATAATGCTTTGCTCCCGCTTCCCTTCTATCCCCGATTTGCGATTGCAATTAAATCCCATTCCCCATCGCATCGCAAGTTTTTGACATACTCTCGCTCCCCTTTCCTCTCTGATTCCGATTGCGATGTATAACTCCCGGTTCCACCTTAAAGGCCTTTCAACACAAAAATTGTTTTCCCCTTTGTAAAAGCGCCAAAACTAATTTTAATGTGTTTTGAAAGGAAATATCCCTTTGGCCTATCTTTTATCCCTATTTCCCTTTTGCCAATCGAATCAGAGCTTTTCGGGCCTTGTTTCAAATATATCCAACCCCCCGATCCCTGATTGCAATTACATCATCGCAACATGTATTTTCAATTGCTCCATTATATATTGTATCCCCTCTTCCCCATTGATTCCAATTGCGATTGCAATTTTGGACCCCACCTCCTTTCCCTTCCCTCTTTCTCATTCGAAATGGGTCTTTCCTTCACTAAAGGCATAATTTCATTTTTTCAAAGGCATTTTCTTCAAAGGATAAAAATAGTGAGAGACAATTAAAGGGCCGAGAGCTAATTATGAAATAGAGATCTCTATGACAGCTATAAAATAGGGATCTACACTTCAGATTGCCTATTTTACATCCATCCAGCATATCAGTGAATCTCCCCAAGTGGTCAAAATGTATTGTTGTTCCTTATTTTCAGGGGCAGATTGTTGGTTCTCTTTTCTATGATCGGACTTCAGTTCTTGAGCTGGAAAACAACTCCTCTTTTTGTGGATCTACTTCCCTCACACTTCTGGTTTATTTAATGTAATTTTGAATCATTTGTAAAGCAGTCTATAAGTCAGTAAGTAAGGGAATAGTGTGGAAATCAAGGAGGACGCTCTGCGCTCCACTGTAACAATTTTGGACAGTGAAATAATAAGATATGCAGCTCTGATTTGTGGGATCTATGTGGTATGAAATTTAACATTTGTTCTCTCCTTTGTGTTCATATGTAAATTGTTATGTGTACCATTCATTCATAAACATCTCTGTTTGAATGCTTTCAAGATAGAAAGGTAGAATCCATTTGTTATGCTCTGCCTTGGGAAATCATTCAATACTCTGTGTTTTTCTTCTGTTTGAAAAGGATCCATCTCCCATGCCCTTTTAAGCTCCTCGCTAGTCTTTCCATTCCATCATTATTTAAACTTAAATGCTAAAGTTTCCTGCCTACCTTGCCCCATGAAATACCTTGTATCCCTGATTTAATTCCTAGTTTCAAAACTGTCCCATTTGTCCCATACATCCCTGAAAAATTCATTTATTAAAATATTTCCCATTATTATACCTAGCCTAAAATCAGTTTATAATTGTACTTTGTTGAATATCCTTTCACGGAGAGAGCCCTCTCCTGATCTTGTAGGGTTAGCTACAAGGCTGAGCGTGGTTTAAAGGTTACCTTGATTTTCTTTTTTAGGCCTGAGGTCCAAATCAGGCGATAACAACAGCATCCGTGGAAGTGGGCTTAGGAACATCACTGTTGATGAATTCCTTCAAGCCATTATCTTCAAGCACCACCTCCATCCTGTCCTTCCAGGTAATGTAGTTCGAGCTGACCTCGAGTGCATACTCTAGCCGCAATCCATTGAAAGCCATTTCGATGTTTACTCAACTGTAGCACCAAGAAAATCTTTCTGCGAATTCGAATTCTTTCCACCAACAAACTCAGCTCCTACTTGAAATTGCAATCTTCTGTGCTCTGATACCATGTAGAAATTTTAATACAAAACATGTATTTCTTATATTCTCCTGATCTAATAATTATATGCCACGGTTAAATATAGAATCACTTCTACAAAAATTCTTGCTGAATTTAAAACATGATCGCCAATTGCAATATCAAGAAGAAATATAAATCACACATAACATAGATGTTTTTACCTGGAAAACATAAAGCTAAAAACCCCACTATCATATATTATGTATATATCATGGATCATGAAACAATCTCGTACAAAACTCTAATCCAAGAGCTCTCAGTACAATATACAATCATCTCACATTGCCATTAAAAAATTGGAAAATTCATGTGCCAATTTACTGCCTCCAGACATCCTGCCTCCACTGTGCAATCCCAGCTGATAGAAATCCCTGAATGAATGGAATCTTGCTTGCCTTGACTACTCAATACTCATGGGAACATCCAATGTGTGTGTGGTTTCATAAGTGCACCCACTAATGTGACAATTAATAGTCAAACTGTCCCTTTCACCTACATCTCGATTGGGTCTCCACTGGATCTCACATGCATGTAGTTAACAGTAGTAAATATTCAGTTGCATGTGAGACCACTAATTTTGTATTAATTAAATAATTATTTCACTGATCTCTCACTAGTGTATCTTCAGTTACAACTAGCACAATTGAGTTTAACTCACTTAACTAAGTTAAACTACTTTAAAACTCACATAACTACACATCCAACTCTGTTACAACTTCGAATCACTCAGTTACAACTAAGTCCACTTGCATGTCCCACCAACCAACCTTTGAACTCAAATTTCCTATAGCTAATTGATTTGCCACTCCAGTTAACTATTTCCAAGTGCTCATTGAGAATAGACTTTTTATTATTGTGCAACTATTATTAAGGGATAATAATAGTCGACATGCATCTATAAATAAACATGCGATCTATAAATAGAACTCGCTCATACATCTATAAATAGAACATCATCTATAAATAGAATTTGATCATCATCTATAACTAGAATTTTCTCATGCATCTAAAAATAGAGTTCCACCTAAAAATAGCCTGAGGCTCCATCCTAGTGTAGGTGCATAATTTTCACTAGGATCTTCTTGTTGAACCTCAGCAGGAACAAGCAGAGTAAGCACATGGGATATTTTTCCGATGAAGGTCACAATCATGATCTTCGATTGTTTGTAGCTGATTGTGCTCTTTCAGCTTCTAAGGAGGATGAGGACGACATATGGTATGTTGATTCTGGTGCATCCTCACATATGACAGGTAAGAGAAATTGGTTTGAGTTTTTTAAAGAAACTTCTTGTAGATCTAAAAATTTTCTAGGAGATGACAGAGGTTATGAGATCAAAGGGTACAGTGATATTCCAGTAATGTTTCCTAAATATGACATCAGACATATTAAGAATGTGATGTATGTGCCCGAGATTAAGAAGAACTTAATCTTTGTATCAATGATAACATATCAGGATCTGCTAGTTGAATTCTTCAAGACATATTGTGTCATAAAGGACAACAATATGGAACCAGTTGCATTAGGAGTGTGTGTGGGGAGCCGGTATAGATTGAATGTCAAGAGCAGGCCACACCAAGCTCTGGTTTCAACAGGATTGACAACCGAGAATCTCTGGCACCAGAGATTTGTTCATCTTAACTTACAAGACCTCATGCTACTTCAAAGAAAAGGTATGGTCGATGAACTCCCTGCTTTTCATAGTGTTTAGTTATATTGTGATGGATGTGCATTAGGGAAAATGCATAGAGAAGAATTTCCTTTGCATACTGATAGGAAGAAAAGAGATATCCTAGAGCTGGTGCATACAGACATATGCGGACCTATGCAGAATAGGTCGCTAGGTGGTGCATATTATTTTCTACTATTTACTGACGATTGCACTAGATTCTCTTGGATATATTTTTTAAGTAAAAAGAGTCAGACCTTTCAATGTTTTAAATAATTTAATACTATGGGGGAGAAGCAGACAAAGAAATTCATAAAAATTCTCCGCTTCGATAAAGGGGGTACAGGTTGGGTGAGTTCATGAATTTTTGCAAATATCATGGGATTTTTCAACAGTTCGCAGTGCCTCACACTCCGCAAAAAAAATGGAGTTGCAGAATGAAAGAACAAAACCCTATTGGAGTGCGCACGAAGTATGCTTCAAGGTAAGGGTCTATCAAATGGGTTTTGGGCTGAAGCCATTAACATTGTTGTTTATTTAAAGAATAGGATTCCTACTAAATTTCTTAACTTTAAAACACCTTTTGAAGCACTTTATGTATTTAAACCTACAGTGAGTCATTTATGAGTTTTTGGGTCAAAATCCTTTGCCCATATACCCAAGGAGGATAGAAAGATGTTAGATCCTAAGGCCATGAAATGCATCTTTGTAGGATATTGCACTGATTTTAAAGCCTACAAGTTATTTAATCTCGTGACTCATAAAATATTTGCAAGTCGATATGCCATATTTCATGAGCAGGTTGAGGAAGGAAAGGAAGACAGTCATAAAGAATGACACATTCCATTATTGATGGAAGAAAGCAGTGATGATAATCAACAACAAGAGTAGAAAGAAGTAGAAACAGGTGATGTAGTTAACAAGGCAAACCTGCACAGGTTTGAAGCAAACATATTTGAGGTGAGTCCTCTACCGAAAAGATCAAGTAAGCATACTCAATTACCAGCCAGATTGAAAGACTATGCTTTAATTTCAAACATTTTAAATATTATAGAGCCCACAAACTATAAAGAAGCAAGTTAATTTGATGAATGGAGGGTTGCAATTAATGAAGAAATAGAATCAATTATTAGAAACCATACTTGGGATCTAGTTGAAATGCCGAAGGAGGAAAAACACCCATAGGTTTTAAGTGGCTTTACAAACCTAAAGTTAATGTGGATGGGAATTTAGATAAGTTTAAAGCTATACTGGTAGCAAAGAGTTATTCAGTGGAAGAGGGAATAGATTTTGAAGAAACCTTTGCTCCTGTAGCCAAATTGAATACCATTAGAATGTTAATTTCTTTAGCAAAAAAATATCAGTGGAAGCTACACCAGTTAGATGTGAAGTCTGAATTTCTTAATGGTGATTTAAAGGAAGAGATTTATTTAGTCCAACCTAAACGGTTTGTTAAATAAGGGAAGGAATATCTAGTGTGTAGGTTGAAAAAGGAACTATATGGTTCAAAACAAGCACCCAGGTCTTGGTACAAGAAGATTGATTCATTCTTCTTACATAATGGTTTTCATAGGAGGATGAATGATCCAAATATGCATACCATGTATAATAAATTGAGGCAGATTATTTTGATTTCTTTGTATGTGGATGACATGATTATAACAGGTAATGCAAGCGGCTTTGATCAAAGAAATCAAATTGCAGATGTCGCAAATTTTGAAATGAAATACCTCGGAAGTCTACATTATTGCTTGGGTTTGGAATTATGGAGAGACTCTGGACATAATTTTCTTACGTAAGGGAAGTATGTCAGAGGTCTTCTCACAAGGTTCAGGATGGAGCAGTGTAAGACAACATCAACACCTTTGCAGTAGAATCTGAATTTATACAGTGACTATGGCTCTAAGGAGGTGGATGCCACTTTGTATAGACAACTAGTTGGTAGTCTGATATATCTAGCTACAACTAGACCAGACTTAGCATACTTTGTTAGTGTGTTGAGCCATTTTATGTCTAAACCTCTTGAAATTCATTGGGTGGCAGCAAAAAGTGTGTTGAGGTATCTTCATGGTATTAGTGATTATGGTATTTTATACACTAACACATCTGATGTTATTTTAACAGGTTTTTCATACTCGGATTAAGCAGGTAATCTGTATGATCGAAGGTCCATCACAGGTTATGTATTTATTGTTGGATTTGGGGTCATAGTATGGAGCAACAAAAATAAGAGTACTATGGATTTATCTTCAGCTGAAGCCAAGTACCAAGAATTGTGTGAAACTACATGTGAAGTTATCTGGTTGAGAAGGATCCTCCATGATGCAGGAGCAAAGCATGAAGAAGCAACTACCATCAAATGTGACAACCAGAGTTCCATTAATCTAGCAAACAATCTAGTGTTTCACAAGAACACGAAACACATCGATACTCAGTTTCACTTTGTTCGAGAAAAAGTCCAGTCAAAAGAAATATTTGTTGAATATTGTCAAACTTGTGACAATATGGCAGACATTTTTACTAAGCCTCTTGGGAAAGTAAATTTTGAATTTTTTAGAGGGATGTTAGGAATTCAAGACAATCCTTTCTCCATTAAGAGGGAGAGTTGAAAATAATTAATATTATTTTGTATTATTGGAGAAATGGTTACATTGTTGTAATGTATCTCCTTAAGTTAGAATTAGTTCCTAGGTTATAGGAGTTTGTTTACAACTTCCTATTCCTTTGTATTTATTTATTGTTGTATCATTTGATCAATATGTAGAGTGTACTCTCCATTTGTGTGCAGTCCCCAGGTGCAGTACTCACCTGAGAGATGCCTTTCTATTCAATTTAGTTTTTTATCATGAAAAAACCAAGCAGTTTCCAAAAACCTCTCGAATGACGTTGACATTCTATGTTGACAGGAAACCGCCAACTGAACTAGAAACTGAGTTAGAAGGTTCTTCTTAAAAACAAGGAAGACAAAAACTGATTATAGAGATTAAAGCTAATACTTATAATAAAGGGAGGGAAAGGGATTATTCTAAGTCCAAATGGAATAAAGAAATTGGATTGTTCATGGGGATTAGAACACTCAACCAATATACAAGTTAAATCTTGTACTCTTTTATTGGGCTCTACTTGGATTTCTCATGGTGGATTGCCAAATTCTTAATTCTTATAGGAGATTTTGAAATAATCATAAAAGCTATGCAAAATCCAAAGGAAAACATCCATTCACTCATGAAACAAAAAAAATGTTAGAATCTAACAAGAAATTTGAAACTATGAAGAGATAGGATTTTTCCACATCCAAAAATTTAATGAATGTAACTATACTTAACTAATTTAATGAATGTAACTATATTTAACTAAAGAGGCATCCTCCCTCCAATAAGGAATTTTGGTTCTCTCTTTGGAGAACCATGACTTCCCTATTCCATAATTGATTTGTCTTATGCATCTAATTAAGCAAAATGGGTGTTCTTTTCAATAATTCACTTCTCATTTGACTCATTATCCCACTATAGGTTTGACATATGTCACATCGCATAATATTGCTCTTCTACGCTTGGAGGTGATCGTTACTATACCTTTTATGGCTTGATCCCCTCCATCAGATCCCTTTGAATGTTTTAAAATTTTCCTTAGTGAGCTAATATTCTTAGCTCATGTACTTAAAATCATGCCCTGATATATTTATAGGATTTTCCTCCTAAACTTTGCCATGTTTTCTTTGTAACTTTCCTTAATCCGTATGATGTTATTATTGTCACTTGCTACTTCAATTAGGTCTAATTCATCTCTATAGAATTTTCTTAAAAGACATCGTTATACTATCTTTAAAAAAAAAAATCATATAACACTACAGAACATAGCTTTCTCACCTAGCTACCCATGAGGTCTAGATCAGTTGGTTTTTGTGGGGTTTAGTTCGGATCAAGTCTTTGATTTAAATATCATGGGGAGGAGTCGACGACGGGGACCAATTACATGGGATAAAAAGTGTCTCAAGGGGACATCGCTCACACAATATTGTTAACAACATCATGTAGATGGGTAGTGGGTAGATTATCCGTCCATCTAATATGTGGCATAGCCTCATAGCCTCAATCTAGAAAGAAGAAAAATACTAATTATAGAATTTAAAACTAATACTAATAATTAGGAGAGGACAAGAGAGCTTACTCTAAACCACGATTTAAGAAATAAATTGGATTATTCATCAGGATTATGACACTCAATCAATAATCGATTTGACTCTTGTCCTCTTTTTATTGGGCTCCAATTGGCTTCCTCATATTAATCACCAAATTAGTGGTTTTAGACGGTTATGAGACAATCGTAAAAGATATGAAAAATTCAAAGGGGAATGTCTTGTTGGACACTGCAACCGAATACGAAGGATAAGCGTGAATTGCTTCATTATTCTCAAGGATGTTAAATATAAATACATTGTCTCACTATTGGATTCATCTTCTAAGGTTTCTTGGACTCCCCTTGATGGTTCACCTTCCACAAAATAACCATTAGTGTATTAGGTGTCCAACATTTCCCGTTAATCTGAAGGGGTCTATATGAGTCCAAGAAAAGAGTCGTAATACACAAAAATGAAAAAAATGCATGACAACAATAAAATGAATGTGCTCTCTCAAATGAAGGTATAAGGTGGGAGAACTCAAGGTCTCAACAGGTGGTGGTTTAAAGCTAACCACCAACACTGGAATTCTTAGTCCAGTTTTTGGAACAATTCCAAATATGGCTAGAAGTTGAAGCCTTCGGCTAGAGGGAGTGCTCCCTAATGTATTGAAAAGGGTGACCATTGGGGTCTCAACCTAGAACTCTTGATGCAATTCTTGGAACAATTCCAAATCTACCTAGAAGCTGAAGTCTTCTGTTAGAGGAAGTGCTCCCTATTTTTCTTGGAAAAGGGATACCATTGAGGTCTCAAACACAGTGGTTTAAGGCAAACCACCAACTCTGGAATGCTTAGTGCAGTTCCTATAATAATTATAATTATGGTTAGAATTTGAAGTCTTCTACTACAAGAGGTTCTCCCTAATGCTTTGAAAAATGAGACCATTGGGGTCTCAACCTAGAACACTTGATGCAAATCCTGAAACATTTCCAAATCTTGCTAGAAGCTAAAGTATTCTGCTAGAGGAAGTGCTCCCTATTTTTCTTGGAAAATGGAGATCATTGAGGTATCAACTAGCAGTGGTTTAAGGCTCATCACCAACTCTAGAAGGCTTAGCGCAATTCCTAGAACATTTCCAAATTTGGTTAGAAGCTAAACTATTTTGTTAAAGGAAGTGCTCCCAATTTCATTTTGAAGATGACTGTAAACTAAATCACGCTCATAACTTTGACTCTCGTTGCAAATTTGATTCAGGTACATGATTGAGGCTCTGGTTTTCACTGTTGCTCAAGTTGTGGTTAGGCTCTTTGAAACTTTTAGTTGATCATCAATTACCCCTATCAGATAGAAGGTGAGAAGATGATATCAATTTTGCTCAGTGTCACTTGTACATGTTTGATTAATAGGCATTAAAACACAAGAAGACTTAGTTTCAATCCCCTCTTATCTCATACACAATGAGAGGATGAATATGTTTATAAAATGATCACCTGAATGAAGATAAAAAAAACAATGATCCTTCATGCATAGAACTCAAGAAGGGTGTCAGTTTATACCAAAAATGCACCCATTTACAATGCAATTTCACTAGAAAACTTAAAATGAAACAAAATTTGAAAGTTACAATTGTTTTAATTTGAATGCCCAAGGAATACAGTGCTTCTAAAATTAAAGGAAGAATACCCAAAGCCAACAAACTTTATTAGCAATTGAAAGAACCTCTGATGGATATTACTGCCTCACTAATATAACTCACTTCTTCAGTGCATATACTAGAATGTGATTCAACATGCATATATATACCATCAACTAGTGTAATCAATGAATCAAACAACATATACCAACGCAATCAACCAATGCATGGGTCAAATATAACAACCAACACATGCCTCAAATATATATAACATCGCAAATAATATATAAGCAACTACTTTATTCAACACACATACCAGGAGCTATGCAAGGTATACCACTCATTTATAGTGCATATATAACTTCAACACTTCAATCAATGCACATATACTAAAGAGGGGCCGACCTTCAATGCTTCAAACTATGATTCAACACATTCTTCATTCATTCCAAGAAGGATGTCACAAGTTGGCTTCACAACTAGGACACAACTCCTGGGTTGTCACTCTCGAGTTTGGATCTATCCACAACCTTCACATCACATGTATCATGGTTCTTGGCTAATATTTTGTACCATGCCACATTTTTTCAACCCATGGTGCCACCCATTTTAATCTGTGATCTGGCGCATACAGAGAAAAATGGTAAAACATTTTACTATGTAATGCTCATGGGGTGGTTAGAGAACAAGAATTTGAGCAACATAGTAAGGCGAGCTTTGTACTTCTCACAAAACAAAAAAACTACCGTTGAATGTAAAATACCGTAGTTCTTGACTAGTGCATGGAATAAAGGCATGAACATGGGCTTCAAATAAATGTATATAGAATATACACCATCTTCAATCCTGCACTACAAAGCTATATGTCTGTATTCCCCATGGAATATTTTCTATAATCTTCTTGCATATTTTTCATCAGACGGTAAAATATGCATCACCATACATCCAGACATGATCCATTTGGACCAAGGTGGAGAACAAACTCATGCTCGAAACATAGTTACAATACGATATGATAAAAATTCGTATGAAAAAATTTTATTTCGAAAAAAATTTGACAGTATACATCTTAACCATTTAAATATATATATATTTTTTTTCCCTTGTAACAACAATGCATTCTACTCATATTCTTACCATTCATTTTAAAACTTAAATAATTTTGATAACAATTTTAAAACCGTTATTCACTAAACATAAACACAACCACACTTAAGTTATCTCCAAAATCTCTCTAAATTTCAAAACTCAAAACTATATCCCTCTCAATTTTCATAACTTATCTAAAATCCTGTTATATTTAGGCCGATAGGCTTTCTCTTTTGAATCAACTCTTTTTTTTTTGTCAACCAATTCATTTTGGTAATGACACATGTCACTAGTGAGACATGTGTGCAAAAAAAGTAGTAAGTTCACATATTTCCCTAAATTTTTAGGAATTTTCTTGATTCTTTTGGCAATAGAATTAGGGATCTTTCCAAAAGATTCTTTTCCTCTATAGAAAGTAGCCCTAAGGTAATGGCACATGTCACTACTGAGACATGTGTGCAAAAAAAGTAGTAAATTCACATATTTCCCTAAATTTTTAGGAATTTTCCCTCATAACTGATTCTTTTGGCAATAGGATTAGGGATCTTTCCAAAAGATTATTTTCCTCTATAGAAAGTAGCCATAAACTTCTAAATTTCCCAATTTGAGCTGGGAGGTTTCCATATAAATGGTTACCTCCCATATCAAACCTCTCCAACTTTTGAAGCATTTTAAGTGATGATGAGACTATCCCCGTATTAAAAAATATTGTGACAGAGTTCAGCCGAGCGAATTCAAATGCAGCAGGAGGTGAGTGCCTTTCTTTTCATGAATTTAAGAAGTGCTTGAAGAGTGATGTATTTTTCCTGCAAATAATTTGTATGGTACTTAATATTTATCACAAAACCAATTCTGCAATTTCAAATTTATCTTCCCTGTAAATTGAATATAAAACCATGGTTATTTGTTTTTATTTTTATAAATTGTTATTGTAAATAGATATGTTATTATTTTTATAAATTGTTATTGTAAATAAATAAATTTAGAATATATGTTTATTTGTGAGATTTTTGGACAAATAGTTTTTGGAAATTTAAGTTTTGAAAAAAAACCATAGAGATTTTTGGGAAAATAAGTTTTGGAAATTTTTAAGATTGCAAACATTTCAACAATGTGGCAGCTAAACACAACCAAGCTGATAGACCACAACTCTGCAATAAATTTGTCACTCATTTTTATTTGTTTCAAACGATATGCCACACATTTATTCTATATTTTGTGTATGGTCTAATGGTTGGTTCTATGGGAGATTTAGTTTTATTCTGTTTTTGAGATAATATCATTTGTAATATTTTATGACAATAGTGAAGGGATGGACTCCCTATATCTATTAAGTGAGGGTGAATACCCTCATGAGTATTTTATATTATAATTAAGCGTTCATTGGTTTTCTACCTACTCCAAGCTTCTAGAGTATCGGTTTCTTAATGATGTGGTTGTCTATCGTCACATTTTTATGATGTTTTGTTCTCGTAAGATGTGACATTTGTATTATCGAGAATACGATTAACTAATTGAGTTAAAAATCATGGAATTGATGCAAAGTTACATCAAAAAGTTTATGTTAATATTCTCTACAATAATGGCTGCACGGTTATGACTATTATTCAAGCATTAAATACTCTATATAATAATGAATATTTCATTAGTTTTTACTAGTCCGTGGGTCCAATCCAACAGATTACATATCTATCTTCAGAGCTCGCTCCGTACAATTTCAATTTCTTTGGTTGAAGTGTTATGGTCCAATCCCCAACAAGATTGATATCATCCTCCCATAGGCCTCGCTTCCAGACACAATTTCAATTTCTTTGGTCGAAAAAGAAAAAATATTAAAAAAAATCAAAGCCTCATCAAAAATATGGAGTGATTATCAAATTTCAACGTGACGTAAGTTGGGCAACTCTTCCCGCGCACACGTATTGTGTGAAACTGGCAGACCCGAGTGAAAAACATAAATGTGAATTTGGTTTGGTTAATAGTCAATTTATCCGCATTTGTTTAACAAAAATGGCTGTACAATGTAAACTACGGTGACCTCATAATTGACCGAAAAAGAGAAATTGTCATTTTATCTTCATTTGTCAGAACAGGTATTATGGTATTGTGTTTTTTCGATATGACATCTAGTTACTTGTCATTTAAAAAAAATTATGTTTTACACATAGTTTAAGTTTAATTTTGTTTTTGTAAAAACCTTTTCGTAATAATCACATATAATGGAAATGTTGTCGATGCGTTTCTAACCAACCAAAAGGTGGTTTATCATGGCACTCGTTTTAATTTTGTTTATTATATATTTATTTCTATTATTTAAATTTATTTATCTAGCTTTTGATTGGTTAATAAGTTCAACTTGTTATTGCAAAATACATTGCAATTCACGCCATTTTTGTCGAATGTTGCACGAGGCAAAGGCCAAATTTCACATCATAAGATTAAACCATTAAAACATTAGAACCATGCGACATCATTCTTCCATCGTGGGAGCAAAGAAAGGCCAAATTTCACATCATAAGATTAATCCATTAAACCATTGGGACCATGTCACATCATCCTTCCATCACCAGAATTGCGTAATCATTAATTAATAATTAAGCCAACCCCTTATTCCAAGGTTGGTTTAATTTAATATTTTTTAACTTAATGAAGTTAAAATATTGTTAGAAGTTTTTGAATAGGTACACATGTTCATGTTTCTCGTGTATCAATATACTTTAATTAAAGTGAGGTGCAAATAACAAGAGAATCTAATTGAATATAGATTTATAAAAATTTTATTAAAGACTTATTTTCACATATTATATGTTTGCATTGACACGAAGCATTTATAAGAAAAGTTTTTATTAGGATTTAAGTTTTACTTAAGTTTAAGTTAAATTATTAATATTTTTAAAAGTTAATGAAGTTAAAATGTTGTTAAAAGCTTTTATTAAGTACACATGTTCATGTTTGTTGTTTATCAATATGTGTGATTTTAATTAAAGTTTGGTACAATTATCAGGAGAATCTAATAGAATAGATATTTAATTATAATAATTTTATTAAAGACTTATTTTCACTCTTTATTGACCAGAAGTATCTAATAAGAAAGAAAAGTTCTTATTAGGGTTTAAGTTTTACTTAATGTAATTGTAATTTCATTGCATTGTTATATGTTTTAAGTATATTTTCTAATTTAAGTAAATTTGCATACTTCAAGTGGGACAATGTATCATGCCATCTAATTTTAAGTAAAAATAGCATCTAATTTTTTGATTAATAACCATAAATTCCTTTAATTATATATATATATATATATATATATATATATAACTTATATTTTTTGTTATTATAAATTCTTATAATAATTTTTTTATTTTTCTCATTATAAATTTTCAAAAAATATTACTTATTCATAAATTATATTTTTGACGACATATTTAACAAGAAGAACTACCCTTTAATATGTGTGTGTGTGTGTTTTAGGAAAATGTAAAAGCTTTTAGATGACTTTCTCAACAAAAACATTATCAAGACAATATGACATTGTTGTTGTGGTTAGGTGGAATTGGATTAACAAAATACCTCAATTTACCATTTACTAAAAACCTAAATTGATTAGATTGCAAACCTTAACACTAACATAAATTCTTAATTTTTACTTTAACTTAATTATATTTAAATAAACTAAGCAGCAACTTTATTAGAAAGCAAATCCTCATAAACATGTTGAAACTCAAATTGAAACATTTCTATATTTACATTAAGCAGTAGGTAGTAGCTACTCTGTCATACTCATATTGATGCCAAAAATAAGCTAAGCATATGTAGCAGATCTAATAGCTTTACTATAATTTAGATAGATTTAAACTACTGCTATATAGCCCATAAATTTTAAATTTTTACTTTAATTTAATTATATTTAAACTAAATTAAGCAGCAACATTATTACAAAACAAATTTTCATAGACATGGTTAAACTCAAACTCAAATTGCAACAATTATTTCTAATTTATTTTAACTATACTTTATTACAAAGAAAATCTTCATAAACATGCTCAAACTCAAATTGCAACATCTCTATAATTATATTAAGCGGCATGTAATAGCTACCCATAGACATTTTCAAGATCACATTGCAACATTACTATATTTAAATTAAGCGGTAAGTAGTAGCTACCTTGTAGCCTTGTTTTGGTTAACAAAAACGTTCCTAAACCAGATAAAAAAAAATTGAGAATAAGAAGAAAAATATGTGTATATATAAAAGTTATTTTCAAATTTATAACTGTGATTCGTGAAGTTTCAAAATTTTAAATACTATAAAAGTTTTAAATCTATTTCCCCATAAATATAAGATTCAAACACTTTTTATATTAAAATTTTTGACAAAAATAATCAAATTCTAACAATTTTTTAACCTCCACCTTAATAATCAATAAACTTTTTATATTAAATTTTTTGAAAAAAATAATCAATTTCTAACCAATTTTTTAACCTCTACCTCAATAATCAATAAACAACGACGTTGTGATGAATTCGATCGCCTCTTTTTCCCATAATTATACATTTTCTAAAGCCTGTTTTTTTCACTGGACAGAATGTATACAAATTTTTAAAACCGTTATTGTGTAGTAACCGAATGTATTCATAATGTTTTTTGATACGGACTCCAGAACAACGCATTTGATGGTTAAAGATATATCATAATAAATTTTGATTTTGGAATTTTTATGTCCACTCTTAAATTAGTTTAAATGGATTTGATTATAGTGTAAAATAATTTAGTTATCTTTTAATAATATCTTAATTTTCTTTTATTACTAAATTTAAACAGAAAATATTTAATAAAATTTTTTTGAAAAACAATTTTATTCTTTTTATTTTAATTTTAATTTTTGCTAATTTAGTTAAAATTTTATATTTTATATTTTAATTAAAGTTTTGTTATTTATTTTATTTTCACTTAAAAAAATAATTTATCTAACCATTAATATAATTAAGTATTATATACATATTTTTCACATGTTTAAGTGGGTTAGCAAGAAAAATTCTAAATGAATTTGATCCCTCTCAAGTTAGATGGTTATATTATTGTACCATTATACAAAAATCAAAGGTCCTGGGCAGAGTAGTAGCAACATCTCTGGTATGGATTCCTGATTTTTTAGCTTCCTTAACCTTTTCAGATAACCAGAACCATTGGACTGCATTTCCAACTTCCATTTCCTATTTCCCTTTGTCTTGAGACCTTAACATTTTGAGATTTTCCAAAGACATGGGTATTCCAAGTTACAAATTATTGGAGGAGAAATCCAAGACCTCAAGACTTTGAAGTTCACCTAATCACATTGGAATCTGACCTCCAAGTGCAATGTAAGAAATATTGATGTATACTAATTCTCTGCAACTTCCAAACCCACTTGGAATATAACCACTTAATTCATTCACAGAAATATCAATAGCCTGGAGCATATTCATCTTGGTTATCTCCAAAGATAGAGGCCCTTCTAATAAGTTGTTTGAAATGTTAAAATAGAAAGCTAAATATGCAAGACCTCCAACCTCTAGAGGTATGTGGCCGTTGAGCTTGTTGTATGATAGATCTAGCAGTAGTCAAAATTTTATCCCTCATTAATTTATTGTACCCTCTTCTAGAGCATTGCCCGCAATTGGAAATCTAAGTATTCATTTTGAACTTATCTATTAGATAGGGATTAAAGAAGTGCTAATTCATGCTTCGCTTACATATTATTTTATGCATTAATATCTCTTCCAATGCATTAAAATGAAATACAATTATTGCCATTAGAAAAAAGAGGATTGTACTTTGCTACCGTGATGGAGCCAACCTTGACTGAGAATGCCATCCCCAGATTGCTGAATGGTTCAACTGATATTCAACCTCTACTCCAAATAATCAACATCGGCTCTGTCTATTCATCAAAAACTAGCTCTTCACACTACCACATCACTCTCTCTGATAGGACGTATCAACACAGGACTTTGCTACCATTTGTTTATAACACACAAGTTGCATCTAAAGGCATCCAGATCGGTTCAATCATTTTACTTAAAAAAATAGCTTGCACATTGTCTCGAAACTCTTCGTAAGATTAAATTCTGTATTAAACTCTTTCTTTTATCCTATTTGTGTTCTTCCTGTATAACAATGAATTTTACATTCATTTATTCTTTTATTTTTTATTATTTCTTCATTCATTTCAGATCCATTCGAGTCCTAGAACTTGAGGTTGTACGACGTAATGCACCTTTGGTTAAGGACTCATCAACACTATTACACGCAAAGGCAGGTGAATCCCAATTAAGCTCTTCATCAACACAGGATATTATGCCAACTATTGTAACTCCGACAAATACATCCACAACAACACTTGTATCATTCAAATCACTCAATCCCTACTGAAAATATTGGTCAATCCAAGGTAGAGCAATAGCGAAAACACCCTTGAAGAATTACAGCACCGCACGTGGCTTAGGGAAAGTCTTCAGCTTTGACCTCATCGGTCGTGATAGAGATGAGATTCACCTTTCTGCATTTGCTGAATTAGTTGAATCCCTTTATAATCTCATTGAAGTTGGACAACTATATATTGTTTCCAATGGAACAATTAAACAAACAAACCCAAACTACAACCACCTAAACAGTAAATGGGAGATTTACTTATTTGCTGCATCGACTATCAAACCATGTTTAGAAGATGATCCAAGCTTCCCTTACCACAACTTTCATTTCAAAACAATCATTGAAATAAAGTCCACAAACCCAAATACGATTGTAGATGTTATTGATGTGGTTAGCTCCACCTCTTTTGCTTCAACAATTCGAAGAAGAGATGGAACTGAAACACTAAGAAAAACACTCACATTGAAGGACAAGTCAGGTTTTAGCATTGATTTAACAATATGGGGAGATCAATATGTCTCTATAGGAAAGGACCTTGCTGAATTATGCTCTTTTGACAGCCCGCCAATCCTTGGTGTCAAAGGAGGTCGGGTAACTGAATTTAATGGAATCACCATAAAGACAATATCCACTACCACTCTTCTAGTAAATCCGAACATTAAAGAAACTCAACAACTCCATACTTGGTTCCGTGATACAGGCTACAACTCTTTGTCTCCATCTTTGAGTAGAAACTATAATGTCGCTTCCAAACGAGCTTTACCACATAAGGCAATTCAAGAAATATCTTGCATGGAAGTCTCTGAGAAGGAAATATGGGTTACGGTTCATGCCACAGCGACTTCTCTACGCATGGACGACTTCTATTTTCTTGCTTGTCCATTAGATTTCAATGGAAAACAATGCATGAAAAAAGTAATTCACCATTCTAACAATATTTGACATTGTACAAAGTGTAACGGTGAATTCCCAGAATGTGACTATCGTTACAAACTTAAATTCGACTTACATGACCACACCGGACACCTTCAAAATGTAATTGCCTTCAATGATGCGGGAAATGAGCTAATGGGAATCACGACAAAAGACTTGTTCCTCCTCTCTATCTTTCAACATAAATGCCCTTACAATCCACTCTGCCCTTCACATCCCTATTCAAACAATGCATCCTCTTGAAGGACAACCGCTCCTACACCTGCAAGAACAACTCCTCCATGTAGAATACATACTCATTAATGAAATGAGTTTTATCGGACCGAAAATGCTTTCCCGTATTGATGATGGCCTACGAGAGGCATTTCCCCTTCAACGAAACACACCTTTCGGAAATCGATCCATTATCCTTGTCAGAGATTTAGGCCAGTTGTCACCCATGAAAGACATTCCTCTGTATGCTAGCACATCACGTGGCACTGCACTTTGGCGCAGCTTTGATACATTCATAACACTTACAACTATTTTTCGCCAGCAAGGTGCTGACCCTTCCCAAGTTGCCTTCCGCCAGATTCTCACAAATCTCAGGAATGGAACACCTACAATTGAAGATTGGAACCTCCTAATGTCGAGGATAGATTCCTCTATTACGCATGAAGATAAAAAAACATTTGAAGACTCCATGCACCTATATGCAATAAACAGTTCAGTTGCCTTGCATAACAAAACAATGCTTTAAAATTAAACATGCCAGTAGCTGTGTGTTCCGCGGAGAAACATCGAGAACAAACTTTTACTACATCTGAAGAAGAAAAACTAGACGCAAAGGTTCTCTTATGCAATGAAAAAAAAGGTATGCTCATCTGCAATTTGTGGGTACATGTAGGGCTTGTAAATGGGGCACTTGGCACAGTAAATTCAATATTTTATGCACCTTACTCAAAGCCTCTAGAATTTCCGTCCTTCGTGGTAGTCGATTTTAAACAATACAAAGGAACACCATGGGAAATTTCACACCCAACATATGTTCCCATTTCCCCTATCACAAGAGGTGCACGTCGACAAATACCACTTCGAATGGCATGGGCTTTAACAATACACAAGTCACAAGGAATGACATTAGAGAAAGCAACAATTGACATCGGCCCCAAAGAACGCCAAGGTCTAACATTCACTACCATTTCAAGAGTAAGATCTCCATCAGACCTTCGATTCCATCCAGCATTTCTATTCTCACGCATATCACGAATGAAAGAAAATCCATATCTACAACTTAGAAAGCAAGAAGAATCATTGCTCGCATCGAAATCTATATTGAAGAGTACACTCTATCCAACAATAAGCTCTTCATTTCATCTTCACCAACGGTAAACAAAACTTAACCTTTTCCAAGTTCCATACACAATTACTTACTTTTATGTTTGTTCTAATACTGGTTATGCTCTTAATGTTCAAAAGAATTTTATGCTTACTTTAAGTATTTTTATGCTCAACAATTAGTACAATTTTATCAACCGTTTACACTAAAAATTACTATTTCTCTTCTTTCATGGCCAACAGATATGGATTCATACTATATAAACATGCTCTATGAATGCTGCCAAGAAATTCAACAACAAGAACTTACTTTACAGGATATACATCTGAGATTCCTGCCACCATAGACATTGCCTTTGTACCATTTGCGTACAACTATTGCCTTGTTACAAAAGATCCATAAAATCCTAAAAATAATAATCCACATACATGAAAGAGATACAAATTGGAAAATGCATGCTGAATGGCAAGAACGACTTTCTGAACATGGGGTCACAATAGACACCAATTGGTGTTTCCGATGCCGTGCATCCTCATGTATATATGATTAGCTATTTACTATCATTTACATTTATATGACATTGCAAACTTTTATTGTAAACTTTGAATGACTGGTTTTCACCCTCTAAAAATGTCGGAATTTCTACAGAGAATGGTTATTTTTTCAAGTTTTTCAAATATAACTTTATATGATTACATTAGCAATAATGCAAGCCTTTTCCCACCTTTCAAATGGGCATTTCTTTTCTATCATTTACTATGTAAGAAATTAAATTATCATTGACTTGCTTCATGATATTGCACATTATAAATTAAAAAAAAAAAGGCAAATACACAAAACAATATAGATCTAATATAATTTTTATTGTTCCAAATCAAACTACAATTACTTCAAGTCAATACTCCAATCGGCCTCTCTTTGCACCTTCTAGGGCAACTGCTAGTTAATATATATTTAAAATTTAAATATTTAGAACTCAAAACTAAATCCCTTCCTAGTTTCAAATTTCAAAAGTTATCTAAAATCCTTTCTAATTGATACATATTTAGAAATATATACTCAAAACTTATTTTTATAAGATTCATACTAATATAAACACATTTAAAAAATCAATTACTTTTTATAAATTTTGTTAAACTTCAATTACTTTTTATAAATTTCTTGTTTTAGGCTCAAATCTTTCCTTTCTTGTTATCTTAGCTTTTTAAGACCTTCAAAGAAATGCTAAAATTTAAAACTAGGAAATTTCCCTATTCATAATTAGTTTCCATTTCCTACCTATCACCCCCTCTGCCATTTATTTTGTGTTTAGAAGGCACATAAACTACCAATTATGTGTGACAAAATTAGCCACCATAAACCGACTCAAATTCTCATCGAATAATTTGATGTATCAATTTCCGTATTTTTTTTCCCGATTCGGACGTATTTGGTAACTATGGATCGAAACTCCTCAACCCTCGCACATATCAATGTTGAAACAAATATATAAATACATACTTATTCTTCATCCATGCATAACTTTTTGAGCTGTTGACGAGTAGGAAACATAATTTAAATAATATTCATTTGGTGACGTGTAGGCATCGCGACCGCCTGCATTTGTCCATCCATTTTCATCTGAGTTCTGCGACTTCAATTCAAACATTGAAAAACACCAGGCTTCCACAATTCCACTCCATATTGAAAATGTAGAAAGAAATTCCTAATTTAATTTAACCTTTGAATTAAACTAGGAGAAAATTAGAAATTCCATGTCAGCAGACATCTTGTAAAAGTTAACTGAGTTATTTTGACTCAGTTGGCTTAGTTAATTCGAGTTATATAGAGAACTTGAGTTGTGTACAACGATTCCTAAATTTTAGGAGCCCAGGTTGAGTTAATTTTAGTTGTAACAATTTAATTGAGTTCAATGGAGTTTTGGTCAGTTAAACTAGTTCCAATTGTTGGAGGAACTAGTGGGAGGTCTAGTAGTGGGGTGTGTACTCAGTGCTCAACCAGTTAATTGATCAATGAACCTAAATTAAATCATGCATACACAAAATACGAGTTACCCAGTTGAGACTTGAGTTCAAGGGAAGTGTACTATCAGTTGTAAACTAGTTCAAATTGTACAAAAGGTGCATGCAGTTGGAGGATTGACCTAAACGAACTGCTCAATCCATATGAGATAATTTAATATTTAATAGGGGCCTAACCCAAGGAAAAAACACAAGGAAATAGGAGCTTGGGGGCTTGGAAATTTGGCTTAAGTATTGGCCAAGGTCAGTCACTCTGGTAGAGGATAGAAGATACAGGTGTAGGTTGAGCTCAAGGTTGAGAAAAACATATTTTATTCATTTAGATATTTTGATTAATGCAATATAGATAGTAAGGTATTTTGAGAATTTTATTTCCCCTAGTTATGTCTTTGTGTATGTGTGTTGAATCTTGATGTATGTTATTTATTCTTTTTCTCGATCGTGAATTTACTTCCGCAGATTGGTAGATTATATTATTTTCTTTTGATTTAGCAAATTTCATGAGAATATTTAATCTACAATCAATTTCTATATGGTATCAGAGCTAGATTCACCGTAGAGAAGAGAATTCGAAGTTTTTATTGTAGGAGGATCGAACTTGCAAGATCATTTCTTCAAAGCTAGTAGGATGAATTTCTATGGAATAAGACTCGAGTATGCCCTTGAGGGAAGCTTGAATTATGTTGCAACTTGCATGAAGATCCACATGGAGGAACTTTTGGAAGATAATGGGTTGAAGGAATTCATTGATAATGATATCAAGAAACCAATAGTATTTGATGCTCATAATCTAGCATATTAGAAGAACTGTGTGGCTAGAGCTAGGAGGATCATCCTAGAGGGTGTGAGAGACCACATAGTCTTTAAAATATGTGGAAAAGAGACTCCCTTTGCTATGTGGAGGAATCTTAATGAGTTATTTAGTAATATCAACGAAGCCAAGAAACTTGAAATGATGAAGAAATTGAGGATTGAAGACAAAGGGTATGATGTAGTCTCCAGAGATGGCAAGGCCTACCTCAAGCATCTTGCTTCATGTCAAATCAAGCAATTTGGTGTTAGGATCGAGATCCCCTACACATTAAAGGAAGATGAATGCACAACCTTGAGGAGCGAGGCCGGGATTAGAGATGTTGCGGTTGAGAGGAAGCATGATTTAGCTCTCAAGAGGAAGCCTAAGCCAGTTGGCAGTTGGGTTGAACAAGAGGATGATGATGAAGAGGACCAGTCAAATACCTCATGTAGGAGGAGAGTTTGAGCTAAGTGGGAAGAAGGAGAACATGTAGCTATACCTCTAGGAGTGAGGTGGAGCGATGTAGATCCTTAGTCCAAGAGCTACAGAAATTTGAGCAGGGTCCATTGAGGTGTGTTTGTCTCATAGATCATTGCCTTTGCTATAGGGGACTATAGTATCATAGTGTAGGTTTAGTGTCAGCAAACACAATCTATCATTAGGCAGTGGAAAATATAGTTGCAACCAGTACTCAGGAGATAATTTCAAATATACTTGCAGTTAGTACCCGGGAGACAAAACTAGATGTAGTGACACAGGCAATGTGAATTTCCCAATTGAAATATGTAGGTACAGTTCCAGACAGAAGATTCCAAGCACAGAACTTTGCAGTCCAGTTTCCAGTGCAGGAGGACAGTCTGAGTTTTTAGGATGGAGTAGAGAGATCTCCCATAGGGAGATCGAGACTCAGAGGGAGTCTAGCTTCAGAGGGAGAAGCCCTATGGAAGCTAGTACTTTAGGATCTAGGGATATCATACTCATTATAACAGTAGTTGCAACAGTAGTGCAATAGCAGTAATAATATGAGTAGATTCAGAGGTCATAATTGCAGATATGGGAAGGGTCCTTGAGGAGTCCACCTCTTGGATCATTATCCTTGCAACAGGCACCCACAGTATTTAGTAGTAGGAGGATTAGTATTAGTCAGATACAAAGGAGTGAAGAGAAATGTTTACAACGGAGAAGGAGGCTCAGTAGCAGAGTCAACATCAACACAGTTTTCCCAGTAGAAAGTTGTAGACACTATTGATTCAATTTCTTTTGTTTTATTTGGATGCTTTTCAGTTGTAGATGTTGCAGTTGCAACAACAACAGTGAGAAGTGTTACATGCGGTACATTCCAATGGTGCTAGATAGTGGTAGATGTGAATCTCTTTCTTGTTGAGAGGGAGTTTTTAAAATGCACAAAGAAATTCCTAATTTAATTTTTCCTTTTAATTAAATTAGGAGAAAATTTGAAATTCCATGTCAGCAGACAACTTGTAAAAGTTATCTGAATTATTTCGACTTAGTTGTCTTAGTTAATTCGATTTAGATAGAGAACAAGAGCTATGTACAGTGATTCCTAAATTTTAGGATCCTAGGTTGAGTTAATTTTAGTTGTGACAATTTAATTCAGTTAAATTGAGTTTTGGTCAGTTAAACTAGTTCCAACTGTTGGAGGAACTAGTGGGAGGTCTAGTAGTGGGATGTGTATTCAGTGATTAGCCAGTTAAGTGATTAATAAACCTAAATTAACTCATGCATGCACAAAACACGAGTTGCCCAATTGAGATTATAGTTCAATAGAATTGTACTATTAGTTGTACAGATGGTGCATGAAGTTAGAGGATTTACCTAAAGGAATTGCGCAATCCAGATGAGGTAATTTCCTATTTATTAGGGACCTAATTCCCAAGGAAACAACACATAGAAATAAGAGCTTGGAGGCTTGGAAATTTGGCTAAGTATTGGCCAAAGTCAATCAGTCAAGAAGAGGATATAAGATACAGGTGTAGGTTGAGCTCAAGGTTGATAGTAGCATATTGTATTCATCTAGATCCTTTCATTAATGAAATACAGATAGTAAGGTGTTTTGAGAAGTTGTTTTCCCATAGATATATCTCTATGTATGTGTGTTTAATCTTGATGCATGTTATTGACTCTTGTTCTTGATCATGAATTTACTTCCGCGGATTGGTAGAGTAGATTCTTGCATTTTTATTTAGAAAATTTCATAAGTATATTAAATCTAAAATAAATTTCTACACTCTACTATAATGGCAGGACTTGGTGTGACAGTTGTTGGCACACATGTTTCGAGAGCCTAACTTTGGGACATAGGTATCAGATCTTAAATAGTAGGTGAGCGAAAGATGTCGACATTCCTACATTATTAGAAACAACACTAAGGTTGGCAGAGGAATTTTTGAGTGTTTTCGAGTAGCGGAGCTCAAAGTGATTTCTCTCATTCAACGCTTCACTCAGCACAAGAGCCCTAAATGTTGGAGGAGAATTCCACTAAATTTTGATAATTTCACAACATGCAAATAACTTCACATAAACGATTACTGACAGAGTAGGTATATGGTATCAAGCACCAACTTTTGAACTGAAAATGCATAGTAGGAAAAATGTTGAATATAGTGCATAAATTCAAAATGGTAGAGCAATTCTAAGCAGGACCTGTGCTCTCATACCACTGTTGGACAACCCAACCAGATATGAAAGATCAACATGAATTTCTTTATTATTCTCAAGGATGTTACACATAAATAAATTGTGTGATTGTTGGATTCATCTTCCAAGGTCTCTTGGACCCCCCTTGATGGTTCGAATTCCACACCATAACCATTAATAGATTAGGTGTCCAACACACCCAATCACCCATGACACGAAAATTCATCATAATTTAGCCAGAAATATGAAACTTTGAGGAGGTAAATTTCTTCCATATACCCATAAATATTAATGAATGTACTGATAATTTGTTTAAATAGGAATCGTCCCTTCAGCAAGGAGTTCACATTTCGTCTTTGGATAACTATGCCTCTACATTACATTGTTATCACCAAAAAATTGATCACATAGCCATTTCTAACTAGGTGGATCGAAATACACCATGGAAGTTTAATTTTACTATAGTAAAATTGCTTTCATTATAGGAAATACTTTAATAAACCACTTTTATTAAGTTTTTTTATGATTAAGACTCATGAGAATAATTAAATAAATCATTATTTATTTAATTTTCTCTATGAATAATTATTAAATCATTGTTTGATAATTATTCCTTGTCACATATGACTAAATCACCTGGGAATAATTAAATAAATCACTATTTATTTATTTTCCCTTAACTCCATTCTTGGAATAATTGTTAAATCATTATTTAATAATTATTTCTTTTTCACATTTTTCTTATTATTCACGAAATAATTCATAAATAATTTTTGTGATCCATAAAGTAAATAAATGTCTTTCGGATTAATCACATCATTAGGATTTGGTTGAATTTTTGAACCAACTAATGTGGTTCATCCTCAGGATAAGGTGAAAAAGCCCATGGATCTTCTTGAATAAATAGTGTGGATGCATAATTTCCCGAAATTAGTCGTTGAAAACTAGCTGTTTAAAAATTATTCGTTAAAAAATAATTTTATTTGTTAATTATTTATAGATAAATATATTTGACCATTTTGAATATATTTTCCCTCTCCAAAAATATAATAAAGTATTCCTAATGACTAGATCTAGATTTTGGTCAATAATGTTTTATTATTCTCCATTTTCGAGATCAACCAAATATTTTGCTATAAATAAGAGGGGATTTCATTCATTTCTCACCATGATCATTATCAATTTCACCATTATCATCTCATACTTTTGATCTTCCATTAGAGTTCTACACATTATTTGTGTTTTCACACATTGAGAGAGGAAGATTTGAATATTGAAGTGATAAGAAAATCAAAGGACCCATCCCATGGAGGGGGGTTTATGACCTTTTGTAAATCTCCTTCACCAGGTGCTATAAATAAAATATTCATTCTTTCAAATATTTTCCATAATTGGATTATTACAACAGATTCATTTTTTGTTGTTTGTTCTTTTAGATCACATACATCTAGTTTTCTGCAGGTTTTTCTCACATTTTTATTGCAGATATGAAGTATAAGAAACCAAGATTGTTGTTAGGGTCATTAGTCACCTGTGACTTAAGTGAGATATTTTTGGTACACCTTTCAAGAAATTTCATACGAACATACATAAGTGATTTGTCTTATGCATCTAATCAAGAAAAAATTGGTGTTGTTTTTAATAACCCACCACTCATTTGACTCATTAATTTATCTCACTATAGGTTTTACATATGCCACATCTCATCATATTTCTCTTCCATGTTTGGAGGTAGTGGCTACTAGAACTTTGATGGCTCATATTCATATTCTATGTTTGGAGGTAGTGGGTATTATACCTCCAATGTTTCTATCCCCTCCATTTAATTCCTTTGATTTTTTTATGAGAATACCTAGCCAGATAATCTCCTAAATTTGTGTGCTTAGTAGTGTACCATGGTATATTTACAAGCCTTTCCACCTCAGTTGTGCGATGTTTCTTTTGATTTTTTTGTTCATGCATTATTGAATTCACTTGTGTCTTCCATTGGATATGATTGGTATCTACAGTTTCTTCTTAAGTGACATGGTTACACTATAGTAATAAATTTAAAATAATAATAATAATAATAATAATAATAAAAGAAGAAGAAGAAAGAATAATATAACACTAAAAAACATATCTCTCATGCCCAACTACCTACGAGTTGTATATCAATTGGTTTGTATGAGGTTTTTTCCACATCAAGTCTCATGTTTAAATTTCATGGGGAAGGATTGAGTGTGGGGCCCATTGTAAGGGATAAAAAGAATCTCAAGGGTGTTTACACAATCATGGTGGAAGCATCCCATAGTTTGGAAAATTGTTCTTCCAACCAATATGTGGTTTAGCCCCACACCCTAAATTTCAAGAAAAAAAACTTGATTGTAGAACTTAAATCTAATACTTAGAATTAGGAGAGGGCGAGAGGGTTATTTTAAACCCAAATGGAAAAAAGAAGTTTGATTATTCATCTTGATTATGACACTTGACCAATAATCAAGTCGAATATTGTGCTCTTTTTATGTGGCTTTAATTGGCTTCCTCATGGTGGATCACTAATGATCCAGCTGGCTCCAGAGACACTCAGAAGTCAAAGAGGGCTCAAAATAGGTCAAAATTCAAAGTGACTAGATGGCAACAAAACTAGGACTAGATTGAAGTGCTTTTCACCTTGATTCCAATGGTATGAATGCCACTCCAATTAGATTTTGTATGACGAAGATAGGGTTGGTCAAATTTGTGGTCAAAGTGGGCAAGTGGGCCAGGTTTAAGGATTCTACAAATTGATCGGAACCAACGCACAAAATTTGGCTCCTGAGAATGGGAGAATTTGTCGGATGATTAATTTTTCTAAGAACCCTTAAATTCAGCGAAGTTAAAAATGAATAGGTGGTTATTAAAATCGAAAAAAATATATATTAAAGGGTGGTGGGTCACCACCCTCGCCAACAGTTATGGACCAATATATATATATATATATATATATAGATATATATATATATATATATATATAGATATATATATATATATATATGATACAATGGTTGGTGGCGAAACCCCACCACCATGACCAAACATTCCATATTACAAAGCCCAAATGGGTTGGTCATTGAAAACATGCATAATACATGTTAATGGGAGGTCAACGGGCATCGAACCTGCATCGGCCATGTGGGCTAACCAGCCCCCATGTGGTAGCCCCATACCAAAACTAACCATGCAACAAAAGTTTTGCAATATTTTGTAATCACACCCATAAATGAACACCTCCACGGTTCCATAACAGTTCCAACTCAATGTAACCATTGGCGTTAACAAATAGAAATTTTCCAACCTATTTAAAATTGAAATGCTCCAATCTTGGGGTTGGTAGGGTTGGAACCCCTGACCACCAACGCTATATTTATCACATGCGTCATTGAGCCAATGGTCTGAGTTGTAAATTCCACCCAAGAAATGATATAAGAACCACATATTTTCCATTCGATGGGGGCAGCGGTGTAACGAAGCGGAGCAGCGAAACTCTGAGCAAACAGAACCATGGTCCAGTGGAACCATGAATGGCCAGTAGGGCTGGAACCATGAACCTGAGAATATTTTGATGTTGAAAGATGCCAATGACAGAATTTGATGTGCTTAGAGTCATTTTTGCAAATTTTATCGCTAGGATTCCAATGGTGCAGCCGAAATTGCCATCTGAGCAGCATAATTGTAGGTTCTTGTAATGAGGAATATTTGAAGAAAATTGAGGAATGTAAAAGATTCCTGAAGGCCCAGATTTTTACGGTGTGGGAATTGAACGATTTGACAGTCAATTTTACACTACTCGCCGCTAGGAATTTAGTGGTGCGGTCCTTTTCAGCAACCGAGCTTTGCATTTGTTTTCCATATTCATAAGTGGAGGTATATGATGCAGTTATGTTATGCGTCCTTTTGTTTCGATGAGATGATGAATTATTATAGAGATCCTGTTTGAAACAATGTTGTGCGATGTTTCTTTCCACATTATTATGAGATTTCATTAGCTTGTCATGTTGAAGGAAAGCCCATTTTGAGTGAGAGTTCATGTAGGGAGAACTTCACGTGGAGAGACACTCCACTCTCGTTGAGGATATTTTTCCTTGTTATGACAAAGAACATGTCATGAACATCATTTCCATTAGCAGCAATTAATGAAGCGACCTCCACTATCTTGACACCGGGTGTGGAGACGTAAACCACACTGGGTGAACTCCGTTATCAAATGTGTCATGCTCTTGATTTGTTTATTGTCATTATGTTTCCTCTTGTTTAAGCATGCACATCTGGTTCTATTATGTTATTTTAAATGAAATTATTCTAACATCACAGAAGTAAAAGATCTTGGATAATTCTGGTAGTTGAAGGAAATCAGATCAAGTTTGGTATCAAAGCGGTATTCTCACTGATGTGAATTGCGAACGTGAACAAAAATTGAACGTGCAACAGTGGAGGATGAAAAAGATATGTACGATAACCTCTTTAGGATGGCACACATGTTGGACATAATTTATGAAGCTTATGAGAAGGAACAAGAGAAACAAGGAGCAGAGAACAATGGTTCATCCACACCTTCCAATCAACATTCATCGCCTTAATTGTATTCTCATCATTCGAATGAGGAGATAAACTATAGCCTTCAAGCAGATAATATTGAATTGAAGAGACTTATACCAGAATAAAAAGAGGAGAAGCAGAGATTTCAACTTCAGTTGCGACCCACAGAAAAGGCCTTGGATGGATTGAAGCGCAACGACCAGAGCCTTCAAGTAGAGCATGCTAAATTAAGGAGGCTTATAAGAAGAGAAAAAGGAGAAGAAGGAACTGAAACTGAAACTACGAGCCATAGAAGAGGCCTTCGAGGAGTTAAAGCACGACAAAGGCTTAAAGAAGCCATCTTCACCTGTTTATGAATCAACATCTGAGGTAAACAATGTTGTTCATTATTTAGTTTCATCTTCACATGATGTTACTTCTGTTGGAAATTTGGATGTGCCCATTACAGGAACTAGCTCGAGACTTCTTACCAAGATGGGGTATAAATGAGGAGGACTTGGCGCTAATGGAAAAGGCATAAATCAACCATTGGAGTTCATGCAAAGACCTCGATTCGTATATTTGGGATACACCAAAGGAGAATGCTCAAAGGTGTCAGAAGCTTCCAAGACATTGTTGAATCCATCAAGGAAACAGAATGATGGGAACACATCACCATCATCCCATGGCAGTGCACATTGCAAAGGAAGAGCTGAGGAAAGCTCTCATCTCCATAATTGCACCAGAGACAACCATACATTGGTGAAACCGTCAAGGAAAGGTAATAATGGGAACACATCACCATCATCCCATGATAGTGCATATTGCAAAGGAAGAGCTAAGGCAAGCTCTAATTACCATAATTACACCAGAGACAGCCAGGAAAGGTATAACAAGTCTCAGAATTCTAGTGTTCGTTTCGATTAAAATCATGTTTTTAATAATGAACGAAAATCATGGCATCAAAAACTATGTAGGTTTTGTGGTTTACATAACCATGTATTTGTTGAGTGATGGAAGAGAATGGCAGCACAAAAGAGGATGAGGCGTGAAAGGCCTTCTCCACATCAGGGAAGGAACCATGTTAGGCAGGTCTGGAGGAAGAAGATTTATTGCAGTCATTGCAACATAGGTGGTCATCAAAGAGCCATGTGATGGAGGCTCCATCGAGAGAAACATCTTAAGGACAAAGTGTCTGTGCAGAAACCAGTTGATGAAGGTGTTCAACAAGCAAATCTGCCACGTACCTTTTGGTGCACATTGTTGAGTAAGAGATGTTTTTTCTCGATGTGTTACCTTTTCATGGCCATATTTTTGTAAATCATGCGTTGCAACATAACTGTAAAAGTGATAATTTTTTTTCCATCACTTGTTAAGCAACGATGATGTTTTGGCCTTGTATTGATAGCTGGGGTATTGATTTCCATTTTGATGTAAACTTGACCACAAAGTATGAATTATAAACTAGTGGCAAGTATGGGATGCTTGGGTCATAATTGGTCATGAATTTGAGCATGTAATTTGCAAAATATTGTACTAAAGTTTTGCAGAGGATGCAGGTGTCAGCTCATCGCTTATGGCTCCGAAGAACAAAGGTGAAGGAGAAGGAAGGGCGACCTGTTAGGACACTTGTGGTGAAGACAATGTACAAGACAATTTCACATTATTTTCATGATTTTCGAGGACCAAAAGCTACTCAATGGGGAGGAATGATCCAAGAGGCTCTAGAGACACTCAGAAGTCGAAAAGGGTTGAGAATATTTCAAAATCAAAGTAGTAAGATGGCAGCAAAACCATGACCAGATCAAATTTCTCGTCACCCTGATTCCAACGGTACGAACGATACTTTAATCCGAGTTCATATGAAGAAGATATTGTTGGCCAAAGTTGGCAAGTGGGCAAGGTTTGAGGATTCTACAAATTGACTGGGACTGACGCACGAAATCCGATTCCGAGAATGAGAAAATTTGTTGGATGATTAATTTTTCTAAGAACCCTTAAATTCGGCCAAGTTAGAAATAGATAGGTGGTTATTATAATTGAAAAATATATATATTAAAGGGTGGTGGGAAACCACCCCCGCAAAAA